>JALJCO010008482.1:0-145725 GCA_023101725.1 Atherinomorus stipes | reverse complement strand
GTTTGAATATAACAATACACTGTATATTTATTTTGACAATAATTATCTCCAGCAACACTGTGATTCACGGCCAGAAACGTGAATACACACGCCTACATCACCGACCTGCAGGAAAGCTGTTTTACATGCAAATGATGAGCTTTTTTTCCTGTGATCTGTTACAGCATTGCAGACTTCTTACAGCAGGTCAATCTACTGATCCTGGTGATGTTCAACATTGTAGCTCAAATTCACCGATTTGAAGAGGATTATTCAGTTCTCTATGATGGATGCAGGCCTCTTGTGTTTGATGTGTTTCTAAGTCACTGTATGACAACAGAGTAATTAGGTCCACTGAGGATGAAGCAGTTTTATAAAAGTCTCAAACAATCACTCTGAATCAAAGACATGAGCTCATGTTCAGCGCAGCACTGGGCCAGATAAGTATGAACATGAATACCAAATCAATCATATTTAACATCTACTGTGGTGTTCTGTTTTGGTTTCATCATATTTTATGTGTGATAATCTCGATGGCGGTTGACTTGAATACAACATATATCATTCTTGATGGGTACATTCAAGTAAAAAATTACAGATATCTTTATTTTGTGATCATGTTTACAGTATACATCCTCATACTCTGCTGTAATTGTACTATCCTATTCCTTATTGTGTTTCAGAGAAGCCTCCATGAGCCGATGTACATTTTTATTGCAGCTTTGTTACTGAACTCTGCAATGTTCAGTACTAGTTGTCCACCCAAAGCTTTTGATTGATGTTTTATCTGAGAAACAGATCATATCTTATTCTGCTTGTTTCTCCCAATTTTTTATCTATCACTCTTTAGGTGGCTCAGAGTTTTTACTGTCAAAGGTCATGTCCTATGACAACCATATGTGGCTATAAGCAAACCTCTGCAATCTGAAGTTATTATGAGGAAAAGGACTGTTTGCATTCTCTTGGTTTCAGCTTGGTTTATACCTGCTTTTCACCTCTAGCATGTTTAATTTTGTTATACTTTTATTTTAATGGAGAAATGTGTAACTTAAACTGAGAGCAAATTTTTGTAAAAGTCCTCTTTACAGTCTTTTGTGTGTGCAGTCAGAGGCCCATATAATAATGCCGGGGATAATACTGATGAATGTTGCTCTTCTCCCTGTGCTTTTAATATTATTTTCATACACCAGGATAATTATGACATCATATCGTTGTTGTAAGGAAGTGAGAAGCAAAGTTGCGGGAGACTTGTATACCTCATTTGTTAGTTTTATTCAGCTTTTCATTATTGTGTGCATGTGATGTAATAATTTCCCCTAATATCTGAAGTGTCAAAGATTCTAAATTTGATCATATCTTTACAGATTGTCATGTATCAGCCCCTTTTTAATCCGATCATATATGGGCTAAAGATGAAAAAATTTATGAACATCTCAAGAGACTGTTCTACAGAGACCAAATGAACTGATGTTTTAATGCTTACATTTTTTTTTATCATTTCTAGTTTTTGATCTAAGTGACTGGTGTTTGAGGCCAGAATGCATTTCAACATGTTTTCATAAAATCAAGGTTTTTAATACCTTAGTTTACTAAGATACCTGGTCTAAATCCTCTTTAATTTTTCTGAATCTCAAAAGATGATTTTATGTCCAACAAATCAGCTGCTTAAAAAATTGTAAGAAAATTTACAACCTGTTTTATTAAAATGAACCTTTGAAAGGAATATTGAACAAATCATCTTTTGTTGTTGTTGTTGTTCTGTACACACACCTCTTCATATCCAGCTTCAAACACCTGCTTGCTCTCTCTGTGTTGTTTTTTTCCCTGATCCATCTCAAAGAAATCGAACAAACTACAGGACTACAACCAGCAACCAAGCGAGACAAGCTGAAAATCAATGTGATGTTGCAAGAACCTGACTGGGAAGAGTTTATGGAAATAAAGATGATCTAAGTGATAGTAAAATAGTCATTCTTTGTTAAACGTATAATAAATTTTAGTACAAAGTGAGTCCAGTTCAGTGAACTAAATGATCTGTTTTTCATGCTTGCGTGCGTCAGAGGTAACTATGTCACTGCTATCTGAAAATATTAGATTTGCTGCTATCTGCACAGATTGTTATGTATCAGCCCCTTTTAATCCAAATCTATAGTAACAAAAAAAAAGGAACTTTACAAACATCTGCTCTGCAGCGTCAAAATGATGTTTTAGGTGTGTAAAGCCTTTCCTTTCTTTTCTATTTTTTTCAGTTCAAGTGACTGCAAAATAAATCTCAATGTTTTCCTATAAGATCTAAAGTGAGAATCCACAGTGAAATTATTTATCATCCAGTTAAACAAATTAATTTTCAGAGGTCATTACATCAATGTTGAGTCAACATGTAAAAACAACAAAATTCAATATCTTCCCCATAAAATGATGGTTTAAATAATATCTGCTTTGTCAGATCAGTGTCTTTGTGTTTTTGCATCACATTTTTTAAATTTCAAATTAGGGCTGTCAGGTGATTAAAAAAATAATAAATTAATTACAGGATTTTGTAAAAAATTATTCTAATTAAGCCGAAGCTGAAAAAAGCTGGCCTTGACCACGGAGCTGACCTGTTTATCTAATTTAAAAGCCCCATCAACAATCACACCAAGATTTCTCTCCTGGGACCAGATGTAGGGCGCTAGACGGCCAAGGGAGCTGGCAAGGACCTGGGCTCATTTATAAAAATGTGCGTGAGATCCTTACTAAAAGTGTACGTACGCCCAAAACCAAAAGTTTGCGTATGCCAAAAAAAATATTCAGATTTATAAAACTGTGCGTACGCACAGATTCAAGCAATTTCCCCTTTATGAATCACACTCTTCCTGAAAGTGTCCACATGTGAATTTGGCTCATATGCCGCCACCTACACACCCACATTCTACCATAAATAGTCAATGCAAAGCATTGTTTCTGCATATGAATTAGCAAGCTGATCTGAGGCATTTAAAGCTGAATCATGGCGACCGAAAAGACAATAAAACTTAATTTTGTGGAGACTGAAGTGGAGGTGCTTGTTGGTGAGTTGGAGCCTCACAAAAACATTTTGTTTGGGCGTCACAGTGGAATCACAGATGAACTAAAGTCTGCTGAGTGACAGCAGGTTGTTGTGGTGGTGAATGATGTGACAGAGATCTGTTCCAGAAGCCGCACTGTGGAACTGTGGAGGAAACGCCGTGTCAGTGCGACTGTGTGCAGAACACCTTTGTGTTGTGTGGTGCAACAATGTCCCCCCTTCCTCCAGCATTTAAACACCTCCACCTCTTTGGTGAGGCCGATTGCTCCACGACGGAGGGCTGTGGTCAGCAGTTGCTGTTGCGTCGGGGTGGGCACCGTTTCGGCGGGTCGGTCTATCTGGATCCAGTTCATAGACAACAGCGCTGAAAAAGTAAATCTGTTTATTAGCCACTCATCATCATTGGGCCAGGAAATCCTGGTAAATCCCTGAAAACGCGTTCCCTTCTAATTTTCCCATCTGTAGGTCTTTCAGCAGCACCGATGCATCCATGTGCAGCATTACGCAGGAGTGTCCCTGGTATTAATATGCTTAGATCAGTCAGTCTGATTGATGGGCACCTTGTCAGAATCTGTGTGTTAATGCGGTAAATATATCACCCTGATGATTATTGGGTAGAGGAATATGATAATGAGAAAACTTTGATGAAATGTTGATTTAACATATAATTTTATTTATTTGAAAGGTTCCAATAGTTTTAGCTCACCTGCGTGGCGGAAATAATGTTGCTGGTTTGAATCCTATTAGGTCAATCTATGATAATAATGTGATATGATGGGGGGAATTAGATGTTTGAGAGTGACAGGACATGCGGAGAGCCTACACAGGGCTCAATCCCCAGGAAAATTTTACTTCTCAAAGCTTTCTCTTTGCATCTCAGGAGACAAAAAGGTGATCTCATCTCAGCCTCATTCAGGATTCAAATCGTTCCCATTAATGTCTCTTTTGTTTCTCCTAAAATTCACCAGGAGAAATAGTCTTATTTGAGACTTAATGCAGATCTTGCTTAATGCTTAATCTTGAGAATTATTTGAGAAATGATTAAGATCTCCTTTGGAACTGGATGTGAGGCTAGGTTGAGATTTTGTGAAACTTTTCCATCTGGAGACAAAGTTGAGAAACAGGAGTAAATATCCATTGTCTCATTTAGCTCTCATGTAGATTTCACATCTGTCAAGAAGTAAATGAGACCTTTCTGAGATCACCTTTCCAAAATCATTTTCCTCTGGGCAGTCTCCAAAATGTGCGTAAGCAAGGTCTGTAGTTTGCTTAAAGTCACGCACATTCCTAAGCTAGTTTTTTTTTTTTCTATAAATCCCAACTCTTGCGTAAGAAGTTGCTTACACACTTCCTAGCCCGTTTTTTTGCGTAAGCAAGCTTTATAAATGACGCCCCTGGACTTTATCAGGGTAACCAAAAAGAACAATTTCAGTTTTGTTTTCATTTAACCTTAAAAAATTTAAGTCCGTCCGTGTTTTAATATCCTTTATGCAGGGACTTTTAAGGACAAGTAAATCTGCACATCATCAGCAAAACAGTGAAAAGGAATAGTATGCTTCCTAAATATTGACCCCAGGGGTAGCAAATAAAGGGAGAACAGCAAAGGGCCCAAAAACAGATCCCTGTGGGACCCCACAGGTCAGAGGGGCCACAGAAGAAGAAAACTGCCCCAGCTGTACACAAAAAGCATCTGTCAGCCAGATACAATCTAAACCAGTCCAAAGCAGTGCCCTTAATACCAACACCGAGTCATATGATTACGGTGCAGCCGCTGCTGCAACAGACTGACTTGCTTTGAACCTACTTATAATATGTCTGTAATAAGCTGTTGGTTAAATTGTCAGAAACATTATAATTTGCCACATGTTGGCTGATACCTGCTAGATACAGTATATGGCAGCCAGATGGCCTAAATGAACTCCTCCTGCTGAGTTAAGGTTATTTTGGGGATCTTTGCTCTCAGAGATTATATTTGTATTTCTCAAAATATTAGATATACAACCTCACAGTTGTATGCAAATATCGGTATAGGTTGATATTGGATATTGGTAATTAAGAGTTGGACAATATCAAATATCGGTAAAAAAAAGCCAATATCAAACGTCCCTAATAGTAATATTTGATATTAATATTTTAATATTTAAGAAAACCTCGAAGCACCACCTTACTTTTGATATGTAAAGGAATGGAAGCAAGGAAAACTGTTTAAATCTTAAATCAATTCTTGGATTGATTTAACAAAGTTATCAGTCTCAGGGCACTTTCATGAGTTCTCGGATCAATTGACTTTTCATGAATCATCAGAAAACCACAAACAACAACTAGTTAGATGAATGTGAAGATTTATTAACAAGACTATAAACTACATGAGATAAAATGAAAAGGTTAAAACCAACAAGACAAAACAAACATGAAAATGAACATTTGCAAATGTGATCAATTAAAATTCATATGAAAGGTGTAAAATGAGAATAAAGATGGAAGTCAACTAATTGAACCGGGTGACAGTGACGGGTGTAGACGAGGATGCATCTGCATGACTGCACTCACCACAGAGCACCTTTTATTTAGCATATTCTGCATGATGACACTGGGATTGTGCTTCTAGTTGAGTGTGTACTAACTACACTCACCAGGCAGTTTATTAGGTACACTTTGCTAGTACCACGTTGGACTCCCTTTTGCCTTCAGAACTGCCTTAATCCTTCATGGCATAGATTCAATAAGGTACTGGAAACATTCCTCAGAGATTTTGCTCCATATTGACATGACAGCATCACACAGTTGCTGCAGATTTGTCAGCTGCACATCCATCATGCGAATCTCCTGTCCCACCACATACCAAAGCTGTTCTGTTGGATTGAGATCTGGTGACTGTGGAGACCATTTGAGTACAATGAACTCGTTGTCACATTCAGGAAACCAGTCTGAGATGATTCATGCTTTATGACATGGCGCGTTATTCTGCTGGAAGTAGCTATCAGACGATGCTACACTGTGGTTATTAAGGGATGGACATGGTCAGCAACAATACTCAGGTAGGCTATGGTGGTTAAACCATGCGACATTGGTATTAAGGGGCCCAAAGTGTGCCAAGGAAATCTCTCCCACATCACCACCAGCAGCCTGAACCGTTGTTGTTGACACCAAATTTTGACCATACCATCCACCCACAGTGTCTTCACGCTGCTGCAGTCATCTGTGTTGTATGGCTAACATGTGGCACATTTGACAATAAAGTTGACTTTGAATGTCACAGCAGAAATCTAGACTCATCAGATCAGGCAAATTTCCTTCTATTGTCCAGTTTTGGTGAGTCTGTGTGAATTGTAGTGTCAGTTTCCTGTTCTTAGCTGACAGGAGTGGCACCCAGTGTGGTCTACTGCTCCTGTAGCCCATCCGTCTCAAGGTAGGACGTGTTGTGCGTTCGGAGATGCTCTTCTGCATACCTCAGTTGTAACAAGTGGTTATTTGAATTACTGTTGCCATTTTATCAGCTCAAACCAGTCTGGCCATTCTCCTCTGACCTCTGGCATCAACAAGGCATTTGCACCCACAGAACTGCTGCTCACTGGATATTCTCTCTTTTTTCGGACCATTCTCTCTAAACCCTAGAAATGGTTGTGCGTCAAAATCCCAGTAGATCAGCAGTTTCTGAAATACTCTGACCAGTCCTTCTGGCACCAACAACCATGGCACATTCAGAGTCACTTAAAGCCCCTTTCTTCCCCATTCTGATCCTCGGTTTCAACTGCAGCAGATTGTCTTGACCATGTTTACATGCCTAAATGCACTGAGCTGCTGTCAGGTGATTGGCTGATTAGAAATTTGCGTTAACCTAATAAAGAAGCTGGCGAGTGTACTAGGTTTTGCGTCTTCTCTGCGTGTTTTGTGTGTATATAGTATATATGATCTTATTATACTCCAGTAGCTGTCTTTAGTTGTTTTCAGCTTGGTTGTCACCTGGGGATTGCTAGTTTTGTTGTCCAGCAAAGATCATGGAATGTTTTCTAATGAGTTTCTGTGTAGATGCTTCGGTTCACTGTGTTGGTGTATCCTTGTTTCCTTTTTTCTTCTTTTTCTTAGCTTCACTGTTTATTTTTCTGTTCCACTCCTTATCATTTCTTTTCTTAAATCTCTCTTCCGTCTTGTCAGAGCAATATTATGTAAAATGCAGTTATAAACAAGCATTCAATGAAATGAAATTAAATAAAATGAATACATTGAGAATATCAAGAGGAACCTTATACTCATAAAGCTTCTCTGGCAAAGGAAATCTGTTCAACACAACAAACCAGCCAGATTATCATTCTGCTTGCTACGATGCCTGACAGAACAAGTAGCCACGTTATAAAAAAAAAAAAAAGTGATGGTTTTTGCAGCCAGATTGCTCGATCATTAGACTCCAACAAGCAAATTTTCTCCCAGGTCCACTTGTGTTTTTGCTCTTTTTGGCCTCCTCAAACATTGTTTTTCATCTTCTTACTCAGCTTTTAGCCATGACAAACTTTCAATCGTAGACGAGAAAATGTAGTAAAGTGCAGATGGTGGGGGAGCCGTAAAGCAATGCGTTCCAGATCCTGACCGTTTGAGAGACAGATTCACTCCTGAAAGTTACAATGTCTTGTTTCTGCAGAGGGCAGCCCACTCAGAGCATTGACACGTGTCAAACACTGTTTATTGACCCTAAAAATCATTTAATATTACTCATATTAGGCTCTTATTAGTGGCCAAAAGTTACACGGTACACATATAAAGGCCCATTTATGCTCTATGCTTAATCTCACCCCAACAGGCTGTAATGTATCAGCCCCTTTTTAATCCGATCATTAGGGATGGGAATCTGAGAAATATTCCGATTGGGAAAGAAAGCTGCTGCTTCACTGGGGAGATCCCAAGCAGCTTAGAAACCACTTTGCCATCTTATTTTAGACACTAGCTACCCCCTACAGTTGGAAGTTTTAAGATTGGACATGCTAAAGTTGAAAATCCCAGTTTTAAGCTTGAAAATTCTTTTTGATTTTGTTAAGTCTTGGTGGTAAATGGACTGTACTTATATTGCGCTTTTCTAGTCATACTGACCACTCAAAGCGCTTTACACTACATGTCACATTCACCCAGTCACACACACAATCATACACACATTCATACCCCGATAGAAACATCGGGAGTCAACGTGGGGTTCAGCGTCTTGCCCAAGGACACTTCGGCATGTACTCTGGGAAAGCCTGGAGTCAATTCCCCAACCCTCTGGTTGAAAGATGACTAGCCTCTTCCACCCAGTCGCCCTAATCATGACGTCATGATTAGGTATGTATGTGTGTTATTGGTTATTAGTTATTGGTGTCAGCCTTTAGAGCTGAAATTTATCGGTTTAAAAAAAAAAAAAAGGTCATCGTCATCCCGAGTAGGCTAAATACTTCAGAGAGCTGGAGGGCACCGTCTTTGATCACATAGAACTGTAAAGGATATATATATATTAACATAACAGGTACCGTATGAATTAGTGAACATAAAACATTTTAACTGGTATCGTGGCTGTGCATTGCTCAGATAAATGAATTCTTTTATGTCTCGTTAAGATTAATTGTTAATAATTCGCAGGCCATAAAAATAAAAGTTTAGATTATGTGTATTTGTTCGAGCAAAATCTTTTCTTGACACATTATGATTTGTTTTCTTTTATCAGTTTCTGCATCTGTAAAATGTCTAAAAATACTGGACAGAATCTTGGAATAGTGAACAGTTAAATTCTGTTTATCAGATATTTCAGTACTCTGTTTGATACAGGCCTCCAGTGTTTTAGGTGTTTCTATGTTACTGTACAGTATGAGGACAGAATAATGAGGTCCACTGAGGATAAAGTTGTCGTTATAAAGATTTCAAACCTCTCACTCTGTATTGAAGACACAAACACGTCTTCGGTGCACTTCTGGTCAGATAAGTGTAAGCATTACAACTTACACAATCCAATTTAAAATCCACTTCATTCAAAGGTAGCTGCTTCTCATTTTGCCTGTTTATGTTTCCGTTTCATTGATAATATTTCATATGTCATAATCTTGATGGAGGTTGAATTGAATATAACATATATAACTCTTGATGGGTATATTAATGTAAACAAATATAGATACTTTTATTTTGTGATCATGTTTACAGTATATATCCTCATACTCTGCTGTAATTTAATTATTGTGTTCCTTGTTGTGTTTCAGAGAAGCCTCCACGAGCCGATGTACTTTTTTATTGCAGCTTTGTTACTGAACTCGGTTTTGTTCAGTACTGTTGTCTACCCAAAACTTTTAATTGACTTTTTATCTGAGGAACAGATCATATCTTTTTCAGCTTGTTTCTTCCAAAATTTCTTCTATTACTCTATAGGTGGTTCAGAATTTTTACTGTTAACAGCCATGTCCTATGACAGATATGTGTCTATATGTAAACCTCTGCAATATCCAACCATCATGAGGAAAAGAACTGTCTGTATTCTCTTGGTTTTAGCTTGGTTTATACCTGCTTTTCACTTCGGTGCTTTCAGTTAACAGTACTGAGTCCAAACAGAAAATTTTGCAGCTTCACTCTGAGAGGGATCTTCTGTAACGGCCCACTTTATCATCTTCTGTGTGGACATTCAGAAACACAGTTTATATTGACTATATTGATAATGATTGATATCTCTCTCGTCCCTGTGTTTTTTATCCTTTTTACCTACATCAGGATAATTGTGATGCTGTACCGCAGTTGTAAAGAAGTCAGGAGAAAAGCTGCCCAGACCTGTTTGCCTCATTTGTTAGTCTTAACCAGCTATTCATGTTTAGGTTTGTTCAATATCATCATATTTTCAATGAATTCTGAATTTTCAAAGCCTGTAAATTTTATAACAACTTTACAAATAGTAATATACCATCCGCTCTTAAATCCAATCATATATGGGCTGAACATGAAGGAGATTTCTAAACACCTCAAAAGGCTGCTGTCTAGAGTTAAAATCAATTAATTTCCCAAAAGTATTAACTCATCAATATTTAACTCCAGTGTAATTATGAAGTAACTTCTCTCCTCTGTAATATGTAATATCTGAATGTATTTTTATTTCCAGCTCATAATAAAGTTTGTCAGGTTTGATCATCTTATAATATAACTTTTGAAATAGTTGTGTTTTAAACAGGGCTTACATGTTCCTTCCCAATTGGGAGTGATATTTCAATGTGCATATGTGCACAGAACATCTCTGCACGCATGCAAACACACATAGCTTTGGCATTTTCACCTGGGATGTACAGTATGTAGAGCTGGTTCTCTTATTACAAGAGAAACATGGTAAAACAACAGCAGATGTACTCAGTACAACTCAGTCTCATGTGTTCTCACCCATTACAACTCCAGATAAAGGCATGTTGCCATCCTTTAAAAAAAAATTGAATTCTAGTTTTAATAGTTCAGTTGTAGACAGTCTTAGGTAGCCATCTTGTAAACATGTCCTTGTCTTTTTTTTTTGGATGGATAAAACTGTAGATGTTGCATCATAAGTCTTGTGTTCACAGGGGACCGGTGGTTTCCTACTCCAGGAACCATGCTGTTATCGGGCTACAGTAGATGAAGGTTGCTGCTTCTATTTTCATGAGTATATCAGTAGCTATATGTCTGGATTTTCTTTTTTTTTTTTTTTTTTAATCAGTAGTTTTACAGAAATTGTTTTTGCTATTTAACACTTTATTTTAATTGTGTAACACTTCAAGACCTGTCTTACAAATGGAAATGCTTTATACTGTATATAATTTATTCTTGTTATCATCATTATCAGCAGCAGCAACAGAATTGCCACTGGACTGGTAAACTACTTGTTTCTCTCTTATGCTTCCTGTCAATACTGTATGAAAACACATGAATATCTTGCAGCTCCTGAATATCCCGGCAATGTCACATCCCTGAAAGCTTGCTTCATGCTGGTGTGATTAACATCTCATCCACTTTGCACGCATTCCCTCTTTATCTCTAGAAAGAAAAACATCTTGACAGAATTTCAGATATACAGTTAATCAAAAGAAAAGGAAAGAATCTTCTTGACTAGCTGATATATATGGGTATACATGTATCATCCCCTATATTCTTCTACATTTACATGTATATAAAAAAAGGGTTGTCATATCATATAATTAAATGTTAAAATTGTATAATGTATGGTTGAAATGAGTTTGTTTTTGCAGACCTGACAGTCATTTTTCAATTTACTATATAAACTTTTTATTAAGATTATTTTAATATTTTACAATAGTTTTCTTGCTAGAACCACGAAACAGGGTTACAGATGTATTTATTCTAAAACCATTGAGACGGCTTACGATTTTTTACAGTCACTAACACACCAAAATGACCTGCATGGCACAATTTAACTAACAGAGAGCAAAACCTATTCTCAAGTCTCCAAAACTCTAAACACATTTTCTGCTTTACACATACTTTGAAATTCAAAATGGCACTTTTTACACAGTTCTCTGCATAAGACGAGACAATCTGACATGAAGTCACATATTTGCCTTTGCAAAATACTTCCATTCAAAGACATCAAATGAGCTACAGGACCAACATATGAACCACCTGGCCAAAGATCTCAATAGTTGTTACTACTTCAATCAGGAAATACGCAAAGTAGAAAGACCACCGGTGAGCTCTTTTTTCACAACAATGGAAGATGTTGGAGAGATGAAGGAGAGAGCGTGAGAATAGCTGGGTTTCCATTACACCTGGAATTGCGTAAAACCTAAATATCGCAATTAAAAACCGCTAATGGAAACACCTACATTTTGAAAAAACACTCAAATATCGCAAAAAAGTTTTTATGCTTTCATGAGGCGTAAATTCAGACGTTTCGATGAAGCAGTTTTTCGCATTAGTGTGATGGAAACATTTTTTTTCGCAATTACACGTCATCAGGCGTGACGTGGGGGTTAAAATCCAGTTTTTCCTTCTCAGTTATGATGAATATGATCATTTACAAGCATTAACTGAGCAGCACTACTGTCTGCAGTACAACTTTGTGTCAATGTTGGCAGCATCCAAAAAGTGAGTGAGGGCACATGTGATGATGAGAGACAGAGAGATGAGCTGGTGGAAGTCCCACAAATAGATGCAAAGCAAGTAACTATGGAACATGAAGAAACAGTCACTTATAGGGCTGATGTTTGCAAAAGTTGTTGAGGTTGCCACATTTTTATCCATACAGTATCTCAGTTTGTGATGATCTGAACAATGAGAAAAACAAACAAACAAACAAAAACAAAAAAAAGAATTTGATTCAGGTGTGTTGGAGTTGGTAAGCTCTACAAGTTGCAGGATAGTTGCTCTTGAGGACTGGGCTTGTTGAGCTGCATGTGTCTGATGAGAATATTGTTACAGAGTTGTGATCACTTGGTAGGATTATATCCTAAATGTATCTGGATTTGGTCATACTGACATTAGAAACATGACTGCTGCAAAATAATGATAGAAGTCATTGGCTACTGCTTGATGGCTGACTGGCTTATCATTTGCACATGCACGAAAGCCATTATACAGAAAATTCATACTTGAAATGTTTTTTTCCTACACTGCATTGGCGCCCCTATGCGCCGCATGTACTGCATACCCACATTTTCCGCCACTGATGATCAGGATGATGGAAAAAAAAAAAAAGATTCTAATTCAGCCATAAAAAAAAAAAAAAATTGTATCATGTTTCTTTTCTAGAGCAAAATCTACTCTCAACACATTTTTATTTGTTTTCTGTTATCAGTTCCTGCACATGGTAAACTTGTTAGAGGTGTTGAAATATTCTACAGAAACTTGAAACGTTGTACATGACAGTTAAATTCTGTCTATCAGAAGTAAATAAGTCAGCTCTGCAGCCATGAGGGCCTCAAGGTGTTTCTAAGTTACTGCATGAGGATAGATAATTAGGTCCACTGAGGGTGAAGCAGTTTTATAAAAGTTTTGAACACTCGAATCAAAGACACAAACGTGTTCAGCACAGCACTGGGTCAGATAAGTATGAACAACAATACAAAATCAATGCTATTTATCTTCTCCGATCAAAGGTAGTTATTTTTCATTTTCCCTGTTCCAGTTTGTATTGGTTTTGTATTGTTATTTCGTGTGTGATAAACTTAATGGATGCAGAATTAAATATAACATACATAACTCTTGATGGGCATATTCAAGTGAACAAATACAAATATCTGTATTTTTTATATATGCACTTTACAGTATACATCCGTATACACAATCCTGTTTAACATCTACTTTAATCACTGTCATCATTAATATTTTACATGTGATAAATGTGATGGAGGCTGAATTAAACGCAACCTATATAACTCTTGATGGATATATTAATATACACAAATACAGATATATTTATTTTGTGACCATGTTCACAATATATATCCTTATACTCTGCTGTAATTTAACTATTGTATTCCTCATTGTGTTTCAGAGAAGCCTCCATGAACCGATGTATGTTTTTATTGCAGCTTTGTTACTGAACTCTGTGATGTTCAGTACCGTTGTCTACCCAAAGCTTTTGATTGATGTTTTATCTGAGAAACAGATTACATCATTTTCAGCTTGTTTCTTTCAAAGTTTTAACTGTTACTTATTTGGTGGTTCAGAATTTTTACTGTTAACAGTCATGTCCTATGACAGATACGTGTCTATATGCAAACCTCTACAATATCTAACCATTATGAGGAAAATTACTGTCATTACACTCTTGGCTTTAGCTTGGTTTATACCTGCTCTTCACCTCAGTGTGCTTCATTTAATTATTTTTAATGTAAACAGAGAACTGTGCAGCTTTTCTCTCAGGGGGATATTCTGCAATGGTACGTTGTACCATCTTTTGTGTGTGCGTTCAGAATTACTATTTATACTGACTACTATAATTATGACTAATATCTCGCTTCTCCCTGTGCTCTTTATCCTTTTTACGTATTTTAGGATAATTATGATGCTGTTCAGAAGCTGTAAAGAAGTCAGGAGAAAAGCTGTACAGACCTGTTTGCCCCATTTGTTGGTTTTACTCAGTTTCACATGTTTGGGTTCATTTGACGTCATAATATTTTCACTGGACCCTGAAATTTCAAAGACTTTACGCTTGATAATGACTTTACAGGGAGTAATATATCATCCACTTTTTAACCCAATCATATATGGGCTGAAAATGAAGGAGATTGCTAAAAACATTAAGAGTCTGCTCTGTAGAGTCAAAATCAACTAATGTCTTCACTGTCAAGTCATCACTAACTAATTATGAAGAAATTCCTCTCTGTAATTTGTGATGTCAGGGTATATATTCTACAACCAGTTCAAGGTAAAGTTAGTCAATTTAGTCAATTTTGTCTTATGTCTTTTGAAATAATTCAATGTTCAGAAGTCTAGTCTCCTAAAGATATATGCATGGACAAGTTTTTCCTAAATCCTGCTGAGACATCATTGCTTTAATCCTTGATATGTTCTTAAAATGATAAAAGGCGGAAAAGTCAAATTCAGGTCTGAGTCCATGACTTTACTCCCAGATTTCTGGCTTGGTTGTTAGTCTTGATCTTGGATGTTTGAAGCTTGATGCTGACTTTTAATCTTTCTACCTTTGCTCCAAACACCATTATTTCAGCTTTGTCTCCATTTAACTGAAGTTCTGGCACATCAAATCTTTAATCCGATCCATGCATCTGATCAGTGTTTGGATCAGGTTATAGTCTCCTGGGCCCAGTATTTCAAAACTCTGAATCCAGATGAAAATTTGCTGGAATTCCAAATCCCTGGATTCAGATGAATCTGAGATTGATGATGAAAAAACAAATTCTATGAAAATTGTGAAATTGATTTTGAATTGTGGTTTGATAGAAATATTAAAAACAAACACAAAAAATAAAACAAGTAAACAAGCATGATGGGGCTCCGAAACTAAAATTTTGTTGAGCAACACTTTGAGGCAATCAGGTGTTTTCTGTAATGTTCAAAAAGACTTCTACACCTGTTGACAGGTTTTGGTCCACTGTTCATGGGAAAGGTGCTCTAATGTGTCTGGGACAGTTTTGTATATTTTCTTTTTTTAAATGATTTACTGTATTTCACTAAATTATAGTTTTATAAAGCTTTATTTACTATTAGTTTTTTTTTTTTTTTAACTTCATGTTATTTGAATTACTGTTGGGAAATTAGCCTTTTCTTTAATTGGAGGCTATGAATAATATTTACAGATAGATACATACATTAGATACATACTAGATAGATAGATAGATAGATAGATAGATAGATAGATAGATAGATAGATAGATAGATTTTCTAATCTTCTAGTGCAACTGTATGGCTTTACAGCTTAACTTTTCAAAAGACTGCACAACCAGAGGCATTAAAAGTTTTTGTTCCGATCTTGGCAAAAGGACAATACAATACATGCAAACGTTTCTGTGACTTTGTCCTTTTTGTCTCTGTAAATTCACATATACCTGTATCATCCTAATAAAGCATGATGATGGTGCAAATTGTTGACCACTGTGCACCCCCACTCCTTTCCCAAACAAGACTCATTATCTTCTTTCATTCATTTTCTACATTTTCTCTACTTTCAGAAAGAGAAACATGCAAGCCAGGAATTTCATCGTGTAACCTAATCGTGTTGAAATGTGATAAAGTTGGAAGATAAATCGAAAAGAATATCACGCTTTCTATTTGATTTCATTTGTATCTCATTATCTCAGCTGACCTTGGTGTGAAGAAAAACAATCATGTATCATAAATAATAATGATTAGGTTCTTTCTGCCAATATTTTCTCATCAGGGGAATACGGTGCACAAGCGTGATGATTTTGAGGTCTGCTGAAAAAGCAGCGATAATTCTGCTTCTGATTTTCAAAATTCCAACTGGGGAAATTAGCTAATGTCTAAAATAAGAACAAAAGTATTTGTGTGCAGCTCAGGGTTTCAGCAAAGCAGAAGCTTCTATTCCAAATTTAGGCGCATCTGACAGATATCTGCCTGAATACGGATTTTTCATTTTCTCAGTCTACATCGCACTCGTCGTCACCGCAGCATGACCCCAGAATTTATGAATAAATGAAAATGGTTTGAAACACAGCTGAGCTTTTACTCCCGTGAAATTAGTTGATTTGATTTTAAACCTGAGTAAAATCAGACCGTGTTTTGTCATTGCAGTCTCTCTACGGCCTGCAGTTGCAAGAAATCAGCTGGTCGCTGTGGGCGACTCGCTGCTGCTATGTGACACTATATCTGACATCAAAGGCTGCAGCTTCTGAGAGGAACAATCCTGGGCACACACAAGTCTGATTCAAAATTATTTTTCATGAGCAGTGAGGGCAAAGTATTTAGTTCTCATTGTTGAATTCAATAAAAATCACCACAGCAAACACCACAATTTAACACGGTGTTAACTATTCTGGACAATTGAAACAGAAAGTATGCAGCTACTGTGAAGCTTAATAATGAGAACTAAAGCTGGCATTAATTGTGTCTTTTTATTTCCCATTTTTGCTAACGTCACATTTTAACTTGGATTTCAGAGGGTGGACAGGATCTCCTGGCAGCGCGAGCCTCTGAAGTCATTGGCATTGTGCCAAAGTGCGCACCTTGTGTGTATTAGAGACCGTGTCAGAGACCATGTTTGAGGCTGCAGATAATTTCATTTGTTCAGCAACTCCTGATCAATGTCCTCATAAACTGGCCACTTCTGAGACTCTGCACAGATACCTGTTGCACTATCTAAACTTTTATTGTTATCATACTTTTTTTTTTTTCCCCTCCTCCACAAATATCTCCCACTGTGGGTCGTATTTCCTTTTGCACTGTTGTCTCTTGCGATTCAACACGCTGCAAACCTGGAGCGGGGCTGTATCCAGCCCGATGGGGGGCATGGGGGTCAGCGGCCCCATGGTCCCCATTCTTGGTGTATGTGGGTGGGTGTATGACTGGAGGGGGGACATAAATGCAGGGGGATGTGTGTATGGTTGCCTGTGGGAGTGTTTGGAGATAAAGGGGTGGGTGAAGGTGCATGGGAGAAGAATGTTTGAGTGTGGGAGTGGTGGTGCATTGGTCGGGTTTGTGTATATCGGGTTGGAGGGGTTTGGGTGGGGAGCGGGGATGGATCTGTGAAGGGATCGGATGCGGGGCAGCTGAGTGAATGAGGGAGGTGTGTAGGTGGGTGAATGGGCGGGGGTTCTGGCGGGGTTGGAGGATTGTGCATGTCACGGCTTGGGTGGGGGTGCGGGCTTGGGGTTAGTGAGGGGGGCATGGGTATCAGGGGGCGGATGTACGGGGACTAGCTGGCTATGCAGGAGGGGCGGGAGGAGGATGGGATGGGGGAGTGTTGACGGGGGTAAAGTTGTGGGTTGTTTAAAGTAGGGTGTGGGGGCGATAGGATAGAGTGGGGAGGAAAGGGGAGGGAGGGAAAAAAAAAAGCAGCTCTGCATGCCTCTTGGGGGGTTTGCGGGGCCTGGGGATGCAAACCTCGACACTCGCAAATCCTCTTTTGGGGCGTTTCCAACGCATTTGTGCCCGCTGTCATTTGTGCGATCATTCTTTGCAAATCACCCGCAAAACGTGGTTCAGCCCCTCGCACAAAATTTTAGATTGCACGGGCAAATTACTACCAGCAAAATTTGATCTTAGTGGCCTAAGACTTGTTCAAGCAGGTCAGTCTGTCCAGAACTTGGTGATGTTAAACATTGTAGCACAAACTCATTAATTTAGAGCAGATAAATTCTGATTTCAAAGTTTGATGCAGGCCTCTTGGGTTTGAGATGTTTCTAAGTTACTGTATGACAACAGATTAATTAGGTCCACTGAGGCTGAGGCAGTTTTATAAAAGTTCGAAACACTCATTATATCAAAGACATGAACACATGTTCGGTGCGGAACTCGGTCATAAGTATGAACAATGATACCAAATCAATCATATTTGACATCTACTCTGAGCAAAGGTAGTTATCTCTCACTTTCATCATTAATATTTTACATGTGATAATCTTGATGGAGGCTGAATTAAATGCAACATACATAACTCTTGATGGGTACATGAATGTAAGCAAATACAGATATCTTTATTTTGTGATCATGTTTACAGTATACATCCTCATATTCTGCTGTAATTTAACTATTGTGTTCCTGATTGTGTTTCAGAGAAGCCTCCATGAACCGATGTATGTTTTTATTGCAGCTTTGTCACTGAACTCTGTGATGTTCAGTACCGTTGTCTACCCAAAGCTTCTGGTTGATGTTTTATCTGAGAAACAGATCATTTCTTATTCAGCTTGTTTCTTACAAAATTTTATGTTTTATGGTTTTGGTGCATCTGAGTTCATACTGTTAACAGCCATGTCCTATGATAGATATGTGTCTATATGTAAACCTCTGCAATATGCAGCCATCATGAGAAAAAGGACTGTATGTATTCTCTTGGTTTCAGCTTGGATTATTCCTTTTTTTCATACCAGCGTGTTTACAATGACTGTATTGATTTTACATAGAGAACTGTGCAGCTTTTCTCTGAAAGGGATCTTTTGTAACAGCCCTCTGTACCATCTTCTGTGTGCACGCCCAGAAGCATTAATTATACTCTCTATTATAGTACTGATAAATATGGCAGTTTTACCTGTGCTTTTCATTGTTTTTACGTACACCAAGATAATTATGATGGTTTACAAAAGTTCCAAAGAAGTCAGGAGAAAAGCTGCACAGACCTGTTTGCCTCACTTGTTAGTTTTAATCAGTTTTTCATGTTTGGCCTCATTTGATATCGTCATATTTTCACTGGAATCTGAAATTTCAAAGGATTTCTATTTGATAATGACTTTACAAATGATAATATACCAGCCTCTGTGTAACCCGATCATATATGGGCTTAAAATGAAGGAGATTTCTAAACACCTCAAAAAGCTTCTCTGTAGAGTTAAAATAAACTAATGTTTAATCATTAATGTGAAATAATGAAGACACATTTCTGTTGGAAGAATGATCTCAGCTGAAGCTCCCTTACCAAAAAGAATGACTGACTCATTCCTTCGTATTTGTGCACATTCACATTCACATTCACACAAGTAAAATTCCTGACATGTTTTTGGATCTGCCTGTACTTTTAGAACAGGTGTTTTCACTGACGAGCTCATCTCCTTGCAGAAGAGCTGTGCTAATTAAATTCAGCTGGTTTAGTGACTGATTGGAACAACTGCTGGACAGGATTTTACTTTCTGGACCACGGATGTCCACCTCTGCCAATTTCTACAGGTTTTTATCACTACAGTGTTGTTATCAGTAAGCACTTGGATGAACTTTAGTACACGTTATAAACCTAATGAGGTTTTATCTGTCTGTATTAGGGATGTGCACAACTAATCGTTTAATCAATTCGTCGGAACAGTGCACAAAGTCGACGTCTGCTTTTAAAAGTAATTTGTTATGAATTATGTTTCATTGAGCAGAGACATGCTGCCTTTTATAGCGCTGATTAAATAACAGCGCAGCCACTTTAAGAGGAGAGGTGACGTGCTGCACTGTGAATGCCCACGCAACAGAGCGAGGGGAAAGGAAGAGTCGTCGCAGCAGAGGAAGTAGCTGTAGGAAACTGTTTAGCGTGAATGTTTTGGCTGCCAGCTTCATAAGGAAAATCCACACGGCTCTTCTAGCCAAAGTAAAGTCCGTGTCTGCTTCACTACTGCGGGTAAAGTGGAGAGAGCTACCCGGGAGTGTCACCTCGCCTCCGCCGCAGGAAATTTAAAAGCTGTTTTTGTTGGAGCTTTCACCGTGGAGACCAGACCAGAGCAGCACAGTTACTAAGACTTCATAGAAATGTTGCTTCAGGAGCAAAAAGACCAGAATGGAAGATGAGGAAAATAACTGGTTTGGTTGTTAATGCTCCTGTGGGCACAGTGTTTACTCCACGTAGCATTACGCTACGTAAACACCAGCGCTACTAGCAGCCGCCACATAAGCGCAGACGGTCCAGTTCAGTCCCATCCTCCCTGAGCCACTTTCTCTACTGTTCAATAAAGCACACTAGAGCCACACAATAACATAAAACAAACAAAATCAAAAACTGATGTATGGAACAAACCCAATGTATAAATAAGATCTCACACACGTTTTATAATTTCCCTTTGGGGATAAAGTATTGTTTGTTTTATTACTGATAACATCACGATGACGTCACGACTAATTGATTTATCGATTTTGATTGGCCTGACTAGTTGACTTTGAAAATTTCCTAAAATGCACATTCCTATACACACTAAATCATAATCAAGTGGGGTTCTGACAGGAGAATGGGGCAGAGTGGGGGATGACATGCAGCAAAGGGTCTTGTGTCAGACTCAAACCTAGACCAGTTGCAACGAGGAACTGTAGCCTCTGATCATGGCTGCTCAACCAGTTGAGTTAAATACTGTTTCAAGTGTTTCAATCAATTGTTTAACATCTTTTTCAGTCTATACCAAGGGGCAAACATCCAGGTTGCCCAAAAATTGTAATTCTTTTGTCAACTGCTAGGGCAAAGGTGGGCACTCCAGGTCCTCGAGGGCCGGGGTCCTGCAGGTAGTAGGAGTTTCCCTGTGGTAACACACCTTGTGTCCCGTTCAGAGCTAGACATCAAGCCAACAATTACCTGTTGACTGGAGTCAGGTGTGCTGCAGGAGGGAAAACTCCTAATACCTGCAGGATGCCGGCCCTTTAGTGCCCACCCCTGTGCCTGGGGCTGGCTGCAAAACAGAGCAAATCCCCATAGACTCCCATGTTAAAAACACCAACTTCACAGCAGAAATAAACATGTTTACAACCTGGTTCAAAAAATCATTTTAGGTTTAATAGGTCAAGTTTACCTTCATGCCAGCTGTTATGGGGATGATTTTTTTTTATAACTCATCAGTTTAGATGTTATTTAATTTTAAAATTACACATAATTAAACACACAAAAACAAATCTTGAAATTACACATAATAAGGGGAGTGTCCTTTTTATTGACATGTGGCAGACCGGATGCTGGCCTGCCGACTGGTGGCTAGCTCCTTGTTTGTTTTCAGTAAGGTCTCAGGCTGTAGCAGTGTAGCACAACGGCGGTTTTTAGTCACCTAATAGCAAGTCTAACGCCGGGTCTGTGAGCATGGCGCCACGCAGTGTAGCGGCTTTGCTCCAACCTACACTGCGTGACCATTTGCACCGTGCACTGTGTGCCCACGAGCGCACCTGCGAGCACACCAGCTGTTGCTAGATCTGTGACATCACGGAATCATGGGAGGGTTTGCAAGATCATCTTTGATTCTCATCCAAATGGTTAATGTTGCCCACATCATTGTTTCTTATTTCTCTAAAACCTTGTGTCCATGGAGATGTCACGTTCAGAGCGTTCAGCAGTTGAAAATATGATTGGCAACTTTTGTTAAGGAAGTTACCAGATGTTTTACATTGAATCTGGTCCGATCTGATCTACTGAAATTTATGTGGTGTCGGTGCGTGTTCCATTAAAAATAGAGCTGGCATGTATCTTTAGTGCAGTGGCGACACGCCGGAGCGACGACATACCGCTCACGTGCTGCGGCGTGCTTGATATATTTCACACCATTGACTACATGGGGCGTGATTTGGTGCGTATGGCACTGCGCTCAGGGACCCGGTGTAAAGCTGGGGTGTGTCTTACCTTTACCCCACAGCTTAATCGATCAATCAATCAATCTTCATTTATGAAGGGCTTTTCCAGCAAGTTGCACGACTCAAAGCGCTTTACAGTTTAAATATATTCCCGCCCGCTGCCCTTCACAAGAAAAAAAAAAAATACAGATATATATATATATATATATATCATTTAAAATTCAAAGAAAAACTTGAGTACATTGATGTACCTGAGGCTGAGTGCAGATGGAAAAAGTGAGGGAACCCCATCAGAGGAGCTGTCTGTACTGTGGCGGCACAGCAACTGTAACCGCAGTGCCCCAGGTGCCCAGTAGTAATGGGAAGACCGATTCTTTTTGCTGACTCGGCTCTTCTACTCTCTAACAGTAAAAAGAACGAATCTTGAACGAGTCATTTCGTTCATTTTTACAGCAGGTGGTGCTGTAGCCCTGAGTGAGCTCCAAGTCATTGCTCGTATCTCACAACATGACCGAATCACTCAGTTCGCTCTGTTGCTCGGCGACGGCGTCACTCGCAGCACACAAACTAAATAACTGGTACAGCGGAAGCTCACAATATGTGTAGCAGCCGGACTCAAGCCAAGGATGAACCACTCACCTCCTTCCTCCTGGCTCAGCTGCACATAGGACCACACAGTGTCAGCTCACGAATCACCTCCTCCCTCCCGGGCTCCGGCTCACAGGTAGTCGCGCGGGCTCGAGTCAGTTTCAATACGCCCCCACCTTTCTCCTTCTTGGCCCTCCGCGCGCTCGAGCTGTCTTAAATATCACAAGCAAATCAAAACGCGTGAAATCACAGAAAAGCAAATACACGCCTCAGTAAAGTAATTTGTGTTCTGTTTCCTCCCTGATATTATTGTTTACAATAGCGCGACAGCGACCAGGCAGCTGTCACATGACAAATGAACAAGGACTCAGGAGTCCGACCCGCCACCGCCAGTGTACTGCTGCCACAGTCTGAGCCGTGAACAATGACCGACGTACTGGTTGAACGAGAACGAGAAGGACGTACTGGTTGTTACACAGCCTGATCCGTGAACGAAGACCAATGAACGGTAACCGAGAAGGACGTACTGGTCTGAGCTGTGAACGGAGAACGAGAAAGACCCGTTCAGCCCGAGCTGCTCGCTGTCACATGAAAGCTGGGAGAAGGGGAAGAGTGAATTTTTTTTTTTTTTTTTAAAGGATTTTTTGGGCACTAGTGGCCTTCATACAACAGTGTATAGCAACAGGAAAGGGGCAGAGAGAGTGGGGAGTGACATGCAGCAAAGGGACCTGGGCCGGGAATCGAACAGGGGCCGACTGCACTGAGGAACTGTAGCCTCCGTTCATGGGGTGGCTGCTCAACCAACTGAGCTAATCACCGCCCTGGGAAGAATGAATTTAAAACAAATGTAGATAATTAGCAATAACAATTAAAACAAAAGTAATAAAAGCTTAATGAGATGTTTATGTGGTACATTTATTATGTCCAAAATGTATTATTATTATTATCATTATCATCATTATTATCATTACTATTATTATTGATTATTTTATTTTTTAAATGGCAGAATAAAACACAATCAATGTGTTGATATAATTTAAAACATTTATTAAGAAACACACTACGTAATCAGATACACAGTCACACTATGCACATCTACAAGCCCACTAATCATTTGTGATTTCATGATTAATGTATATGTCAGATGTGGACAACGGACAAATGAACGAACATAAGATATCAGACATCATTCCTTGTTGGTCTCCTCTCCACAGCCCCGTAACCGTAGCGCAGCTCTCACGTGACAAATGAACGAAAGAAAGATCTGTACTGATCCGTATGAAAGATCATGAACGAACTAAAGTGCTTGCTCCTCCTCACCACACAGCCTGAGCAGCCTGACTGTCACAAAAGAACGATACCTGTGGACCGACACAGTTGGTTGAGTCATGAACTAATCATTTCTGTTTCCTGTCGTCCTGCTGGCTGGCTGAGCTTACAGCTGCTGCCGTGTGGCGAGAGAGCGCAGTGCATGAAAATGAACGAATCGCTCTCTGAGAGGACTCATTACTCCCGAGTCATATAAAAGATTAGTTCATATTGAACGAATCGTTCGTGAACAACACATCACTAGTGCCCAGGGGAGGTGTGATGGAACACCAACCCCCACCACGGCACCAGCGGCATCGCATCCAGTCTACCACCCCCACCCCGGATACAGACGGCCCCCACGAAGGAAGCACTGGAGGGACCTAAGGACCCAGGAACAATAAAAGTAATATAAGAACATTATATAAACGTGTAAAATACATTAAAACGTTGAATAGAAACATCTAAAAATGCCCAAACAGTGATAAAAAGGCAATCAAAAGACAACCAGTGAATAAATAGAAAATATTAGATTAACTAATTACTACTTAAACAGTAAAAGTCAGCTAAAAGCCAAACTAAAATGGTGGGTCTTGAGCCTGCTCTTAAAAACCTGAACTTTCTCTGCACCCCTGAGATCCTCCGGCAGACTGTTCCACAGGCGAGGGCCGTACCACTGGAACGACGCCTCGCCATGTGTGTGTGTCCTGGCTTTGGGAATGACTAAAAGCCTGCTGCCGGAGGAGCGCAGGGACCGCGAGGGCTCATAGGGTAAAAGCAGTTCTGAGAGATAAGAAGGCCCAAGACCATTAAGATATTTAAAAACCATTAAAAGGACCTTAATATTGATCCTAAAACACACAGGGAGCCAATGCAGCGATCGTAAGACTGGTGTAATATGGGCCCACCTCCTGGTCTTTGTCAGGACACGTGCTGCGGAATTTTGCAAGAGTTGTAAACCTGAGATGTTCTTTTTGGGAAGAGCAGAAAGCAGGCCGTTACAGTAGTCAATACAACTTGTAATAAAAGAATGCATTAGCATCTGTGTTGGCCCGAGAGAGAATGGGGCGGACTATTTTTTAAATGGTAAAACCCTATTTTTGTGATATTCTTTATGTGTGGGATAAAAGCCAGCTCAGAGTCAAAAATCACGCCCAGATTTTTTAATTGTAGTGATGGATTAAAAGACAAAGATTATAGTTTGGTTAAAAGTGTCTCTCTCTGGGCTTCAGGACCGACAAAACCTCAGTTTTGGCCTGGTTAAGCTGGAGAAAGTTTTCTGCCCTACAGGATCTGATGTCTGAAATACAGTTAAAAAGTGCATCCATTGGCCTTGAGTCATCAGGAGACATAGAGATGTACAGCTGTGTGTCATCAGCGTAACTGTGAAAGTAGACTCCATGGCCCTCATTTATCAAACGATCGTAGAAATGATCGCAAATCTGATCGTAAAAATGGTCGTACGATTGGACCCACATGTGATTTATTAAAACGTTCATATCGGTCCAATCTCGTCGTACGAACAAAAGAGTCTTGATAAATACCACAGCTGAAATCCATTGTCATTTAAATATCACGCTCACAGTTACGCCCTTAAACATGCATGATTATGAGGCTTTGCCCAGCGAGGTTGAACCATGGAGAAGAGAGATTCTGCCAAAAAAGAAACTTTCGGGGGGGGGGGGGGGGGTCAAGACAGAATTCCTCATTTGTGAAGTGGGAAGGATTAAAGAGGTGCTGTTTGGCAGCTTAAAAACCGGAGTTAGAGACGTGCACAAAAACGCTGCACGAAAGAGGATCAGTCAGCCTCACCGGTGTTGAACAGCCTGCTGAGATATTAGTAAAAGTCTCAATCTCGGCCTGGCTTATATGTTTTTTTCGTTTTATTAGTTATTAAATTTAATAATAGCCAATATCCGATAGCAACGTCACAATTCTTTTGCCAAGAAAAAGTGGTCCTATATGAAACTCGCCACCAAAAGATGTTTGGTGGTGGCACTGGCAACCCCCCTCCCCACCCTCAGTCAGTAGGCTAAGGGTCAGTCTACTGTCTGAGCACTTAAACAACTTTAAAGTATAGATTACTTATTAGAAATGACAGATTAGCTGCTGTCTCCTCCGTATAGCCCAGTGGGGGCTCCAGGGCGGCTCCTGGCGCATCTTCTCCTCTGACTGCGCATAAAAACTCCATAAGCTGTCAGAGCGATGTGCAGCGCTGCACAGGATAGGATTGTATTGTAGATTTTCTCAGAGTCTAAAGCAGCATTTCATCCCGCTGGTCCGACACCCACCTATTTTCCTGCAGCCCGAAGCAGCACTCCACCTGGGCACCTGCGCGTATGTGGGTACTAATGCCTTCCTCCCCTTCTATGTGGCAGTTTTACCAGCGGGGTGAGGAGATGCACGATGAGTGCAAAACACTTGTCTCCTAGAACTATTTGTTAATGATTTTAATAATTTGTTGAGATAAATGGAGGAATTAAATTCAGTCACAGCTATTTTCGTTTTTGGGAATACATTCTACATTCACTTTTTCCTTTTTCTTTTTCTTTGCAAATGGGTTCATTCTTAGTGCTGATATGTGAATACTTATGTTTAAATGACAGTTTGTGGTTTGGTGAATAAATATTTTCATGTTCTGCTGCGCTGCAAACCCTCACTGACTCAAACTTGCATACACGAACTCAGAGCTGTGGTGAGATTTGATCGTGTCCTACGATCACATCCAAACTGATAAATGCCGAGTCTTGCGTGGAAATGGACGTATGCACAGATTTTCGTCGTACGATCGTTTAATAAATGAGGGCCCATGTCTCCTGATGACCCTGCCAAGAGGGAGCATGTACAGGTTAAAAGGCACAGGGCCCAAGATCCTGATGATATAAACAGAAATCTCCACCCAGAAACGTCCCGACCAGACCAAAACAATACAAAAGAGCGAATTACAGCCAGGGGGAGAGAGAGTTGCATTCAAGCGCACCACGGCACGGGAGTAGAGGCCCAAAGGCGGGTTTTTTGAGACGGATTTCACTTGCTCAAGTCTAACATTTATTTTTTACGGGGGAGCTTCGGACTCTACCTTTAAAAATGGAAAGTTAGGTACCGGTCTAAAATTGTTAGGATCATTACAATCCAAATTGCTTTTCTTCAGCAGAGGCCTCACCACTGACCCTTTGAAGGCAGACCCCCGTCGGAAGAGAACGATTTATCATGTTTAAAAGCTCTTCTCTAAAAAAATAATAAAATGACTTAAAAAAATTAGATTGGAACTGGGTCCAAAAGACATAAGGGGGCTTAGGGGGCTAATCTTTGTTACAGTAACTCCTGTTAGTTTCGAGTTAGCTCGGTTAACATTTAGCCCAGAGTACGTCAGCTGTCAGTCATTTGCCCTGAGGCCGCATGTTGTCCATTATAGTATTTTGCAGGAGTGACGACACACGCAACACAGCAAGTTGGGGGGGGGGGGGGGGGGGGGGGGGGCAACTGGCTTCACTTTCCCCTATTCAGACGTGACCAGATACTACGTCCATATTTTTTACAGTCTTTGTTCTATACTTACCTTGTCTTCATTTGGGCAGTTTTACGTCATTTGTCCTCCTGCTGCCGCTAAGGGTGTCAGGGAATTGTATAACATGCCCTGACGGAGTGTAATTTCAAGTGTGCACAAAGAACCCTATAGTACAGCTGACTTTGGAGGACAGCCATAATGAACTTCCCTGTATTAGTCAGCATGAAATGTTAAAGATAACATCATTGTCAGATAAATTATTTTGTTGTATGTCTCACAGACATGAATAAATTTACTATTATGACTTTGTGCTAATGCAAAATATTCTATGATCTATAGCTTTGTTTTCTGTAATTTGTTACAGTACAAGACTTATTCTTGAACTTAGTGTTGAGCATTGTCGCTTAAATTGGATTGTTTTATTGTTTCTAATCTCTACGATTGATGCACACCTCTTGTGTTTGAGGTGTTTCTAAGTTACTGGATGATGACAGATTAATTAGGTCCACTGAGGATGAAACAGTTTTATAAATGTTTCATACACTCACTCTGAATCAAAGACATGAGCTCATGGTCAGCGCAGCACTGGATCAGATAAGTATGAACAACAATACCAAATCAATCATATTTAATATCTACTCTGATCAAAGGTAGTCGTTTCTCACTTTGTCTGTTTTGTTACATTTTGGTTTTACAATAAATGTAATAATCTTAATGGACGTTAAATTTAATACAACCTATTTGATTCTTGATGGGTACATTAATGTAAACAAATACAGATATCTTTATTTTGTGATAATGTTTCCAGTATATATCCTCATACTCTGCTGTAATTTAACTATCGTATTTGTAATTGTGCTTCAGAGAACTCTCCATGAGCCAATGTACATTTTTATTGCAGCTTTGTCTTTGAACTCTGTGATGTTCAGTACTGTTGTCTACCCAAAGCTTTTGATTGACTTTTTATCTGAGAGGCAGATCATATCTTATTCTGCTTGTTTCTTCCAAAATTTCATTTTATATAGTTCAGGTTGTTCAGATTTTTTTCCTGTTAACAGTCATGGCCTATGATAGATATGTGTCTATATGTAAACCTCTGCAATATTCAGCCATCATGAGGAAAAGGACAGTCTGTATCCTCTTAGTTTTAGCTTGGTTTATACCTGCTTTTCACCTAGGCGTGTTTCAGCTAACTTTACTGAATTTACAAAAAGAACAGTGTAGCTTTACTCTGCGAGGGATCTTCTGTAACGGTCCACTTTATTATATTCTCTGTGTGCACCCAAAAATACTAATTATACTGACTATAATTATGGTGATTGATGTCTCGCTTCTCCCTGTGCTCTTCATTATTTTTACCTACATCAGGATAATTATGATGCTGTACAGAAGTTGTAAAGAAGTCAGGAGAAAAGCTGTACAGACCTGTTTGCCCCATTTGTTGGTTTTATTAAGTTTTTCATGTTTAGGTTTGTGCAATGTCATCATATTTACACTGGATTCTGAATTTTCAAAAACTGTAACTTTTATTACAACTTTACAAATAGTAATATATCACCCACTTTTTAACCCAATCATCTATGGGCTGAACATGAAGGAGATTTCCAGACATCTGAAAAGGCTGCTGCTCAGAGTGAAAATAAACTAATGTCCAGAATAATGTTTCAGAATTTCTTCTATTCCTTTTTTTCAGTGCTTCATGAGTTTTACTGATTACAGTCATGTTCTATGACTGATATGTGCCAACCAACAGCTGCAACATCCAACCATCTTGAGAAAAACAGCTATCCTTATGTTTTAAGTTAATCCAATCATATATGGGGATAACAATAAAAGACAAAAATGTCAAAGTAGTTCCTGCTACTTTGCACTTGCCTTGCAGGGTTGAGTTCTCAGCATTTTTAATAATGTTATTAAAAGTAATAATACTGCTGCAAGTAATAATGTTTATTATATGCAATATTTTCCTTTTTTTCTTTCAATCATTTACCTACATGCTTACCCTTCAGTTGTGCTTTACTTTTCTTTCTGCGCACTTTATGTTAGCACAATGTGCCATGTTCCCTCACCCCGTGTTCTGTTTTGAATAATAATCACATTAATCGTGCATTTTAAAGCACTATAAACAGTGTGAAGAATAAGAACAAATTTAAAAGGAACCCACATATAACAGAAGAGCAATAAAACAAGTTCTTGATAAAAACATTACTGATATACTTTTGCAAAAAAAAAAAAGTGTTACAAGTTTTTTTTTACAAGATTCCACAGTTAAGGGAACTCAGTTAGGCAGGAAAAATGTTCCATCAGTGTGGAACCCCATCCAGAAAGGCTCTGTCTCCCTAGCCCAGCATGCCAGTCACAGGAAGTCATCAGTGTATCTCATACATAGTGTTGGTCAGGTTGGCATGACAGGCTACCATCTCCCATCGTCCTCAGCTTTTTTTTAGGGGAATTGAGATGATGTGTGTCTGTGGAGGTTCCTGCTTCTTACAGCAACAGCAGGAGTTCTTTAAGATGTCCAGGTTTGTTGCAGTGAATGGAGTGAAATGTGAGGAGACAGATATTGTATTCAATTCTCACATTGGGCCTCATTCACTAATGTCTTCTTACAAATTTTCTTAAAGGTGCCATGACATCAAATTTAACTTTTCTGGGGTTTTGGGGGTATAATATGATCTGTTGTGCACTGATGAGGCCAGAGTGAGTATCAAAGTTCCTGATTATGGTTTCAAAACAATACCCCGCTGTATAAAATGCCGTTTTTTTCTTTGGAGATTTGACATATGCAGCAATGCCAACAACATGAACTAGTTTTTACTGCTATGTCATCACTCCTTTAAATTTGTTCCTAAGTTGTTCAAAAGAAGTTTTTTTTTTTTTTTGAATGAAAACTCTCCATTAGATTCATGAACAAAGTAAAGCAGGGTCACTCAGTTCATTCCGAGGAGGAATGAATTAAGTGACCCTGTCTCCCTGCTCTAACACACCTGACTCAAACTCAGTGTTGCCAGGTGGGAAATATAGAATTATCGTACCAGAGACTCAAAATTATCGTATTTTGAGGGAAATTATCGTACACCCGTCATAAGTAAAATAACAACCCCACTGATGCGTGAAATATTGTCACTGTAGTGTTTAAAAGCGCTCATTGGCACTCGTGACTTTGCTGCGTCAGTACGGAATGGGTTACCTGCGTCATAATATCAGGTGTAATCTACACAGATGATATGTATGTAGGGTTTATGAAGTTTCATATTTATTTTCATGACATAACTTCAACAGCGACCACCAAATGTGAGTGAGCCTGACTCGCTTGGCATGATGTCACTGGTATACAGATTATTACAGGCCGGTTAATATTTTAACCACTAAACACAACTTATATCGATGCTCAGTCTTACTTGTGAAAAGTAACTCCCAGTTTGCTGCTTTCGATGTTCCGCCGATTACAGCAGAAGATGCTGCGCAGCTCTGGCATCGTTCGTCCACAGTAGTTATTAACTGAGCTGTGACTGGTCCAAGATGGTGGCCACGTTTCTCACCCTCTATCAGTCAATCTGGCTTCTACTCATTTATTATTTATACTAATATGTCCTCCTCTTCCTTCGTATTGTTTTGGTTTTGAATCTCGCTTGCCTTCCTGTCTGAGCGTCTCCTGGGGCGGGTGCAGCTTACCATGCAGCCAATCAACACATGGATGTCACTCGCATCTCACGCTTAGCAAAGCATGATTGGCTGGTACCATGTCACATGGGAACTGATGCCTTCAGGGTTCACAAAAAAATTTCGCCAGCCGACAGTTTTGCTCACATTAATATGAAATGGTCAAATTTTCTTCCTTTTGCCTTTTTTAGGATTATTGATCGTACATCGTACAGAGGGCCAAATTATCGTACAAATACGATAATTATCGTACACCTGGCAACACTGCTCAAACTGAATAGATCCAATAATCAACAAAGTGCTGCATCATGACTCATTAGTGTTGGAACAGGCATGGAAAACCTGCTGGATTGCAGCCCTTGTAGGACTGAATTGAGTGACCCTGGTGTTAAATCCCAGAATTGTTTGTATATATTCTCCAAGACTGGTGAATACCATTATCTTGTAAATTTTGCTTTTCTTTTTCTTTTTTAAACCTGTCCTGTTCAGCATCATAGCAAGCAAAATGATGATCTGGCTGCCGTGTTGTGCCATACAAATTTTTGCCAAGGGGAGCTTTGTGGAGGTAAGGCTCTTGATATTTAGATATTATGCTTGTAGTATGTTGTTGCATTTATGCTGGACCTGCTGGACCTGACAAAGGGGGTGGGGGCAAAGGAAAAGATATAAGGTAGAAAGAAAATTAGAGAACAAAGGGGGGTTAGGGTTAGGGGTGTCGGTGGTCGTGGACATTCATGCCCCAGGTGATCCGCTGGAGCAGAGTCTGTCTCCTCTAAATGGTAAATGGACTGTACTTACAGTATATAGTGCTTTTCAGTTGCACAGACTGCTCAAAGTGCTTTACACACATTCACCCAGTCACACATTCATACCCCAATAGGCACATTGGGAGGCATCTTGGGGTTCAATTGCTTGCCCAAGGACACTTCGGCACGTAGCCTGGAGAAGCCTGGAATCGATCCCCCGACCCTCCGATTGAAGGACGACCGCTCTTCCACCTGATCCACAGCCGCCTCAATCTATAAGTGGAGATTCATCAGCACCTGTTGTTTAAACCCACTTAAAGCCTCAACAAATACATAATGATGGTTGCAAAAATAAAATGAAATTAATCAGATAAACAGGAACAGATTTTTTAAAACACTCTAAAGACTGTAGACCTCTAAAAGGTCTAAATGTGTGACACCAAGCATCTTGTACACATGGTTTTAAAATGACAACTGATAGGTGACTTACAAAAGTTTTTTTTTTTTCAATATTATTTTACATATTTTCATGTCTCTACATATATCTGTGGCCTTCAGCATTAAAGCTGTCATGAATTTTGTATTCAGAGTCGCCTCCTCCTGCTGTGATCCATGTTTTTTATCTGTAGAGTCGGGAGTGTTCGCTTAACCCTGCGTAACTTCCGGTCTGTTGCTGAGGCGCTATTTTCAGATGGAGTGGCAGCAAAGCCTTGTCAGACTAGTATTTGTACATTTTTACATTGGCATTGTTCAGTGTGGACCTGATACACTACAGGGGCTTCTATGTTTAAAATGAAAGCTGGCCTTTAAGGAGAAACTAGATCTAAAAGACCCTCTTCCATCATTAAAATCTACAAGATAAGAAAGCATTTATGCCTTGTATCAAGTTCTGTCTCCGCTCCTGCTTCACTCCACCCACGTGGACAAGAAACACAGTAAATTATCTTCTATGTTCTGTGATTTCATACAGCACTTTGCACACATCTTCCAGAAAGGTCAATCTACCAACCAGAGCCTGGTAATCAACATTGTAGTTGTGTTTATTTAAAGGAGATTATTCAGTTCTCTATGATTGATGCAGACCTCTTGTGTTTGTAGTGTTTCACATGGGCCTTTTCCACTGCACATGTTCGTAACCCTTCCACACGGCAGGGCACACTTTATTTGCGTTTCCTCTGGGAAAACCTGTCACGATTTCCCGCACCCTTTTCAGAGCTAGCTCTAACCATCCTGAACCTACACAAAACGTGACGTACCTGATGGCTCTCCACTGATAGGTCAAAGGAAATTGTCGATACACGTCATACGTGTTTCACCTCGCTTCTTCTAAAAATATCTAGCTCTCTTTTCGGTGACTACAAGCGACAGAGAAAACAAGAATATCAGTGAAATCTCTAAATAATCCATTGCCTCCATTGTTGTTTTTACTTTACTGACCACCGTGTGGCACAGCAGTGACGTCAGTGCATTGGAAAAGGCCCATAAGTTATTGTATGATGACCATAGACCGTTAACAGAGAGGGACAAACCTTCCACTACGTCACCCGTTGGTTTCTGAAGAGCTAAAAGTGAAGCCAGTTGGGCGTGTCCCACCATCGCCATCTTGCCGTGTCACGTGTGTCGTCACTCCTGGAAAATACTAAAATGAGTAAAGGCTAGGCCACTCTGAGCTGCGGGCAAATAATTGAGAGCTGACGTACTCTGGGCTAAACGCTAACCGAGCTAACTCGAAACTAACAGAAACTAACGAAGACTAAGCGGCGGGGGTAAAGGTAAGACACGCTTACACTTGCTATTATCTGACTAAAAGCCGTTGTTGTGCTACTCTGCTACAAACTGAGACGTTACTGAGAGCAAACGAGCTAACTAGGAGCCACCGGTCGGAAGCCCGGGCTTCCGGTCTGCCGTATGTCAATCAAAAGGACACGCCCTTAATTATGTGTTTCACGATTAAATAACATCTAAACGGATGAGTTACAAAAAAAAGATTCACCCCCTCACAGTTGACATGAAGGTAAACTTGAACCTAAAATGATTTTTTGAACCAGGCTGTAAACATGTTTATTTCTGCTGTGAAGTTGGCATTTTTACCGTGGGAGGGATATGGGGATTTGCGCTGTTTTGCAGCCCCTAGCAGATCAAGGGAGAACTACAAAAAATGACTTCTTCTGGGTTGCCTCATAGTTGGCCACCAGAGGTTGCTGCTTGATGATGACAGATTAGTTAGGTCCACTGAGGATGAAGCAGTTTTATAAAAGTTTTAAACACTCATTCTGAATCACACACGCGCACACATGTTCAGCACAATACTGGGTCAGATAAGTATGAGCAACAACATTAAATCAATCCTATTTATCACCTAAAGGTAGGTAGTTCTCATTTAGTCTGTGCTTTTATTTTTTGGTTTTACTATTAATTGAGTGATTATTTTAATGGACATGGACTTGAATACAACATATATAAACCTTGATGGGTACATTCAAGTGAAAAAGTACAGATATCTTTATTTTGTGATCATGTTTACAGTATATATCCTCATTCTCTGCTGTAATTGTACTATTGTATTCCTCATTGTGTTTCAGAGAAGCCTCCATGAGCCGATGTACATTTTTATTGCAGCTTTGTTACTGAACTCGGTTTTGTTCAGTACTGTTGTCTACCCAAAGCTTTTGATCGACTTTTTATCTGAGAAACAGATCATATCATATTCAGCTTGTTTCTTACAAAGTTTCATTTTCTACACTTTAGGTGCTTCTGAATTTTTACTATTAACAGCCATGTCCTATGACAGATATGTATCCATATGTAAACCTCTGCAATATCCAACCATCATGAGGAAAAGAACTGTGTGTATTATGATAGTTGTTGCTTGGTTTACACCTGCTATTCACTTCAGCATGTATCAGCTGACACTGCTGACTTCACATAAAGAATTGTGCAGCTTTTCTCTGAAGGGGATTTTCTGTAATGGTCCACTTTACCATCTTTTCTGTGAGCGCTCAAAAATTCTATTTATACAGACTCTGTTTATGGTTTTTGATTTGATTCTTCTCCCTGTGCTCTTCATTATTTTTACCTACATCAGGATAATTATGAAGCTGTACAGAAGTTGTAAAGAAGTCAGGAGAAAAGCTGTACAGACCTGTTTGCCCCATTTGTTGGTTTTATTAAGTTTTTCATCTTTAGGTTTGTTCAATATCATCATATTTACACAGGATTCTGAATATTCAAAGACTGTAAATTTTATAACAACTTTACAGATAATAATATATCACCCACTTTTTAACCCGATCATCTATGGGCTGAACATGAAGGAGATTTCCAGACATCTGAAAAGGCTGCTGCTCAGAGTGAAAATAAACTAATGTCCAGACTAATGTTTCAGAATTTCTTCTATTCCTTATTTCAGTGCTTCATGAGTTTTTCTGATTACAGTCATGTTCTATGACTGATATGTGCCAACCAACAGCTGTATCCAACCATCCTGAAAAAAACTGCTGTCCTTATTCTCTTAGTTAATCCAATCATACATGGATACAACAATAAAAGGGTAAAATTTCAAAGTATTTCCAGTTACTCTGCACTTGCCTTACAGGGTTGAGTTCTCAGCATGTTTAAAGGTGCATTGAGCAATTTTAAATATTAAATACTATACTTTTCTTTCCTCCACATGCTCCTACATTTATCTGATGTGTAGAATGAGCTGATCTTTCTTCACTGCAGTGGTTTCTAAAGGCCCTTTCAGATAGGGCGCGTTTTTCGCTGAGTTTACCGCGGGGTAGGGCGCAGAGTCGGCGAAAGAGCACAGCGGCAGCGAGCACGTCAGGCACGCGTTGCTAAGCGACAGACCAGGAAGTGTTTCTTCCCGGCACGCTTCGTTGTGAGAGATGTACCTCTCATCATCGCAGCAAAGAGCTTTGCTCCTGAGAAGGAGGAGAGGATCAGCAGCAGATAAAAGGGTGGTGGTCCACCTGATCCTGGTAACAAGGCAGAACTTGGGGGGGTTCAGGTTCGTCCGCGAGCTGCATTCTTTCACACAGACCTCTTCCAGCTTTACTTCAGGCTGAACAAGGACCACTTTTTTTCCCTGAACTGGCCTCTCCTATTGGATGCGCTAGGATGTCGTCACAGCGCGCTGCGCCCGAATTAAAAAATGTTCAATTCGAGCGCAGCGGCGTCAGCGCCACCACGGCAGCATGCGCCCATCTTGCGCGCCGCGGAGCTCCGCGGCATGGCGGAACGCGCTGCCGCGGCTGTACCACATACACAATGAATGGGTTTGCCGCCGTCCTCCTGCGCTTGCCACGTTCTATCTGAAAGGGCCTTAATACTGTTTCTGAATGCTCAGTGCAAGAGTTTTGGGTACGAAGCCTCAAGGGGGCGCTTGTCGGGGACACGAGCTGTGTGTTCTTGTTCGTCTGGCTGCACTGGTTTCGTGTATTCCGCTACCGCAGGTCCATGCGTGTTAAGACAACACTACCTGCTGCTAAAAGATGGAGAGCAGGAGATTTTTTTCAATGAGGGGAGCTCCAATATGGAAATAAAACAGGACCCACAGTTGGCTTTCTTCTTGCTATCAGGGTAAATGTTTTGTATGACAGAAATAAGGATTCATAATATTGTAATGCTAAGTTTTTAGCATTGAACTGTGGCAACATGACAGCCGATATGACTGTTCCCGGGGAAGACATACACTCTTGTCAACTTGTTAAATTTAGTTGATGCAGTAATTTTATAAGGTAATCTTGGTCTCAGCCTGTGAATTCAGCCAGCTCGATGACGTGCCTAACTTTGTGCGGCTGAAAACACACAAGCATCTGAAAGCGTCTCCTTTCTTGGCAGTCCCCAGTTGTTCCACTGGAAACGGGGGGTACAGACCCGATTTTCAGATGTATGTGTGTTTTAAGATGCACAATGTTAAGCACGTCAGTAAACGCTAGCTGGCTAATGCTAGCATGCTGTGAAGTGCCGGTGTTGTGCCCCACCGGCGACAAACAAACGTGTGTTTTATTATAAAGTTCGGCCCTTCACCACGGCGAATCGATCGCTTTGATCCAGCTTTTGATCCAGTATGACTTCGGTCTGAAATGAAAACTTGAGTATGTTTGGAGTTTATCCGATTTAAACAGTATAACAGAGCAGGAACGGCTGTCATTAACATGGCCCGGAAGAGGAAGTGTCCAAAATCCGGGAACTTCCGGTAAGCGTGATAATCCCCTATAATCTGTGGAGCTGATATACAAAGCAGGGCAAAAGGAGGTTTGTGCCTGTTAAGGGGCAAAATAGCGCCGCTGTCCATTTTGCGCATCTGCTGCAGATGAATATGCAAACTGGGCGTTTCTGCCAGAAGGCGCAAAATATTGGGAGGAGGCTATGCAAAACCTCAGTTTAACACGCGCAATGTGATCTATCAACCATTCAACAGAAAGCGGGCGCAAAAAATTGTGTGTAATTTAGCACGTCTGAAAAGCAAGTATAACTGGCAGCTTAACGCACTGATGGCTGAAAGAATGCTGCACACAAGACTGCAGACATCGGTTCAGAATCATTTCTCCTGATGTGTTCAGGCGACACGTCAAGTTTTCATTATTTAATTAAATAACAATCAACATCACTGTTAAACACAAGTTATTCTAAACAGATGAACCAGAACATCTGCAGCTGCAGCATCATGGTAGTTAAAGCTGACATTATTGATGTCTTTTTATTTTCTTTTACTTTTTGCCAATGGCATATTTTTAAATTAAAATCATCTCCTGCTCCTCCACACCCCAGCAACTGCTGCCGCTCTGAGGTTGCTTTCCTGCGTGAAGTTGGCCCCCACCCCACAAAAAACTCAGTGAAAATAACCAGTAACGCACAAACTATTGATACTACTTTTTACTGAGTTTTGCGTGGGGTGGGGGGGCAATTACGCAGGTCCTGCGCCTGGCATTGTGCCAAAGAGCGCGCAGTCTGTGCGTAATATCAGATCATCTTCAACAGCGTGTCCTTATCCATGTCCTTAAACTGGCCTCTTCTTACGATCCACAGAGAAACCTGATGCATTGTTTTTATTTATAGTTATATGAAGAGTTCATTTGCAAAAACAGACAAACATCACTGTGGAAAAACAGTTAACTGCTTTTGTTGCTGTCGGGTACAAACGTCCTATCTCCATTTTACATCATTAAAACCCTCTACTTCACGTGAGCTTGATTTTCTGAAAATATTCAAAAAGTAAATGAAGAGTTTATGTGCAAAAGCAGTTAAGTCCGTTTTTTCTAAATGGCGTTTGTCTATTTTTGCAAATGAACTCTTAATATTTATCTTATATTCTGTTTTTTATTTGCCTCATTATATCTCTGAAACTAACATCTCTCTATCAGGATGAATTTCATTTTGCGTTTACCACATGCTCTTCTGAACTTTCCGTGGCGCTGAACGCTGAACTGCTGTTTGCGCCTGTTACAGATTGCGCATGTAATCTTTGTAGATCACCTGCAAACGCTAAAATGACAGCGCATGCTATGTTTTTTGCGTGGCAAAGACATTAGCCTCGCAATTTGGATTCTTTGCAAATCAGGCCCCATGCGTGCACTACACACTCAAAAACAGTGTTTAAAGTGCTCAAGTGTGCGGTTTGGCACAGACCCCTACTCTGACGTCAGAGGTCACATGATTCCAAAGCTGTGCGGTGTTTTTGAAGGAAAGTTTTATCCCCTCCCCGTCCCTTTTTAAAGGCCTCCTTCCACTGAAAACCCATTTAACTTGCTCCTTCTGAAATACGGAGGGTTTCCCCTTGTTTACTTACACATGCTGACTTGCTAGCGTTGCGTTCCCTCCAGTTGGCTGTGCTTTCTCATCAGAGAAACAATACGAAGAGAAGAGCGAATCGGGAACAGCCTCGCACTTCTACGTCACATTGCAAATAGCGTATCCCACGTGGGGTTTCTATCTGTCCATTGGAAGGCAGGTAACCCTCCACTACACACTAGAAGTAAAGACGGCACGACTGTAGCTTCGGAGTTGAGAAGCTAATTAGCTAACTGTTTGTTAGCATGGCGGAACAAACTTGTTTGTCGGCTCTATTTCCTGTCTTTAACGAAATAAGAGCGGAGGGCGGAGCTTCCTTCATACACTGATGGCAGGCAGCCAATCAGACGGAAATTCATGAGAAGGGCCCGGAAAAGCCTGCCGTTGGACCACAAGCCTCTCTTCTAGTATACAAATACAGCTGGATACAAAGATACCAGAAGGTTTTTTTAAACAGAAACGATGCAGAATGCATTCAATAATAATGGAGAACATAGAAATATTAATGAAATGACCATGGAAGTACAACTTTAAGTAATACTTCCTGGTTCTTTTCAACTTAAGAGACCTAACAGTTACTGCCTCATCTCAGGGAATGATTTTCTCCCAATATAAAGAACATGAAACATGCACTTTATTTTTCTCAATAATTTCATTACATATGCACGTTTGAATATGAATATAATCTTTGTTTTTCCAATTACCAAAAAGCAATATCTTAGTTTTTCCTGTTTAAAGTGAAAAAATGGATGGAAAATAAATTTATCCAATTTATTATTTATATTCATGACAAGTTCTTTATAATAATTTACAGAACAAACATATTTGTTTCTTCAACAAATGTTATTATTTTCAAAAATATATTATAGTCATTTAATTGTGGGGACAGTGATAATACTGAACCCTGTGAAATCCCATAGGCCTATATCATATAAGAAAGTGGAAACAAAAAAACCCTCCTATTTTTGCATTTTCCATATACATTATTATTTAAAATGATCGCCACAAGCACAGTCCAAAGTAAACTGAAAACTTCTCTGTTTATGTCACATGAAGACCACGTACGACCATTTCCACGTGAGACTCGGCATTTATCAATTTGGATGTGAGCGTAGGAAACAATCAAATCTCACGACAGCACTGAGTTTGTGTACGCAAGTTTGAGTCAGTGAGGGTTTATGGTGCAACAAAGCAGAACATCAAAACATTTATTAAACAAACCTCAAACCATCGTTTAAAGGGAGAGGCAGGAATTTACAACAAAACCAAACATGCATGTCCATTTTTTTTAATACTAATGGGTGATGAAGCACTAAATACCAAAAAGAACGTTTCCACCCACGTTTCTCTCCGTTGCCTTGAACAGACTGTGTGCTGTAAAATGCGCTGCAATTCGGTGTCCGAATTTCCCGCGCTGCTCTGCGGATGTGAAGTCAAATGACGCATCCGCAGTTCTGATACAGGAAGAAGACAGTTGCGTTAAATTCAAACACTGTAAGCGATAGTTATGGATTCTTCTGCCATCAGCAAACGATCCAGATCAACTGAAGGACACTAAAAAGTGCAACTATGAAGAAAAAGCGTAGTAAACAACATTATAGCTTCAGTTTGTGCACGCTCCCGTGACAGCTTGGCTCGTGGCTGCAGTTACCTGAAACGCCGGTTGCGGCAGTTGCGAGTTTCATTTCTGAATCTTGCCTCGAGTCCCCTTAAAGGTAGAGTCCGAAGTCCCTCCAGCGTTTTTGTTTGTAAACAACAGTATTCAAACTTAGCGCTCCTCCCTCTTAGGCTAATGGCCGTCTCGTTCTAGCTAGCCTATTCAACTTCAAGCTTCTCCTTCAAAGCTCAGAAGCGGGTACAAGTCAAACTATGAATAACCCTGGTTTTCCAAACTGCATTATCTGAAGCTCTTACCTTTTCTTCAGTGCATACACAGTGTTTTCTTTCTTTCCTTGTTTTTTTTTTACCTTCGAGAGTTCGAGTGACTGGCGTCTGCTCCAATCATGAGCTTATTTCCACACAGCGTTATGCTCTTAGCTCTGTCATTGGCTGCTGATATAAACAGAAATCTCCACCCAGAAATGTCCCAACCAGACCAAAACAGTACAAAAGAGAAGCGAATTACAGGCAGGGGGAGAGAGAGTTGCGTTCAAACGCACCACGGCATGGGAGTAGAGGCCCATAGGCGGGGTTTGAGATGGATTTCACTTGCTCAAGTCTAACGTTTATTTTTTTACGGGGGGAACTTCGGACTATCCCTTTTTTTTAAACTCTTCATTTATAGGTCATTTTCATTTTTAGTGCAGGAACAATACAACAAACAATAAGAAAAAAAACAGAAACATATTGAACAATTACCCACATTCCAGGTCCGGGGGTGATCAATTAATCCCATAAATAAAGTATAATACCCAATCCAACCATACAGTCTCATTCCTTAGCCAAATAGGCTTGCCATTTCTGCCACCGTTTTTCACCTAGATTCTTTTGGAGTCTGACTGAGTACGTAGATTGTTCTAACACATGTAACTGTTTTACAATACCAATAAAAGAATCTATAGTTGGGGCATTTTTCTGGAGCCAACATTTTGTGATGGCCTTTTTACTTGCAGCCAGCAAGATCCTAAATAGGTACTCATCAACTATACTCAGCCCATCTAGGATATTCCCAAGATATAGAGTTGTGAATAATCTGACTAAACCTTTAAGCACAAATATTCACATATGTTATAGCTCTAGGTTACACCTGCTGTTAAACCTGCCACAGAACAGGAGTGCAGGTTTGCCTGCATCAGTTTGCACACATGCGCACTAAGGATCGACCAATTATCGGCTCAGCCGACATTATCGGCCGATATGTAGCGTTTTGCCGATAATTGGCATCGGCCTTTAAAAGTGTGATATCGCCGATAGCACACGCAAGTCTGCGCTGGCAGCCCACAACTAACTATGATCCAACTTGCTGTTTCACTCACGGTCTGGCTTCATTAATTTCCTCTACTGAGTAAGGCTCCTCCCATAACAGCATCTGATTGGTTAAAATAAACCGTTATCAGCTGTTACTTCCACCGTTTGAACCAATCATATGGTGCTATGGGTGCGGCATACTCACCCGCTACGTGTGTGGAGGAAACAGCGTGACAAGTTAACAGAGAAGCTGCAGCGTCCTGCTGACATAAAGGTGAGCCAAGAAAGCAGATCTGACAGCAGCTGTACTAAACACCAAAGTCCTGCAACCACGAGGTTTTAGAAAAGTCTAGACACCAGCAGTTGTGAAAGCATGCTAGTTAGCGATTAGCTTCTAATTGGTTTCACCACGAGACCGCTTGTTTATCAAGACGACACCGAAAGTCTTGTAAAAAGTGTGTGTGCGCTGTGTGTACTGCCGACTCTGTTAATGCGCAAGTTTGCGAGCTTGTACATTTTAATGAATCAGACGACATAAACGGACATGACTGATGATGCAATCTGACTTTATTACAGCGCAGATGTTTGGGACAGAACATCCTCCGTCTGCTTTACATTTAACATGCAGCTCATTGCTCATGAGAGCACGTATGTTGGAATAATGATAATAAATAATAATAGTAATAATAATAATAGTAATAATAATTATAATTAAAGCCGCAAGCGGCGATGAAGGCCCTCGCACCTCTGGCGCCGCTCCGGCCTATGCACCGCCTCCCTCAGTGCACCTTCACCCTCACTTGAAGGAAATTGTGCGTACATCGTGGATTAGCAGGAATGTAAGTGATTATGTAGGCCAAAGTAGTCACTTCCTGTTTCCAGGGGGCGTGGCCATGACATCATAACATCATGTGAAACAGTTCAAGGTATGTCTGTCATCATCTGTGCCAAGTTTGGTAGAAATCTGCCCATTGTGTGTGTCATTTACATGCACTGCCTGTTGCCAGGGGGCGGGGCTAAGTTGAAAACCAGAAAAGGTCATATAGGTGGGTTCAGTATCTGACCAGCATCACACATAGCAAATTTGGTGCAGATATCTGGTTGTCTTCCAGAGTTATATCAGTTTAAGAAATTGTAGGGGGCGCACTAGAGCCATTTTTGAAGATAGAGAAAATATGTCCATGTGAATCAGTTCAGGGGATGACCATCATCATCTGTAGCAAGTTTGGTGGAGATGGGACCTTTGTTTGTGTCATTTCCATGTACTTCCTGTTTCCATGGCGTTGGGTTGATATTCGCCATGGTTACGTTTGGCGTATCGACTTGAGTTTTTTATTGTGGCATCGTGGAAGGCTTTGACACGTTTGGAAGCACTTTCAAATCCATCGGCTTCATCATTGAAGTTCTGGACCCCAAACACTGAAAAGGGACACTTCCTGTCGCCAGGGGGCGGGGCTAAGGTGAAAACCGGAAATGGTCATATAGGTGTGTTCAGCATCTGAGCAGCATCACACGTAGCAATTTTGGTGCAGATATCAGGTTTTATGCCAGAGTTATATCAGTTTCGTGTTTCATGGCGAGAAGGTCAACTGTGAGGCTCCGCCCCCTCCACACGCTTCCAGATTTCTGAATGCAGAGCACAACTAGAAATCTCACATGCCTTGTGAACACAAAGAGACCATCGTGATGGCTGTACCATTAGCGGTCTCTGAGGAGTTAACGCAAATATGTCATCAAGAAATCATCAGAAAAATGGCACTTTTTTCAAAATGGCCGACTTCCTGTCGTATTAATCGAAATGGTCCAAGAGGGTTTTTTGTAGGTCCTGACATGTTCTACCACTCTGCCAAATTTCATGCTTGTGGGTCATGGTGGTGGGCGGGGCTGATCATTTGAAGATTTGTAGGGGGTGCTATTGAGCCATTTTAAAAATTTCCAAAATATCTCCGCGTGAATGAGTTCAGGGGATGACCATCATCAACTGTATCAAATTTGGTGGACATCGGACCTTTCTTTGTGTCATTTCCATGCACTTCCTGTTTCCATGGCGTTGGGTTGATATTCGCCATAGTTACGTTTGGCGTAACGACTTGAGTTTTTTATTGTGGCATCGTGGAATGGTTTGACACGTTTGGAAGCACTTTCAAATCCATCGGCTTCATCATTGAAGTTCTGGACCCCAAACACTGAAAAGTGACACTTCCTGTCGCCAGGGGGGCAGGGCTAAGGTGAAAACCGGAAATGGTCATATAGGTGTGTTCAGCATCTGGCAGGCATCATACGTAGCAATTTTGGTGCAGATATCTGGTTTTATGCCAGAGTTATATCAGTTTCGTGTTTCATGGCGAGAGGGTCAACTTTGAGGCTCCGCCCCCTCCACAGGCTTGCAGATTTCTGAATGCAGAGCACAACTAGAAACCTCACATGCCTTCTGAACACAAAGAGACCATCGGGGTGACTGTACCATTTGCGGTTTATGAGGAGTTAACGCAAATGCGACGTGAGTAAAACGCCAAAATGGCGACTTTGACCCAAAATGGCCGATTTCCTGTAGACCTGGCACCACGACGTTAAGAGGCTTTTTTGTCCGCCCCGACATGTAGAACAAGTGTACCGAGTTTCGTGAAAATCGGTGACATGCAGTTCTGGGGACTTTACAAAAGGTGGCGCTCTCGCGCAGTTTTGCCCGAGCGGTCACGAAAATGCTAAAATACGAAATTTTTCAGATTCGTCTGGGGGGGTAGCCAAAATTTGGTGACTTTTTGAGCATGTTCAGGCCCCCAAAATTGGCCTTGAATTGAGAGAAGAATAATAATAATCCGGAAAAAACGCTAGGGTTCCAATAGGCCTTCGCACCGCCTTCGGTGCTCGGGCCTAATAACAACAACAATAACTCCCTTCCATGATGAAGGAGTAGTTTCCATTAATTCATTTTTCTGCAGTTTTGTCATGTGCAACCATTACTACTATTATTGAGCTCATCATTTCAGATGCATCTCCAGTGAAGGTAAACATACTTGGAACAAGTCAAGAATAAATGACAAAATCCTACTTTTAAGCATCACATCTGCAACATGTGTCTCCATCAGTTAATAATCTGAACATCTGTTCAAAATCTATCCTTGTAGGACGTCATCGGGGTATTAAAAGCATCTATCAACGCTTTCTTTAAGGGCTCCTGTTAGAACCGCACACCAACACCTACAGGATGTTTTACAAATGGGCAGGACATTTTCCAAGAGATCTGACTGGTCAGGAGGTGGTGACTGATCTCTGATCCAGAACTAACCTCCTCTGGAGCAGGTTAGGTGTACATCAGTTACCATGGTGATTTACACTGATAAGAAGTGAACCAGCATGGCAGGATGGAAAACCCAGAGTTACCCTGAAGTTACCTCAATAAGAGAAAACCTTAGCCTGGTACACCAGCCTGACTAACGCCATGAATGAGATACACGGCAAGTCTTGCCATGTATCTCATACAGGGCGTTGGTCAGGCTGGTGTACCAGGCTAAGAAAAACCTAGCTCAGTAGTCCAGGTCCTGCTGTTACCACAGTTCTATGATAAAAAAGAAGTGTGTGTAAAAACTAAATGAGAAGTTGTAGAGCGGCAGAGTGAAATAAAACATGTCATGATCCCAAGCATTAGAAAATTTCTCTTTTTTAACAACAGTTTTTAAATTTTTTCTGTTAATGAATATCGGCTCCGAATATCGGTTATCGGCCTCCATGATCACTAATAATCGGTATCGGTATTGGCCAAGAAAAAATCATATCTGTCGATCCCTAATGCGCACGTGCCAAGGTGAAGGGCTGTTTCGGGTGGCAGAAAGGCAGGTAAATATGTGTTGGACCAGCGAGATGAAACACTGCTTTAGACTCGGAGAAAGTCTGTAATACAATTCTGTCCTCCGAAGTACAGGTATACGGCATTGCTCTGGCAACTAATGAAGACTTTTGATGTGCTGGGAGCCCTGCAGCCCCCACTGGGGCAATATGGCGGAGACAGGTGCTGATCTGACATTTCTAATAAGTAATCAGTGCGCAGTACACTGACAGATTTATGACAAGTGGGAACCGGTGAAACAGCTTTTGGAGGCGAGTTTCAATTTGGACCACTTTTCTTGGCTAAAGAATTGTGACATTGCTATTAGATGTGGGCTATTATTGATGATAAATAAAACTAATAAACCATTCAGTATATGCCTTACAGTATATTCCAGCCATAATCTATCAACACCAGCGATGCTGACTGGTCCTCTGCTGTGTAGTGTTTTTGAACACATCTCTGACTCTGGTTTTTAAGCAACCAAACAGCACCTCTTTTTTCTTGCCCACCTCACAAATGAGGAATTCTGTTCTTGTCTTCTTTTTTGGCAGAATCTCTCCTCTCCATGGTTCAACCTCGCTGAGCAAAGCCTCTGAACCATGAATATTTGAGGACATGGCCATGGGCATTTACTGTAAATGATGATGGTTCAAAGACATCAGATTTATTAAGACTCTGTTGTTCATACAATGATATTGGTCAGATCCGAATGTTTCATAAATCCCATGTGGATCCAATTGTAAGATCATTTTTACAGTCAGATGTGCGCTCATTTCCACGCTCGTTTGATAAACGAGGGCCATTTTGGTTATCCCTCATTGTAATCACAATAGGCTATATTTATGGGATTCCAGCACAGCAGTGGTCTGTATGCCGCCATACTGATGTCTCCCAGCAGCTGAAGTCTGAGGTGCCTCAGATTCATTTGGTCATTCTGTACAACTTAGAGCAGGAATATACTTGCTGTTGGTGCAAGGTAGTTGTGGACAAAGTTAGAGCGGCGCTCTTCAAAATGATCTGCCATGATGTTTACTTCTGACCTCGTATTCATGCTCTTGTTCACATGAGCACTACTAGCGTTCAAGCAGATATTGCAGCTTGTGCATGCAACATGTTAACGCGAACTTCCTCATGTCAAATGAATGCTCGGAACATGTGGCAGCCATGATGTATGCGCAGATGAATTGCCAACACCAAGTATATTCCAGGCTTTATGCAGAAACACACGACCTATAAACACCTGACCCGATTGTGTGTCCATGACATTGCTCTAAGTTTCCAACATTTTCAGTAAAAACAGAGGATTTGGTGCTTCTTTAAAGATATGTCTTTACTTAACTTTATTTATACAGTATAACACAGTTTAAAGGCCATTGTAAAACCAGTGCTTTATAGAATAAAGAGAAGAGCGCAGACTCACCCCCGCCCTCCACTGCCGCTCCGGTACGCATGATGCATCAAATCCGTTGCCATTTTAGTCAATGAGAAGCAGTCCATTACTCCGCTGGCGCTCCGCTCTGCTCAGGCACGTCCGCTCAGGCCTGTCGGCCTCCACCGAAAATACGGATCACCTCTATTTTCTGGTCCGCACGACTCTGTTTGGAAGAAGTTCCAAAGCTCAATCACTAGCTGCGTTTACATGGACCCAAATAGACCGATTGCTTTCGGTTTAAAAGCTCTTTCGGAATGAAAATGATCCATGTAAACGCCTCTTTCCGAATGAAAAGCGCCGAACCAAATGAACTTTCTTTCGGTTTCACGGGGGTAGAATATTCCTTTCCCCAAACCGAACTGGGTATCATGTAAACGCTGAATCGGAAAGTTGTGAGGTTGCGCTCTTACAGCGCATGCTTCGACGAGACGTCAACGTGAAACAAGTGACGTTTCCTCACTTTGACAGATGGCTGTGAACGACGTAATTCCCTGGACAGCGGGAGAGTTTGTTTTTTACTCAAACTCTGTCTCTACAGCTTTTCCTCTTGGTTGTTTCCAGTAGGAGCTCATGAGGATCAGCTGCTGCTTCATTAACGTCCTGCAGAAACCACAACAACTGTGACGGTCAGCTGTTTGTAGACCTCCGTCTTTAATAAATAATGTGATTTACACCATTCTGCACATGTCAGGCAGGATTATTCTGAATGAATATTGGCGCATGTACACGCCAGATCCGAATGTACTAGTTCCCATGTAAACAGATGCCCTAAAATCCTCAATCAGAATGATTTCAATCCGAAAGGGAAAAAAAGTCTCCATGTAAACGTGGCCAGTGTAAACATCCGGTTTATAAAAGGTTTTTTTTTTTTTTTTTTATCTACAGCAGACATACTTGATAGATGTGCATAAAATTTATAGCTCATACTGTAGCATCTCAATAAAGACTGTTTTATGAAATAATATTGCACCTTGTGTGACTTGCAGGCAAATTGGGTGTAGTGTGTAGAACTGTTCAATGTGCCATATACATACACCCTAAAAAATAGGCTACTTTACCGTACCGTAGGTACTCGTCAGATCCTGTCAAAACTTCAACAAACTGTCACCTGAAAACATGGACGAAGAAATGCAAATTTTGCCTGCTTTGCAGCTGAACAGAGCAGGGGCTGTCTCATGGTTTTTGCAGCTTGCCAGAAAGACGGACTGGAGAGCAGCAGAACAGATCAGAGTGGGACAGAGTGGAAGTAGTGGACAGGAGGCATTAGCTTCAAGATTGAAATTTTGAAGCAAAACAAGTTTCATGCCACTTCCCCTCCCTCTTTGCTGCACACATGCTCTGCCTCCAGTATCCCCGTCCCCCCAGAGCGCCTGCACCTTACAACAAGCCAAGACTATCTTGCGACTTGATGAAGCTATAGCAAATCATTTTCTAACAAAATAACAGCCAGTGACGTCAGAAACAACATATTTTTCTGTTGACTATTTCTCGGCTCACTGTGTCCGTATATCATTCATTGTCATGTCACCATGCTCTTCAACGGACTTTGAAAACGAGAGCCTGCTCCTACAACGATACACCTTCCTCTCACGTCAGACCTGCTCCACCTTCGCATTCACACATTACGATCAGGAAACTGTTCTCCTACCATTAGTCAGAGATCTGACTTTGGAAGCAATATTTTTGCTTGTATTTTTTTGCATCTTATGATCCTCAAAATTTGCCCCTACAATGTCCAATTTCAACTCTCCTTTTCACCCCTGCCTCTCAGATATCTCCACCCGCCCTTACCAAAAAGAAGTATTCCTGAAGTACATGTCATTAAGTATACTCAAGTATAGGCTACTAAAGTATATCCTCCAAGTGTATTTTTATTTACCAAGTACCATGCAGTCAGTGTACTACCAGTACACCAACAAGTGTACTTCTTGGGACTAAATTGGCCCAATTTAAGTATTCAAAAGTATACTTTTAAGTATACTTAAAGTAATCTTCTGGTATACTGTAAGTGTACAAAAACTTCAAGCTTACATTTACGTTTAGAAAGTACACTTTAAAGTACTGTATACTGAAAGTATACTTCTAGGTATACTGTTAGTTTACTCGTACTAAAACTTTGAGCCTACTTTTACTCTTGAAAAGTATCATTTTAAATAAACTACAAGTATTCTTCTATATATACTGTTGACTTACTAGGAGTAAACCTTTCAATGTCCTTTTAATTTAAATTTGACAACTGTTGCCAACTCTCCAGTAAGAAAAATCACGAGTAACTACTCAAAAGTCAACAGCAGTCGCTAATTGACGTCACTGCATCAAACAGTGAATGTCACGTAAGGGCAGTACCATTTAATGGCATACAACATTGATCATTTACAAGGGTACTGAAGTTGTGACATACACATTTGTGTATGGGAAATAATGTACAGTAGATGAGGAGGTGTGGTCATGCTGCTGTCTGCAAAGGGACGGCGGGAGCAGTGAGTGAGTGCCGGGAAACAGCCGATGGCGGGCAGCTCCCGATAAACGGGTGGAGTGATATAAACTTTATGTATCTCTATGAAAAGTTGCTAGATTTGTCGCTAGGCGCTTTTTTGAAAATAAGTCTCTAGAGGGGTCTGAAAAGTCACTAAATCAGCTTGTTACATACTCCACGAGAAGCAAGAACTTTTTTCTTGCCCGTGAGGCTGCAAGAACAAGAAAAAAGTTTGTTTTTTCGTTGTCATTTCATACTCCACAAGAAGCTCTGCAAGTGGGCGCACGCGGGGGGGGGGGGGGGGGGGTGACTGTGTTCACCCAGTGATTACACATTTACAATAAACTTTGTCCGTGGCACGATAGAATTGAGCATGCGGTGGTGTCCGTGTATTTAAATGCCACATGTGTATTTTACATTTTTGTACTTTCTCACCACTCTATCAGCTGTTTATCAAAACTATCCATTCAACGTCGCATCTGCAGAACTTTGGAGGTGACAACTCTGCTTCAAGCGTCTGTGTTAATCCCGCCCGCCGGGCGCGGTGTTAGCAGTGTTAGCAGCAGAACTCGTGGCTGCAAGGATTGTCAGAATCCCGAGTGGGAAATCCGATTTCGGACCTGGGAATTTTCAACTTCTGAGTTCAAATGGAATGCTGCAAAACAGATGGTGTTTAGTAGTCGACTAGCATTAGCTAGTGGGTATCATCATGGTACTCGTCAGGAGCGAGTTGTAAATAACGACAAAAAAAAAAAAGTTCTACTTGAAATAATACACACAAATAACAACCGTGAATGTATATTAACTTGTGAAAACTGGAATGTAGTTGTCAAACATTAAGCTTATAATCATACTTTACCTTCTCAGCGATCGATGAAGGTCTCGGTCTGCTCCCGCACTTCCTCAACAATGTGGGGGCGGCCTGACGTGACTTACACGGGAGATGCGTGCTTTTTGATTGACACTTATGGCATTCAATGGAGATAAGTTTTAAAGAGATTGCTGTATAAAGCCTCTTCCCATTGGTTATCCAGATAACTAATGCATCAGTTGCTAGGGAAGAATGCGGACATATCAGATATGGTAGAACGTCAAAAACGTCAAAAGTGGACATGCGTGCTTTTAATCGGACAGCGACGTTTTGCCTCTTCTGCCTGCTTCGTTGGGCCTTTACTTGCTCCTCGTCTGCCTCCCTCTCTAATTCCAGGTTGCATCTGAGGGGGGGTTCCCTAAGCCGGACTCACGACCGAAAAACGACACCCCCACCCTATGTTTTCCTCCGGCTCATGATCAGATCACTTTCTTTCATTCGTTCAATAAATCATCATCATCCTCGCTCGTTTTGTCGTGGCGTGGTCCTTGCTAGTGAATAAGGACATAAGCAAATGAGCAACAAGCATAGGAAGAGCTCCTGAACTCGATGATTGAAAAGTGGATATTGTGAAATATAACCGTGTTCACACCAGACACGAATAAAATTATTCGTGCATTCAAATTACATGTAAAGTCAATGTACAAATGTGAATAGACACCCGTTGGTCACCCGACACCTCTCCATCCTCTGTAACCACCACACAAGCCTTCTGACAGGAATCATTCAGACACTGGCTTGGTTGAACATTTTTCTTCATGTACACCAAACTGCTGTGTTTCTGTCGGCCATCCACACACAGCTGTGTTGCTATATACAGTAAGTCTATTGCGGTTCTGTTTACCACCATGGACCAAAATGTACCAAAATGCTTGTAACATTAGGCCATTTCATCATATTATCATTCCAGTTCTCTGTCATAGCAGGGTGAGGAAGTAATGAAACCCCTTTTTTATAAAAAATAAATAAATAAATGAGAATATCATACTTTTAGAGACAACATTATTCAGTGTAAATTAACGCAGATCTTACTCGACTGGAAATGCTTTGCAGAATTTGATTGATTGTGGGAGTAAACCAGAAATGTCCGTGAAACCTGTCTATAGGTAAATTGTCCTGATATGACGCAGCACTTGGTAGACATGTTCCAGAAGGTTAATCTACTGACCAGAACCTGGTAATATTTAACATTGTAGCTCGGTTGTGCTGATTTAAGCAGGTAATTCAGTTCTCTATGATGGATGCAGACCTCTTGTGTTTGAGGTGTTTCCAAGTTACTGTATGATGACGGATTAATTAGGTCCACTGAGGATGAAGCAGTTTTATAAAAGTTTCAGACACTCACTTTGAATCAAACACATGAGCTCATGTTCAGCACAATACTGGGTCAGTTAAGTATGAGCAATCCTATTTAAAGGGACACTGTGTAATCGGGAGCAGCTCCCTCGTACTTTTCATGCTGCATTCGCGTGAAACCGGGCAGACCGACGACAGCCGATGCATGTAGTTATCACCGGCCTCTATGTGAAGATGTGGTCCGTCAGTTACAGTGACATCAGTCCACATCTGATTTGTTGTCATGGCGATGTCGTATTGTTTTCCCTGACCCATGTTTTACCGTCTTTCGCTCGGCTTCATTGATTAAAATGACATCTGGTTTGTTACCAACGGCCGTCTGTCCGACTGCACGTGAACGCAGCATCAGTGAGACGCTGGTTTCTCCCCGCTGCAGCGTGGTGACTTTTCAAAGGCATTACCTCGAACTGAGCTGAAAACTCCAGTGTGTCCGGTGAGTTTCTGTGTTTTCCTACTGTCACGCTTCTCCTGAACGCAAAAACATGGCGATACGACATGGCAGCCTCCACCGAGCCGCCCCGCTTGATGTGTAAGTAAATGATACGGACGGCAAATTTAGAACTTAGAGGAGCACTTCAGTTTGTTGATGGGAGTGATTACTGATTAATGAAAAAACTCTTTTGAACCAAATAATCAGTTTTTGTGAATAAAACACAGGAGAACTTACACAATATCCCTTTAACATCTACTCTAATTAAAGGTAGTTAGTTCTTTTTTAGTCTGTGCTGTTCTGTTTGGTTTAACTGTTGTGTGATAATCTTGATGGAAGTTGACTTGAATATAACATATATAACTCTTGATGGATACATTCAAGTGAAAAAATACAGATATATTTATTTTGTCATAATGTTTATGGTATATATTCTCATACTTTGCTGTAATTTAACTATTGCAGTCATCATTGTGTTTCAGAGAAGCCTCCATGAGCCGATGTACATTTTTATTGCAGCTTTGTTACTAAACTCTGTGATGTTCAGTACTGTTGTTTACCCAAAACTTTTGATTGATTTTTTATCTGAGAAACAGATCATATCTTATTCTGCTTGTTTCTTCCAAAATTTTGCATTTTATACTGTAGGTGCTTCTGAATTTTACCTGTTAACGGTCATGTCCTACGACAGATACGTGTCTATATGTAAACCTCTGCAATATCCAACCATCATGAGGAAAAGGACTGTCTTTATTCTTATAGTTTTAGCTTGGTTTATACCTGCCTTTCACTTTAGTGTGTATGAGTTGACACTGCTGACTTTACATAAAGAATTGTGCAGCTTTACTCTGAAGGGGATTTTCTGTCACCGTCCACTTTACCATCTTTTCTGTGAGGGCTCAACAATTCTGTTTAAAGTGACTACAATTATGGTAATTTATTTGATTCTTCTCCCTGTGCTCTTCATCATTTTTACCTACATCAGGATAATTATGAAGCTGTACCAAAGTTGTAAAGAGGTCAGGAGAAAAGCTGTACAGACCTGTTTGCCTCATTTGTTGGTTTTAATTAGTTTTTCATCTTTAGGTTTGTTTAATGTCATCATATTTACACAGGATTCTGAATATTCGAAGACAGTAAATTTTATAACAACTTTACAAATAGTAATATGTCACCCACTTTTTAACCCGATCATCTATGGGCTGAACATGAAGGAGATTTCCAGACATCTGAAAAGGCTGCTGCTCAGAGTCGAGTTTCAAGTTTCTTCTGTTAATTGTTAGATGCTATATGAGTTTGAACCGTTAACTGTGTTGTGTTATAATTGATACTGTGTGTGCTAATATGTAAACCTCTGCAATATCCAACTTACATGAGAGAAACAACTGTCATTATTCTGTTGGTTTCTGTGCTGCCCCCCCCCCCCCATTTTGTTTTTTACACCAGTTCTAGTGGACTATACTGGATTTACAGAGAAATGTACAGCTTTACTCTAAAAGGGATCTTTTTAACTGTCCCCGGTACCATCTTCAGTGTACGTGCTCACACACAGTGGTGTTCCATTTAAATGACTCTGTTAATGTTAAACAAAAGGGAGGTCTTTCTTTTACATGGTGTAGTCTACGTTGTAGCCCCAGACCTCTATACAGTACATTCAGTCAGGCTGTACCGATGAAAAGTAAATAATGTAGAGTGACTTATGATGTAGAATTAGCATTGCAGAACCTTTGGCTGTGGTGTGTCCTGGCCTGGCCCCTGGATCCCCAAGATATTGCTTCCTCACAGCGGCATCAAGCCAGGTTATTACTCTTAGTGTTTTTATTTAAGAGACAGAATTTAGGGGTCAGAGGGCATGTGTATTTGGGTATGTGAAGGCTTTTTTTTAATCTTAATGTATCTTTTTATCTTTATTGGCAATTGTTGTAAAGCATCTTCTGTCCTTGGCATGAAAGCACTTGATAAATAAAGTTTGGTTTGATTTGACTTGATTTGATTTGATGAATGTTAATAACTAGTTTCTGATCGTAACATACAGAATAAACAGATTAGTTAATTTAGCAAATAAGATAAATAATATGTGCAGATTGGGGCTGCACAGTGGCGTGGTGGTTAGCACCGCAGCCTCACAGTAAGAAGGTCACTGGTTCGATTCCCAGCTGGGGAGGGGGTTCGAACAATTCCAACCGTGGCTTTCCTGTGTGGAGTTTGCATGTTCTCCCCGTGTATGCGTGGGTTCTCTCCGGGTACTCCGGCTTCCTCCCACAGTCCAAAGACATGCATGGTAGGTTAATTGGTTACTCTAAATTGCCCCTAGGCATGAATGTGAGCGTGAATGGTTGTCTGTCTCTCTGTGTTGGCCCTGCGGCAGACTGGCGACCTGTCCAGGATGTACCCCGCCTCTCGCCTGATAATAGCTGGGATAGGCTACCCCCGCAACCCCCGCGACCCTGAACTGGATAAGCGGTACAGAAAATGACTGACTGATGACAGATTGTTTTCAAAAAGATATTAATTTTAGTCAATAAATATCGTCAAACCTTTGACTTATATTTGTAATCTGTCACTAAGGACTGGGAAATTTCCTTCTAAAATGAAAATAGCCAAAGTGATACTACTGTTCAAAATTGGTGATTAACCTTTTTTTTTTTTTTCAAACTATTGGGCAATTTCACTATTACCACAGTTTTCAACATTTTTGGAAAAAATATTTAAATGATTTCATAGCTAAATAAAAAATACTCTGTAAACAGCAATATGCCATTCATTCATTTTCTGTACCGCTTATCCAGTTCAAGGTCACAGGGGGTTGCTGAGCACATCCCAGCGATTATCAGGCGAGAGGCGGGTTACACCCTGGACAGGTCGCCAGTCTGTCGCAGGGCCAACACAGACAGACAGACAACCATTCACACTCACATTCATTTCTATGGGCAATTTAGAGTAACCAATTAACTTAACCTGCATGTCTTTAGACCAGGGTGCCCAAGTCCGGTCCTCGAGAGCTACTATCCTGCACATTTTGGTTGCCTCCTTTCTCCAGCACACCTGAATCAAATGAACTGTTTGTTACCAGCCTCTGCAGAGCTGAATGACATGCACGTGAGGGAGTTAGCCATTTGACGCAGGTGTGTTGGGGAGGGTTTGTTCTAACAATAGGGGATTATCACGCTTTCTGCACTTTAGGCATTTCCTCTTCCGGGCCAGTTTAACAATAGCTGAATCCCTGTTCTGTTCCACTTTGTAAATCGGATAAACGGCAACCATACTTAAGTTTTCAATGATTCCCGACTGAAGTGATGCTAAGGAAGAAGTGGATCAAAGCGATCGATTTGCCGGTGTGCATAGGCGGAGCTAGAGGGGGGCCAGGGAGGCACTGGACCCCCCTGACATTGGATTGCCCCCCCCCCCCCCCCCCAGGTCTTTGGAAACACCCCAATCTTTAAAATTCCAACTTTATTGGGTAGCTAGTGTCTGAAATAAGATGGGGAAAGTGTTTTGGAAGTAATTTGGGGCCTACTGTGTGAAGCAGCAACTTTCTTTCCCCAATTGCAATATCTCATAAAAGTGGGATTTTCCACTTCTGCATGTCAGATCTTAAAAATTCCAACTTTATGGGACATGAATTATTGGGGTGAGTCGTCATGATATCGGACTTATTGGAATGACGTCATAATATCCTCTTATCAGCCCGATAATTATCAACCTAATAATTATTGTGCATCTTTACATTTTAATGCTGCCTTCATGTGAGATGGGAAAGATGATCCTTTCCACTTGTGATGTGGAAATTACCATTGTGTTGTGTTCAAATGCTTTTGTGTTTGTAGTAAAGTGAAACACTTGAGGTTATCCTCAAATGACTGCTAGCTAACATCTGCTCTAAGAAAGTAAAACCAAACAATCACAGTATGATGTGGCTAACTGATGGATTGTTACAGGGACAGAACCTTTATAATAAAACAACGTCGCACATTTGTTTGTTTGTCGGCAGACTACACAGCTGGCATTAGCAGGCTAGCGTTAGCCAGCTAGCGTTTGCTGACATGCCAAACTTTGTGCGGCTGAAAACAGACAAGCATCTGAAAGCATCTCCTTTCTTGGCAGTCCCCAGTTGTTCCACTGGAAACTGGAGGGTACAGAGCCGATTTTTAGTTGCTTGTGTGTTTTAGGATGCACAAAGTTTGGCAAGTCAGCAAACGCTAGCTGTGTTGTCTGCATCATTGCAGTGCCGGTTACAAACAAACGTGCTACGTTGTTTTATTATAAAGTTCGGGCCTTCACTCCGGCGAATCTCTTTGATCCACTTCCTTAGCATCACTTCAGTCGGGAATCCATGAAAACTTAGATAGGGCTGGCGTTGTTTATTAGATTTACACAGTGAAACAGAGCAGTGACATCAAGACTTGGATTAAGCCATTGTTGAACTGCCACGCCCTTACATAAAAAACCACGTGCTCCACATGTGCTCGAACGTGTGGAGCACATATTTACACATGGTCCACATGTATAAATATGTGCTTTTGGAAAATTTTGGTGTAATCCACATGTGAAAAATGTGTGACTCACATGTGGTCCACATGTGGATCCACAGGTTGTTACAGATGTAATCCACATGTGGATTATGTTAATATAGATGTGATTCACATGTTCAAACGTGTGCTTTTGGAACATTTTAGTGTGATCCACATGTGAACCACATGTGGTTCATGTTTTCACATGAGCCAAATGTGGTCCCATGTGAAATTCATATGGTTTTTCTGTAAGGGCGGAACTGGAAATAACTAAATGCGCCAAGTTCTGGAAACCGGAACACGGAAGCGTGATAATCCTCTATTGCAGGATAGTAGCTCTCGAGGACCGGACTTGGGCACCCCTGCTTTAGACGGTGGGAGGAAGCTGGAGTACCCAGAGAAAACCCATGCATACACAGGGAGAACATGCAAACTCCACACAGGAAGGCCACTGTTAGAATTGTTTAACCCAGGGTTTCCCAACCCTGCTTGTTTTCCAGATATTCCTACTTCAACACACCTGACTCAGATGAATGGCTCGTTAGCAGCTTGCAAAGAAGTTGATGAGCAGTTGAGCTGATCTGAATCAGGTGTGGTGGAGTTGGAAACCTGGAATACATGCAGGGCAGGGTCCCTGAGGACCAGGGTTGGGAAACTCTGGTTTAACCCCCCTCCCCCAGCCAGGACTCGAACTAGTGACCTTCTTACTGTGAGGCTGCAGTGCTAACTACCACTCCAACATGCAGCCCTACAGCAATATGGTTTCAGGAAAAATCAAGTCACCTCATTAGCTTTGATCAATTTTGTTGAACAAATAACAAATGTCATTGAGAAGCAGCTATAAATAATATATTGGTTATAGTTTTATATCAGTTTATGCTGTTAAGAAGTTTTAAACTATTTTTAGAGATCAATCACTGTTGGTTAATTTAATTTACAACAGTCTTCTTTTGGTTGTCTGTCTCTCTGTGTTGGCCCTGCAACAGACTGGTGACCTGTCCAGGGTGAACCCCGCCTCTCGCCTGATAATAGCTCAGATAGGCTCCAGCAACCCTCACGACCCTGAACTGGATAAGCGGTATAGAAAATGACTGACATCATGACTGACTTCTTTTGAGGAGACATTACAGAGAAACACTGAAATTAGTGTGTAACTGATGCATTTGTGACAGAGGGAACTAAACTTGAATGTAAAGTTTGAAATATCCTGAATTATGTTTTCTTAGGACTGTAGTCTGTGCATAATAATACAATGACAACTATAATGATAATAATAAAAATACAATAATAGAATGCAATAGTAGTAGTTTTGGTCAATATTAGTGGAAGTAGTAGGAGTAGTACTAGGCCAGTACTAATGGTGGTAGTAGTAGTATTTATATAATAGTCTATAGCAATACATAGTAGAAGTAACAGTAGTAGGTTTTATCATCATTATCATTATTATTAGTAGTAGTTGTAGTCGTTGTAGTAGTATTTGCATTTTTTGCTTTTGAATCTTTTTGATGCCAGTATCTACATTAATTTTATTATATAGTTTTCCATTAAGACCAAAACATATCTTCATTTGCTTGTCTGGATTTCTTGCTATTACAGGATCAATGCAGAAATTTGTCAGCACATCACCAGGGCCATCAGGCAGCATCTTTATATGTACAGGTGCTACTCCAAGTGATGGGAAGGTGTGAGAGTGTGGGGTGGCGATGGTTGGGGCCTCAATAACATTTCGCTTAGGGTCCCAGTTTGGTCAGGGGCAGCACTGACTGTTGGACAGACTTTCAGCCAGTTTGAATATGGTGAACTGTCTGTGAAGAACTGTAAACTAGTTGTATTTCTGCCCGAACAGGATGTTTATTTAGCCTTTAGTGTTATTGGCCACCGGGCCACCAGCTACCAGCCTCCACCATCAGGCTACTGGCTACCAGCTACCAGCCTCCACCACCAGCCTACAGGCTACCAGCTACCAGCCTCCACCACCAGCCTACAGGCTACCAGTTACCAGCCTCCACCACCAGGCTACCTCTAGCTATCCATATAACAGGTACTCATGTCACGAAACAAAAATAAGATGCCACCACAGAATGAAGAAGAGTTTGTCACTATGGAGGTCTTGAGAGATATGTTGGAGCAGCAAAAGCAGTTTTATGTGGAATTGATAAACAAGCAAGAATCCAACTTCTTGTCATTTACAAAAATGATTCTGGATACTGTGAATACAAGAATTGATGGTGTCATGAGAGATGTGCAGGAGTTAAAACCAGTCTCCAATTTTCCCAAGGTCAAATTGATGATTTGAGAGGAATGGAGAAGAGGATGGATTTATTTGAATCTCAACTGCAACAGCTGTCTTCTCAATGTACTAAGTCTGACTCCTCTGATATTCTTACACAAATTGATTTTCTAGAAAATCAGAACCGGCGAAATAATATTGTGATTGACGGCTTGACTCAAGAAAATGCTTTTGAATCATGGTCAGATTCTGAAAAAAAGGTCAGGGAGCTTATGACCAACATCCTGAAAATTGATCAAAAGTCTATTGAAATTGAAAGAGCCCATCGCATTGGAAATCTGAAGCTAAACACTGGGAAACCACGCCCAATTATGGTGAAATTTCTGCGCTACAAGGACAAGGAACTTATTCTTGCTAAGGCCAAAACTCATCTAAAGAAGACTGGCATTTATGTAAATGAAGACTTCTCTGATCGTGTGAGAAGGAAGAGAGCTGAGCTTATACCAGCAATGAAACAAGCCAGAGAAAGGGGGGACTTTGCTGTTATTAGCTATGATAGGCTCATAGTTAAACCCCGTCAACACCAGCAGATGGGAGTCAACAGCAGAATTTGAACCTTTCAGTCAAGTCCAGAATAACATCTGGGGGCTAGTGCTCTCATTTTTCTCCTCCTATACATGTCAATTAATTCTGAGAGTGAACCTGTATCATCTGTCGTGAGCTTTTTAAATGACATTGACCCAGATAGAAACTGTCTTTTACAACTAAATCAAAGATCTGATACATCTGCATATTATAGTGAAAATGCATTTAGGAAACTGGTTAATTCCCTAGGAATCAAAGGCCTGTCCCTCCTTCACATCAATGTACGAAGTCTTGTTAAAAACTACGATGTTATATATGCCAGTCTCATAAGTCTTGACTTCTTGTTTGAAGTAATTGGGTTTACTGAAACGTGGCTGACCAACAACACTGCAAGAAATTTCAAACTTATGGACTATAAGCATATTTTCAGATGCAGAAATGACAGGAAGGGTGGAGGAGTCTCTTTGTTTCTCAGGCCCAGCTTAATATATAAAGAAAGATGTGATATAGAAAAGTTTCTTGAGTCCTCTTCTGAAGTAGTAGCTATTGAAACTAACCAAGGGATAATTCTATGTATCTACAGACCACCTAGTTATGACCTCCCTGAGTTTATTGCTAATATTTCAAATGTGCTGGACATACTTACCATTGAAAAGAAAAACTGCTACATAATGGGTGATTTTAACATAAATCTTGGGAACTGTGATGCAAATTTGTCTATCAAGGAATTTACTGACATCATGTACTCACACTGTTTTTATCCCATGATTTCTGTACCCACAAGAGTGACTGATACATCAGCAACCCACATTGACAATATCTTCACTAATGTGCTGGAAAAGCGAACAAATTCTGGTGTTCTGTGTATAGATGTTGCTGATCATAGCCCCATATTTTTAATATCTTCAAATAACAATAAAAAGTGTCCTCCCTCAGAAAATATTGAAAACAAAAGAAAATTTAATGAAATAAATTTGACTGAATTTATTGAGGCAGTCAGTCAGTTACAATGGACCGAAATTTTTAAACTAGATAATACGCAGGAAGCTTTTACAGTGTTTTTTAACAAAATTACTTCTGTTTTTAACTCATGTTTTCCTCTTCAGCCTATGTATTCTAAACACAAACAGTCTAAACTATGGATCACTCCAGCTATTATAAAATCTGTGAAGATTAAAAACAATTTATATAAAAAGTATATTTCAAATCCTACACCTTTTAATTTCTCTGAATTTAAAAAGTACAGGAACAACTTAAATCATATCATAAGAGGTGCAAAATCATATTATTTTAATACAAAACTTGCTCAGTATAAGAATAACATACGTGGCATGTGGAAAACCATAAACTGTATTCTTCATAAAAATAACACTAATAAACAAATAGCCAGAGAGTTTAAGATTGGGGATCATCTGGTTTCTGATTCAAATGAAATTGCTGGAAAATTTAATTCATTTTTTTCTGAGGTCGGTGCTTCCTTGGCTTCAAAGATTCCATCTAGCCCTTATGGACCTCTGGAGTTTGTTAACTATTCAGTTACTGAGGAGTTTAACCCTCCACCAGTTACTGAAAAGGAAATTAGAGACATTATACTTAATTTAAAAAATGGTTCTCCAGGATATGATGAGATTGATAGTAAAATGCTTAAATTGATTCACCCCTTTATAGCCAAGCCATTAACTCATATTTTTAATCTTTCCCTGAACAAAGGTGTCGTTCCTGTTGAGTTAAAACAAGCTAAAATTATCCCAGTTTATAAAGACAAGGACCCTGCTATTTTCAACCATTACAGACCAATTTCTGTGCTACCATCTATGTCAAAAGTCCTTGAAAAACTAGTCTATAATAGGTTGATTGAATATCTTGATAAAAATAACATTTTGTATCCACATCAGTATGGTTTTAGGAAAAAACATTCCACCTACATGGCCCTACTTCAATTACTAAATGAAATATGCAAAGCTAAAGATCGAAAGGAAAACACTATTTGTATTTTTTTAGATCTGTCCAAAGCATTTGATACAGTTAACCACTCAATCTTGCTGGATAAGCTTTCACTCGTTGGTCTGAAGCACAACTCATTGCAATGGTTCACTAGTTATTTAACAGATAGATACCAAACTGTTCGTTATAATGGGTTGGATTCTTCTTTACTTCCCCTTCAATGTGGTTTACCCCAAGGTTCTATTTTGGGTCCTCTGTTGTTTTTGATATATATCAATGACCTGTGTAATGTTTCTGATAAACTCTCTAAGATTTTATTTGCAGATGACACAAGTGTGTTTTATTCTCATAAGGATCCAAACACACTCATAAAAGTTATTAATGAAGAACTGGACAAGCTATCATCTTGGTTCAAGTCTAATAAACTGTCACTCAACATCGAGAAAACAAGCTTTATATTTTTTGGAACAAAACCTCAAACATTTAAATCCTCCATGGCAATCAAAATTGATAATACTTCTATTAGAAATGTTAGTTCAGCTTGTTTTCTTGGTGTTATGATAGATGAAGCTTTATCATGGAAACCTCACCTCAGCTTTATAAGTACAAAAATAGCCAAAGTTGTGGGTATGCTAGGGAAAATTAGACATTTAATTAACACAAATGTTGCAATGATGCTGTATTATTCAATGATATATCCGTATATTGATTATTGCAACATTGCTTGGGCTAGTACCCACAAAACCAAACTTGAGCCTATTCTTCAACTTCAGAAACGAGCTTTAAGAATAATATTCAGAGTAGACCGGAGGCATTCATCTCAACCATTGTTCATCAAATCAAATATTCTTACTGTTTATCAAGTCAACCAATTACAAATTGGACAATATGTCTACAATTCACTAAAAAATCTATTGCCTCAACATTTAAACAATATTTTTTCCTTTAACAGTGAATTCCACCAATATTCCACCCGAAGTGGTTGTCTTCTTAGGGCACCCTTCTTTGCTCGAACAAGCCAGTCTCAGTTCAGTATTCTCTACAGAGGACCCAAAATATGGAACAATTTGCCAGCTCATTTCATAGAGCTTTCACCAATTCAATTTAAAAAGCTCTGAAAAAAATGCTCCTTAATAAGACTTATTTTCCACATGGGATTCCTTACTAAGTTAGTTCTGATGTATATAATCCCATTACAAGAACATCATTTTTATATGTCCATCTTCTTAGTAGCCACTGTATTAATTTTATTTGATGCTTAATTTCTTATGTAATACTTAATTTTGTATTCTTCTGCTGAATATAAAGGTGAGATAGTTTATAACCCTTTGAGGAGTTTTTATCTCACCTGCACAATCTACTTTCTTTTTGTTGTATGTTCTTATACTTGTTTTTTATGTTGTGCAAATAAAGGAAATGAAATGAAATGAAATTTACCTGATTTAACCAGGGCTCCAGACTAACTTTTTTTTTTACTAGGAGCACAGCGGCTCCTTACTTAAATTTTTAGGAGCGCAAGAAGAAAATTTAGGGGCGCACAGCAAAATCAACTTGCAAAGCAAATGTTCTCATTTCCTCTCATTTTCACTGAATTACTGATAAATACTTGAACAATAAATGCAGAAACTACAATATTCACAGGTCACAGCACATTTTATGTCTCAGACTGGCTCTGTGTTTACTCTTAGTGTCATGTTTTAGTTGTGTGGTGCCAGGTCCCTGTATGCTGTGGATGATTTCACGGTTTGAAGCGGTTTGTGGTTTTTGAGTCATGGATCAGATCAGCAAAAAGGAGAGAAAAAATCCAAGACAAATTTACCTCTATTTATTTGTTTAATTATTTTTGTCCATTAAAAATATTCAACTCCAGACTCATTCCACTCAGATTTATATAAAAATAGATTAATGATAAAGAAATTATGATAAAAGGACCAGGAACAGATGACAAAATTGCAAGGTCATGCAATAATCACGGTGACATGCATGATGTCACCAGTTTACATGATAACAATCATGATAAAGAGGGCTGGATTAAAGTCCCGTGGTCCATGATGGAAAAAACCCACTCAGACCCCCTAATGAGTGACTTCTAGTCTGGTGTCAATGATAATTCAGCCATTGCCAATCTGCGGGGGCTTTTATTTTGAAGTTCACCGGATACTTTACACTGACTGCTCCCTTGTCTGATTTCCTGTCTGGTCCTGGCTACACGGCTACACCGCTTAGAGCTTGACGCGTTGGAAGCATGTGCTGTCATAAATAGACCCGACGCCGCGACGAGACGCTGATGACTTCTGATGATTTATGATTGCGCCCGGTGTGGAGTTAAACCATCGACTGAAACGGCCTCATAGCGAGGCAGCGCCACACACGGAACGTGGTGCACACAGACCTGGTGTGAAAGTCTGTCAGGAAAAAAAACAGCACATTTTATTGGTCGCACATGCGCGAGTGTACGAAAAATTTACTCGCTCCGGCTCACATTTAAGTTGCAAAATGCGACCATTTGGTCGCAGTCTGGAGCCCTGGATTTAAAGCAGAACTCAGTAACTTCAGCTCGGGGCTCCCCCTAGTGGCGTCCTTTCACTGTCGTGTTCAACCCCCCCCTTACACCCCCACAGCACACAGACGGCTTCTCTACCTGTCTTTCTTCTATTTTGATCCCTGGATATATTTCTAAGCTTTTACTAGCTTGTTGATGCTACTTTGCTGCGTTGGTAGCAGCACAGCTCCCTCTGCTCAAAGCAAAGACATGTCTCTTCTGAAACGGGACGTTTTACCCGCGATTTGCGGGTAAATATGCCGTGGATTATATTTTTCACTGGTGTTGGCGAGTAGCAGGTAACAATACGAACTTTTATTTACTTTTTGCGGACGTGACAAGTGATTATTGAGCCTGAAGCAGTGATGCTTCACCCGGCGCCCAGGCAGCGCAAGCTACGTGAATCACTCTGGCCCAGCAAAGACTTGGTTATGAGAGCCAGGAGCCGTGTTTAGGTGGTGTGAAGCTAAAGAAATGTTTTCTTCGAATTAGCGCTGGTAGTCTGGTTCAAATCAGAGCTGGAAGCAGCTCGGTAGATAGGGGACCTGAGTACTGTACAGAGGTTTCTGTTGTCGCAAGTTCTGCTCGGGTCGGCGCAGGCAAAGTTGTATTTAGCTGCTCGCAGGCCAGAGGCCCCGGCGGGAGGGGGGGAAACATTGAATCGCTCCGTAAACACTTTGTTTAGCCCCACGGGGATTCCGAAAAGCATTTATGGAGGTAAAAAAGTTACTGAGTTTCCCCTTTAATAAACCATTCATTCATTCATTCATGACCTCCAACAAGGAGGTAATGTTTTCGATAGCGTTGGTTTGTCTGTCTGTCTGTCAGAAACTTTATGGAAAAAGTACTGGACGGATTGACCTGACATTTTCACCAGCCACCTCAGAACCAGTTCGATGCAGTTGGGGCTGCTCTGTGGTGGTGGGCAGGTCGCTGGTAGGGCCCAGACCGGTTGCTGTCAGCCGGGGCTGGGTGGCCAGGGCCGTCCCGGGGCGGGGGGTCCTGGGCCCAGGTGCTCGGGGGTTGCCCCTGCCTCCTGGGCCAGGGGACCCGGCTCGGCGCTGGGGGGGTACGGGCCAGCGGGTCGCGCCTCTTCTGGTTTGGGCCGGTCCTCATGTCCTGGTGTCTAGTCACTGCACCGGGGGCCATGGCGCCCCTGCTATGTGTGTGTGTGCATGCCTGTGTATGTCAGTAGGGGTTTATGTGTGGGGGTGGGGGTTGCGGGGTGGCCAGGTCTTTTTTCGTGCCGGGTGCCTGTCCTGCCTGGCTGCTGTGTCGGTTGGGACTGACCTGCACAAATGAAAGTTGGGTCCGGTGATGATATGGAGCTTTACCCGGAGACCACGTTGACTTCATTTTGATTGGCTACACCTTATTTGGCTATGACCTTATTTGGAGAATCTAGGTCAAGCTGCGGTCGGACTTTGCTAAAGGCTAACTGCTAGCAACATGGGCACTTCAGATAGTGAGCTACGTTTATCAGACAAGACAGCATTTAGAAAATAAATAAACTTACAGGTAATGACAAGGTTGTGGCCCCCTCCTCAGTGTTGCTGCAGAAGTTTTCTTTTAAATCCATTTGTTTGAAAACCCAGACCTGACTGCACAGAAGTTACTACTAGCTCTATACACGCAGCTGAATCAGACAGGGAGGGGGGGGGGGAGGGGGGGCATAAACCGTTAGGGAGAGAGAGGGGGGCGCTGTGTACTTAATAGTGTGCTCTTATTGGAGCAATTGAATTACGTAGAATGATAGAACTACGTAGAATGATGGCCTGCTGTCTGATTCAACTGTTTCTGAGCAGAGAGACAAAGCTGACAGACCATAAACAGGAACTTTGATTCTCACTCTGGACATTCACATGGCCTCATCAGTGCACAACAGATCATATTATACACCCAAAACCCCAGAAAAGTGAAATTTGATGTCATGGCACCTTTAACATGAAAAAGTGGGATTTCCGGGTGATGACTCCTTTAAAAGGGCCTTCTTCACATGATAAGAAATTTGTGCTTTGCTCACTGCCAAGTAGGGTGCAGAGGCACTGAGCAGACGCAGCAAACCTCAGCGCATCTGCCTGGAACGTACACAAACATCTGGGGTAGTCAGAGCGTTGTATTTAGCTTATCGTAACAGTTGTTTGTAAACTCTGCCTATTCGCGGCAAATCCAAGCTGTACGCAACACCAAAGGTAGCAGTCCTGCTTAGTCGGGCGCCACCAAAGGGACGTCCAGCGCAAAGCGTTTTATCGCTGATCATGTGTAAGTGCCTTTACAGTACATGCATACATGCTTTGTAAAAGTTACATCAAACTCTTCAGATACTTCTTTTCTCACTCAAAATGTCAACATACAAGAGATAAAACATCACAGTTGCCTGCATGTGTCAGAATCGGTTTATGTCGGTATCGGAAACTAAGAGTTGAACAATATCAGCGTATCAAATATTTGTAAAAGAAAAAAAAAAGGGGCTAATATTGAACATCCTTTGTATGCATAAGTACAGGACGTAAACATTGTATTGGTCAAAAGTAGATTAGTTAATAGGCTCCATTTTGTTTGCTTTGGCCTCTAGAGCTTGAGATGTTGACGTGCATGTAAACAGATTAATTAGGTCACTGAGGGTGAAGCAGCTCTATTTAAAAAGTGAACCATTCACTCTAAATCAAAGACACAAAGACTTATTATATGCAGCACGGGGGCAGATAAGTATAAAAATCATATTCTATGTCTTTTCTGTTAAAGGTAGTTTTTCATTTGCTTTATGTCACATGTTTTAAGTCATTAATATTTCAGGTGTGATCATTCTAATGGATGTTGAATGGAATATTACATATATAACTCTCGATGGGCATGTACAGGTGCAAACATACAGATATGTGTATTTTGTGATCATGTTTACAGTATATATCCTAATACTCTGCTTTAATTCCACTATTGTATTCCTTATTGTGTTTCAGAGAAGCCTCCATGAGCCGATGTATATTTTTATTGCAGCTTTGTTACTGAACTCTGTGATGTTCAGTACTGTTGTCTACCCAAAGCTTTTGATTGACTTTTTATCGGAGAGGCAGATCATATCGTATTCAGCTTGTTTCTTTCAACAGTTCATGTTTTATACTATAGGTGGCTCAGACTTTTTGCTCTTGGCAGCCATGGCCTATGACAGGTATCTGGCAATATGTAAACCTCTGCAATATCCAGCTATCATGAGGAAAAGAACTGTGATTACTCTGTTGGCGTTAGCTTGGATTTTCCCCTGCTTTTCACCTCAGTGTGTTTAAAAGGACAGTACTGAACTTAAATAAGGAACTCTGCAGTTTTACACTGAGGGGGATTTTTTGTAACAGTACACTTTACAAGCTTCTGTGTGTTTATTCACAAGCATTAGTAATTGTAACCATAATAATACTGATGAATGTTGCGTTTCTCCCTGTTCTTTTAATCCTCTTTTCATACACCAGGATAATTATAATATCATATAGAAGTTCTAAAGAAGTCAGGAGAAAAGCTGCACAGACTTGTTTACCTCATTTATTAGTGCTAATCAGCTTTTCATGCTTGTGTGCATTTGATGTTGTTATAGTCACACTCAAATCTGAGTTTTCAAAGACTGTGAGTTTGATAATGACCTTACAAATGATAATGTACCAGCCTCTCGCAAATCCAATTATATATGGGGTAAAAATGAAGGAAATTTCTAAACACCTCAAGAAGCTGCTTTGCAGAGTTAAATTAAAATAATTCTTCCAATCCTGTGTCGAGTGTTTTGCTGCTTTTATAATTAAAGAAATAAGTAACTTCAAATCCTGTAATATGTCTTACATGTATGTTACAATTTAGTTCCACAGTTGATAAAGTTAGCAGGATCAACAGTAATTTAGGCTTTTTCTTTCTTTTTTTTTCACTATAAGAGGAATCAGTTCACGACATGGTGTAAAAATATTTATGTCTTACAAATGAAGAAATAAAAGTATATGGTCTCTAAAGGACTGCAGCTTCCAATAAGACACTGAGGTCATGTTCTCCACATTTGTTCCTCCAAATATTTTGTTTGCTCAACTCCTTGCACTTTCCATCACACATCACATCACACATTTGCAAACACTGTGAAAGTTTAGCTGAGTTCCCCCCTATCGGCAGGTCTGACCTGCATTTACGCACTGAAAAATACCAAAACATCATCATTATTACTAACAGTGGCAGCGTCATCATGACATCTGAAAGGCCAGTGTTGGTCAATGAGTAAGGGCTACCCAGAATGCAAGCGACAAAGAAGGTGAGCTACAAATCTTTCTTTTTTTTTTTTGTTAATGGAGATATAAAACCATGGTATTGTCTTAGTTTAGGCCCATGTTATGGATTAGTTACCTCATTGTTGTATATTTATTTTTATTTTACGATCTTTTGTCAATAGCGGCCGGTGCCGTCAAGTCATGTTGCTATCGTTTAAAGTAGTAAATGTTATAAAAAGGTAATTTTTCTCAGTGGTCGGTTGTTTTTTATCAAGATAACAGCCTGTATAATGTGCTTGTGACGATCATGGTATAAGACGACCGGGCTAATGTCATCTCCTGTAGCTGCAGAGTTATCTAACGATAGTTCAATTTCATTCCTTAATGACTGCCAATGGCAGTAAACAAAGTGGATATGTCTCCTCGTGCTCCTCGCAGGTCGAGCCCTAATGACAACAAAGTCAATCGGGTGACATCCAGGAATTCCCAGAACCACAGTTACCTACGTAACTTTTGTCTTAGCTGGTGTTTCAATAAGCCGTGGTATGCGGTGACAGCTGAATATGTCCATGGTGGTGTTATTTATATAGACTACTTGTTTGATAACTCTAACAGAAGGAATAATTGACAAATAGTCCATAACAATTTCAAAAACACAGACCTGATGGACCCGTCAATATGTGCATTCGGACAGAGAGGTTCTAAGAATGCAGTTCCTATAACTGCACCTCCCGAGTTTAGTTATAAGAACTACCCTTCGCCTTCAGTGTGCGTTTGCACATGAGGGAGGACGTTGTTAGGAACCATGTATGACGCAATCATTGCGACAGTGTCAAATCTATGCCCCAGCAGATTTAATACAAAACTGAGGTTTCTCATCTCTTTTATTCAAAGCTATTATAAAAGCTAAATTACCAGCTTTCCATCATCACGGTCATATGTGTCATGTAACGGAACAGCCCCCCGTTGGAAAGCTGCTCTACTAACACCTTGTTTACCTTTTCATCGAAATACGCGTGGACGGACCGCGTTTCGTCCACCAAAGCCGTGCAGATTGTACTGACACAATTTGCAACTGTATTTGGCTTTTCCATCTCTTTTATTCAAAGCTATTGTATAAGCTAACTTACCAGCTTTCCCTTCCCTTACCAGCAGCAGCAGATTCTACTGTTATACTTTGCAGCTGTGTGTGGTCATTAAATTAATATGAAAATAATTGCTTTTGGACATTTCAAAATAGTTATCGATTCAGGACGTGCACCATTGTGATCGATTTAATAATGAATTGGTACACTCCTATTGTATTAGTTCTTGTCATTATTGCAATCTTGGTAAACAGGTAAACAGCTGTGAGACTTTTTAAATATGGCGGGGCTGGAAGAAGCGGAGCTCACGTAAGTTCTACCAGTTATACCAATCAACAAACACCTACGTATTTCAGTTCCTATGGAACCCGAAAAGACCCTGCCTCGGAGTAGGAGCTAAAAAGGTTATAGGAACTGTGGTCCGAGGTCCCTAGTTCCTATGTGTCCAAATGCGCAAAAAAACGGCCTGGTTCCCGAAAAGGTTATAGGAACTTCAAAAGGTTCCTACAGTCCGAAAGTGCCTAATGATAGCTGCATTTGTGGCTGATGATTAAACAGACGGGGTTAATGGTGCAAATAAATGTAAATAAAGTAAATGCTCCTTTTTCTTATCTTCTTCTTCTTCTGAATTGATAGACTGAACGCCGCTTTGGCGTAATGCTGTCCCCTCCAGTTTAAAGACGTATCTGCTTTTAAGGGGTGTCCCATTTCTAAGTCACAAAATAGCCCTTAACATTTGGTTTGAGGGCTACTTAGATTGAGGGTTAAGCTTGAGGGTTAAGATAGGAATTGGAATTGGCCCTAATCTAATCAAGCATTCACTGTTCCTGGTGAACAACCTCTTGTGACAGTGTGGGGTCCTGTCACTATGCCTCCGATTGATCATGTGCCCTGGCTAATTGGCCACAGGGATATCCTTTTGGCTGACTGGTAAGTGCGTGTGACTCTCATCCGGCAGTCTGTAGGGTCAAATTCCACCAGGGCCTTCCGTTCCATACCTTGCTACACTGATGTACAAGAAAGTTTTATCACTGCACGCAAAGAGCATAAACACTGATGCTCATTGTCTATATTTGCACCCGATATGGAAAGTTTGAAATTTGTTGTTTTATATTTAACAGGAAAAAAAAACCCCATTGAACTTCAATGGTTCTATATGTTAGTAACATAAATTTTGCACAATAAGTATTCTTAAAATGGCTTTACATATATATATATATATACTATATATATATATATATATATATATATATATATATATATATATATATATATATATTGCAAGTTTATTCTGTTCTGCACAGCAGTTTCCATGGAGAATCCAATACTTCTTCCTTACAACATCCAGAGTATGATTACATCCACTGTGACTTACTGTAATGTTTTGTATGTGTGCCTGAGGATGAGCTTGGTTAGATGTTGATCTTTGCCAAGTATGATGGGATGCTTTACATGCAGTGGCATGGCTCCTTTAACCTGCTCAATCTTCCTCCAACTTGTAGTAGGTTATCCTTCCAAGTTGGATCCAAAAGGGTCCCAATTTGGAGGATCCATTCATAATCCCCTGGCTTATGAATGGAACTTTGTTTGCTGATTACTCCCTTCTCAGCCAATCCAGCCACTTTCTCCCTGAACTGTTGTTGTTGACAGTAGCGTACAATGGCAGGCTCTGCCTGTGATCCTTTAAGGTCCAGACAGATTTATCATTTGAGTCATCCTGCGAACCTCCAACTTCTTGTGAGAGATCAAAATGATGATATCATATTGCATTTACAACAATCTAATAATCGACCGGAAGTTTTCTTGAATCAGTGTTAATTCATCTGATTAGAATAAACTTGATTTCTATTATTATTATTATCGTTATTTAGTGTGTCAGTTGCAACAGCAGTCTACCGTTCCTCAGTAGAGCCCTATGTCTAGCAACGCCCCTGGTGCAGACCTCTAGAGTTTTAGGTGTTTACAAGTTAAGCTTTAACAAGGGAGTGAAGCAAATTTATAAAAACACTCCACAAGACTCGATCCATTCACTCTCTTTTAGTCAAAGACATAAACACCTGCTATATGCACCTGCTACTTTAGGTAGTCAAAACTGGCAGTAATAAGATGATACAGCTATATTGTTAGAAGATGATTATTTTCCCCAAAGTTGCCTGATTTCTGTAAGACATCTTTCTTTCATTCGTCTTTGATTATGTTGATGGAGGCTGAATTGAATGTAACATATATAACTCTTAATGGTTTCATTCAGTTGAACAAAAATAGATATCTATATTTTTTCATCACATTTACAGTGTACATCCTAATACTCTGCTTTAATTCCACTATTGTATTCCTCATTGTGTTTCAGAGAAGCCTGCATGAGCCGATGTACATTTTTATTGCAGCTTTGTTACTGAACTCTGTGATGTTCAGTACTGTGGTCAAACCAAAGCTTTTGATTGACTTGTTATCAGTGAGGCAGATCATATCTTATTCAGCTTGTTCTTTTCAGAGTTTGATGTTTTATGCTTTAGGTGGTTCAGAATTTTTCCTCTTGGCAGCAATGGCCTATGACAGATATGTGTCTATATGTAAACCTCTGCAATATCCCACTACCATGGGAAACAGGAACATCACTTATATCTTGATTTCTGCTTGGATTATACCTTTTATGCACCTCATTGTGTTTAAGTTGATTGAACATAATTTAAGTGCAGCATTGTGCAGTTCCACTCTGATGGGGATCTTCTGTAACAGTCCACTTTACCATCTTCTGTGTGTGCGTTCAAAAACAATTACTATTTTCACATTGATACTACTTTTAAATTTGGCACTTTTCCCTGTGTTTTTCATTCTTTTTACTTACACCAGGATAATTGTGATATCATATAGAAGCTGTAGAGACGTCAGGAGAAAAGCTGCACAGACTTGTTTACCTCATTTGTTAGTTTTATTCAACTATTTATTCTTATGCTCTTCTGATGCCATTGTACTTTTACTAGACACTGAATTTTTAAAGACTTTTAATTGGATAATAACTTTACAGAAGTTAATGTATCAGCCCCTTTTTAATCCAATTATATATGGGTTGAAAATTAAGGAAATTTCTAAACACCTCAAGAAGCTGCTCTGCAGAGAGAAAATGAGCTGATGTTTAAATACTCTGAACTCATCTGGTATTTATTTTCAGTATAAATGTGAAGAGTTCATTTGCAAAAACAGTTAACCATTTAGGAAAAAGGAGTTAACTGCTTCTGCAAATAAACTCTTTATTCACTTTTTGAATATTTTCACCAAATCCCACTCACATGAAGAAGAGGGTTTTAATGATGTTAAATGGGGATAGCAGGTTTGTACCCAACAGTGCTGAAAAGCAGTTAACTTTGTTTTTTTCTAAATGGTGGTTAACTGTTTTTGCAAATGAACTCTTCATATATTATATTATATATTCGGTATATTTTCAGTAATAAAGTCACTTCTCTGAATTTGTTATCATGACAGAATACATTTCTAAAACTGAAGAACATTGAGGACCAGAGGACCAGAATCAACTATATGAGACTCAGTCTAAAATGTAAGAATCATTGTTATTTGAACTTGCTTTTTGACCTCTTATAGCTACAGGATATGAACATTTACACACATAAATAATCCAACATCAGAGATCAGTACAAATGATTGTTAGTGGGAACTTTTTCAGTGTTCAGAATACTAGGCTGCGTAATGTTGAAAATATGTGACTGCATGTGATTGATGCATGTCTGAAACTGAATGCAATAAAATAGTCGTCATCATTTGACCATCACATTCTGTCCATCTGATGTTAATTTTTACTATATATTCAGGTACAACAGCTTAAAAACATTTAGTGGCCGATTTCCCGCACAGTCCTGTGGATGTGACGTCAATTGGTGCTGCATCTGTGTTCCTGACAGTTTTGATACAGGAAGAAGATGGTCGCTGTTAATTCAAACTTTGTAAGGGATAGTTATGGTTTCTTCTGCCATCAGCAAATGATCCAGATCACCTGAAAGATCACTCAAAGTGGCACTATGAAGAAAAAGACTTTATCAGCTTAGTAAACCATGTTAAAGCTTCTGTTTGTGCACGCTCTTGAACCGCCTTGGCTGGTAGCTCCAGTTACCCAGAGCACCAGTCGGTTCACTCACAGGTCTCATTTCTTAATCCTGCCTCTAGATCCTTTAAATATTATCCTATTTTTCTTTAAGTTGGTTCTAATGCAATGATTTTAGCTATGACTTTCTCGTTTCTGAAGGTTCTGCATCAACTTCAACAATTTAGTCAATATAGTTATAGTACGCGGACTTACCATTAGGCAAAGGTAGGCAATTGCCTGCCCGACCACCTGGGAAAAATCATGCTGTTCATTCATATCGCCTTTTCTCCCCATCATTCTCCTTCATACACACTTACACCGGCGTAATTAAGGCCTAGTGCATGTCCGCCACACAGCCTGTATCTGTGCCCTCTGTCCTTGCACTATTATTTGCCGTTACAACAGAAAAATTTGTTATTTACATGCAGCAATGTGTTTTTCAGAGCCGTATTTGAACGCACCATGGGGCGCGCTAAATGCCAGCATGCAGTGGATTGCTAACAAAAGACAGTGCAGGTGTGCCTCAAGTCCAGCAAACTAATCTGAGCCAACAAACCACACAAACTGTTGGAGAGTTTTTTCCCCGAACAACTGATTTAAGTTAAGTAAAGCTGTTCTATTAATAATGACTGAATGGTTATCATGTAACCAAAACTATGTTAGAAAACTATTGTTATAGAAGTTTCATTTAGGTTTGAGAAACTGTAACGTTGTTTCTTTTGACCGTTACAAATACTTTAACACATTACTCGTGAAATAAAATAGCTGAGTCACTGTTAACCTGTGGTGTTGGTCTACAGAGGAAACTTTAGGCTGTTTTTTCTGTGAAGTTACTTGGAAATACTGTCAGTCGAAGGTTGTGGGTTTCTGGGCTTGTTTTCTTAAGTGTAGTTATTTATTTGTGTGCCCGTACACACACACTCACACGTGCACAACTTCATTTGAGAGAATGACAGTGACAACATCCATAAATAAATAAGGAAATACGTAAAATATAATACAGCAGGAGAAAGACGTGGATAGGAGGTCACCATGCAGCATGCTGCCCCCCCCCCCCCAATACCTCCTTATGTGAGGCACACTGACATCAGTTTAACCGTCTCAACAAGATGAAACTAAAAATTATTCATTTATACTGTATGTGACGGTGTGGTCCTGAAAGGTGTCATCTAATGTAGAGATGTGACACACTGACACTTTATTATAAATCATTTTGTATATCTGATCTTAAAGAGTTCCAGGATCATTATGACTCCAGCTGAATACCTGTATTACACGCTGATTATGGCTGGACTCTGCAAGAACATGCTTTGTGGACGCATTTGCATAATAGAGGCCAAGTTGACGAGGCATTAAAAACCCCCGGGAAATACCAGATGCCGCAAAACCTCTGCAGTTGGTAGGAAACCGAGGGGGGAGCCGAAATACAGTAGTTTGGCAGTTGGTAGTTTAAGTGTTAACAACAATACTCATAGCATATTTGGCCAATTAGTCCAAAATGCTGCAGCATGGCTTTTGTCAAATATCAAAAAGAGAGACCATATTTCTCTTCCCTGCCTGCCTGTAACCCAGTGGTGTGGAACCTTGGCCCTCATCCTGCAGTGTCCTTCCATGTGTCCTTGCTCCTACACATTTGATTGAAATCAATGAGTCACTGTGCACAACTTGATAGGCCTTCAGGTTAATTTGATTTGAATCAGATGTGCTGGAGTGAATTTCACACATCACTCACACTAAACTGAATCTATGTCCTAAGTTGTGTATTTTAGGGATTTTTTTCCACTGAAAATCAAGTAAGCAAGATTGACCAAAAAACTACAATTTTCTGTTTGGTACAGGCAAAATACTGTATAGCCAGATCCTGGAAGTCTACCACTAGTAGGCTTTACGCAATCAGGATTTTGGGGGTCGATCACCGATCAGAGAGTTTTAAAAAAACGATCACCGATCCGATCATGGGAGGAAGCAAATATATCTATTTAAAAAGCTTGTTTACCTGTATTTATACAGTTTACTGAGTATCATAAAAAGCATTTTTGTTTCCATTTTTTGTCTTGAACTGACTGAGATGAAAAGGTTAAACATCAATAACCTCTAACGGGCATTCAGGTTTAATCAGGACAAACCAAAATCATTTGAGCCAGTGGCACAAATAACAGCCTAACTTAAACTGTCATAACTGAAATTATTTACAGTCACAGAGCAAATGAAGGCAGTAATGCTGCTTCAAACGTTGGGGCTCACATCTGATGGCGTCATATCAGTGCTCAAACTAATTGAGTGACTGTTTCCTCGGAAGAACCTCGACGTGGAAACGAACAACCCACTGCAGCTCATGTAGTTCAGTATCGCTACAGTAGGGCTGGAATATATTTGCTGTGGACGCATGCGTCAGTGTCAGGAGCGTTTGTGTACATACCTGCTGCAGCACGCGAGGAGCACGCGGTGGCCGAAGCGCTCGACACTGGCTCTCCGCGGTCTGGAGTCCTGTTATTTACAGTCTCTGATGGAGACACAGTGACAAACACTTGTGCTGCAACAGTTTAAGGTAAACTGTTGTTTGCGGAAATGCAGAAAATGCGCTGTGTCCTTTCAGTCTAAGAGCTGACATGTTTGCAATCGCAAACCTTTACGTGTGGCGTATCTGGGATTGTAAAAACTTTATTGTCCAGCACATAGTCACAGAACTCACAACAAAAACGCCACGAGGACATGAAACATACTAGTGAGTACGAGTCTATTTTGCTTTGTTTGTTTGCTTGTTTTCTAAGCTCAATTGGTGTAAATGAGAGTTTTCTCAAAGCAGATTCAAAATGACAATGACGTTATTGATCGGATCGGTGAATGAAAAGTTAAGGACCGATCAGAAAAGATGAAAAAAATGTGAAATATCGGCCGATCTGATCAAACCGATCTGATCGGTGGAAAGCCTAACCACTAGACCCCAGTTGAAACCATGGTTGTCAATGTTATCTAGCTCTCTTGCTCTGGAGAAACTTACTTTTATGATTAAGGGTAAAAGTAAAATGTGGGAAAAGTCTTTGCTACTGTGGCATTTGACAGTCCTATCACTATAACCTCCGAGCATGATGATGGGCCCTGGCTATTTGGCCACAGGGATGTCCCTTTGGGTGAATGGTCAGCATGCATGACTTTCACTTGGGAGTCTGGGGATCAAATCCTGCCTTGGCCCTCTATTGCATACCTTGCCACACCATTTTTGAAACACGGTAGTATTTGTAATGATGAATGAGTAAATGAACATACCCATGCTAACTCTGTTTTGTACTTTTATAGTGGCTGTAACTGTTACCTTAATGTCAAACTAAAAGAACCTAAATGAACTGAACTGTTTGAGAAGGGTTAAAATTTGAACTGCTGATGTATTGTTCCCTTTATCCAAGGACAGTCTATTAATGCAACCACACTTATGACACCGCTCTTGTGGACTATGCTCAGAAACTTTGGACTGAAACTGAACATACTGCCCTGATATAACAAATTTCAAATACACAGTCTCAATGCAATTGACACAAAAGTTCGCACCTTGATAGTTCATTTCCTTTTTTTTTTTTTTTTTTTTCTCTTATCTTTTCTTTTAAATATATGCCATTGCTTCCTTCACTTACGTTTTGTGTACGTGGTCCACTTGTCTTTGTACCCTGTTTAAATTATAAAAAGCAATAAACAGATTTTTGAAAAAAAAAAAGATGTGCTGGAGTGGGGACACATTGAAAACCCAGAGGGACAGCGGCCCTCGAGGACTAGGGTTCCCCACTGTTGCAATCTGGTAGTAAATCAGCTGCAGCAAGTTTTTGCGAGTCAAGTTTACAGTTGTTTTAGTACATGCAAACCTTCAGTAAATCAGGGCCTAATCAGGGACTGATACACTAAATCAGGGCCCCCTCTATCTTTTAAAGCTTTCTGTGTTCACACTCCCACTTGTCCCCTTCAGTCAGCTAAGTTGCTGTTGCTGGATGTAATAAGGTCTCAGTTGAAAATGTGGGGGATAAGGTGTTTTCTGTGGTGGGCCCTAAGCTGTGGAACTTACTTCCATTAAAGATTAGACAGGCCTCACCTCTGGCAGCTTTTCATACCCATGTCAAAACCAAAGACTGTAAAAAAAACAAAACAAATGGACATATTCGGTCACGTCTGAAGAGTTAAAAGTGGCTAAAAGTGAAGCCATTTTGTTGTTTCCCACTGTTGCCATCTTGCCATGATGCATGTGTCGTCACCCCAGGGAAATACTAAAATGGGCAAAGATAGGGCCGCTCCGAGCCGCGGGAAAAAATGATTGACAGCCAAGCTCATGCTAGCTGAGCTAATCCAAATTGAACAGGAAAAAAGATGGGCGGTTTAAAGGTAAGACATGCTCAGGCTTGCTGTTGACCAGCTAATAAACGCCATTGTGCAACAGCAGCTGCAGGGAGCAAGCAGGAAGGGAGCAGCTTAGCTACTATTCGCCTTTCGGGCTAAAGCTTGTTACATACTCTATGAGAAGCACGAACTTTGTTCTTGCTGGCGAGGCTCCAAGAACAAGAAAAAAGTTTGTTTTTGTCAAGTCATTTCATACTCTACAAGAAGCTCTGCAACCGGGAGCGCACAATAAACTTTGTCCTTGGCAGGACGGAGTTGCGTATGCGCTGGAGTCCGTATATTTAAATGCCACATGTGTAGTTTACATTTTTGTACGTTCTCACCACCTCAAACAGCTTCTTCTGAAAACTGTCCGTTTAACGCCGCATCTGTAGTAATACGGAGGTGACAACTCTCTGCTTCAAGCGTCTGTGTTAACCCCGCCCACCTCAAATGTCCCCAAGAAGAAAGTCCTGCTCGGGGGAGGGGTTGAGAACAGGCTGCAAGCCGGCCTCAATCACGAAAATGATGTCATTTTGTTATCATGGCCCCAAGAACAAGAAAGTTCTCACAGCCTGTAACAGCCTTAAAACCGGCACCTGGTCTGCTAATATTTAAACAATTCAGCCCCCTTACATTTGACATGAAGGTAACCTTGAGCTATTAAACTTAAAATGATGTTTGAACCAGTCTGTAAACATGTTTATTTCTGCTTTTTATCATGGGAGTTTGTGAGGATTTGCTCTGTTTTTGAACCAGCCACTCGCAGATAAAAAAAAATAATAAAAAAAAAAAATAAAAATTTTTGGACAACCAGGAAGTAGCTTCACTGTTCTCCAGCAGAGTTTGGCTCCTTGCTTAAAACTCATCTGTGTGCTCCGCCGTTCCATCCTTCATGAGCCACTCAGTCTTTGTTTTTGTTGTTTGAAGTCTCTTTTTTGGTTGATGTGCTGGTTTTTATTGGTTAATTTTGTATTTTAGTGTTCTCACTTTTTCCTGTGAGTGTTTTATTTCTGTTTGCCATGACATTATGAAAATGTTGGCAAATCTGTGATGGTTTTGTATCTTAACACCAAACCATGTTTTCTTGACCTTAAAAAGAACTTTTAATTCAAAACTCTAATGAAGTGCATTATTAAAAAAAAAAAAAAAAAAAAAAACCTATAAAGTACAAGGAAATCTTAATCATGGAGATAAACACAGTGAAATAAAAACACTGAACTAATGAATAAATAAGTGTGTTAGTACACTGTGTGTAGGGCTGGCCTCTAGAGTTTGAGGTGTTTACAAGTTATTCTTAAAGGACAGGTTTAGACAGCCCACTGAGAGTGAGGCGATTTCATAAAAACACTCCACATAAACTCGAACCATTAATTCTCTGAATTGAAGACATTAATACCTGCTACGGGAAAAACCAGACCAGATAAGTATAAATGACAGATGGTATAATTCAGGGTCTACGCTATTCAGTTTTTCAAGTGTGCCTTCCTTAATGTGATAAATGGCTATTTACTTATTCTTGTATCTTGACTTTCACATGTATGATTTCTGATGATGATCATGATCTTGTAGACCTTAAAACAGTGCAACTCATGGACAATGTTATACATCAGAACGTTCCTGACAGTATCCAGGGGTTGTTTCAGGTGAGGGAAAATAATTACGGCCTGCAGGGATTATGTATGTTTAAAAAACAACCAGTGAGAACAAACATAAAGCATCACAGCCTGACTATTTGTGGAGTTCATTTATGGAACAATATGAGCAATTCAATGAAATCATGTTAAACAGCTAATAAGTTTAGGAAATTTTTTCGAAACGATAAACTTCACATAGGATGCACAAATATAATGTTTCATCCAGTCTCTGTTTCTGTTTTGGTTTTATCCATTTAATTATTTTCTTGTCTGTGCGGAACATGAACATTTTCCTGTGCTTGTTACTGATAGACACAAGACTACATTGTGTTTTTTGCTGATGTTTTGTTTTTGTTTTTTTGTTGTTTTACTTCTTACATATTGTTCTGTAGTACAGTGAATACTGTATATTTTTCAATTTAAAAAGATTAGCTATAGGGAGCAGGCTTCAAAAAGTTTTTACTTCTGCCTGCTCCATTTTCAGACTAACTGGTTAAGGCGAGAAATATGAGGAAAATGTTATTAAGCTGTTTGTGTTGTTTTGTTGTTGTTGTTTTTCCAATGCTTTGTCTGTTTATTTGTTAATCCTCTTTACTTTTTTGATTCAATTTATCTTTTATACTTTATATTTTTATGATTAATAAATAAATAGAATAAAAGAATAAAAAAATGTTGATGGAGATAGAATTGAATGTTACATATATAACTCTTGATGGGTTTATACAGATGCAGAGATACAAATATCTGTATTTTGTGATAATGTTTACTATATATACCTTAATACTCTGCTTTAATTTCACTATTATATTCCTTGTTGTGTTTCAGAGAAGCCTCCATGAGCCGATGTACATTTTTATTGCAGCTTTGTTACTGAACTCTGTGATGTTCAGTACTGTTGTTTACCCAAAGCTTTTGATTGATGTTTTATCTGAGAGGCAGATCATATCTTACTCAGCTTGTTTAGTTCAAAATTTCATGTTTTACACTCTAAGTGGTTCAGAATTCTTTCTTTTGACAGCCATGTCTTATGACAGATATGTGTCTATATGTAAACCTCTGCAATATCCAACTATTATTACAAAAAGGACTGTTTCTAGCCTCTTTGTTTTAGCTTGGATAATACCTGGTTTTTACCTTGGTGTCTTTACATTGGCTATAATTTACTTTAATCCACAACTGTGTAACTTTACTCTGAGGGGGATTCTTTGTAAAACTCCACTTCACAGTCTTCTCTGCGTGTATCCAAAAGCACTATTTATATTGCCCTTACTAACATTGGTGAATGTTGCTCTTATCCCTTTGCTTTTAATATCCTTTTCATATACAAAGATAATATTAATATCATATAGAAGTTGTAAAGAAGTCAAGAAAAAAGCTGTCCATACTTGTTTACCTCATTTGTTAGTTTTATTGAACTATCTAGGCTTGTGTGCATCTGATGCTATTGTGCTCTTACTTGAGTTTGAATTGTCAAAAACCGTTTATTTAATCATAACTTTACAGACTGTTGTTTATCACCCACTCTTAAATCCAATCATATATGGGCTGAAAATGAAAAAGATTTCTGATCACCTCAAGCAGGTGGTTTGCATGGTCAAAATGAACTGATGTTTTTTGATATTGTGAAAACTTCGGTGTAATATTGAAATACTCATCTTGTTTTGTTGGATTTCAACAATTGACTCAAAGTCAAGTTTTATTTCAATTTGCACAACATACAGTTGTAGCAGTTTAAAAGTTCCCCTTCAGGCTGAAAGCCTGCAGAAAGGCATGGGTCTTCCAGACAAGTTCCAGCTAAGTTCCCTGCAAATTCCAGCCGCTGGAGTGGCCCACCTCTTTTTGCTGGGCGCATCAATGTTTTACTGTGACTCCACCTATTCATGGAAATACAGGGTATGACCAGGAGATGGCGCATCTCTCACAGAATTCTCATCGCCCAGTTAATTCTGATGTTAAATGAATTTCCACTGACCGCCAGAAGCGGCGGACTGACTGGTGATCCATCAAAATTCAGAAACTGTAAATACATATTCATCATTTGATTAGAAACTGAAACTATAACAGGCCTATGTGCTTATGTTTAAGGTGATGAAAAGAATTTTGAAAAATGTTTTCAGTTGTAGAGGTATTCCTTATCTCCAACCTGATCTCACAACAATAGGACGAATAACCGGGAAGCCCCAGCGCTCATTTTCCTCTCTCCAGAAGTAAATGCTCAGTTTTATGAGGAGAAACTAAAATCACTGCAATATTAAATTAATGGTGGAGCGTTTTCATTGTCCCTGCACCAATTTTTTAAAAATCAACAAAATAAAACAATAGTTTATCAAATCATTTTGAATTAATCCTGGTCCCGGACTCTTGGGTTGTTTGAAAGTGCTGATTTAAAGGATAATTTTATCCCCTGTCAAAGCAGCTCCTGAATGGAAACATTGTACAAACTGGACTTACATGCAGTTTGGATTCAAACAGGGCAAAGCCTTTTTGAAATTGTATTTTCAAACACACATTTATATACATGCGGTTTGTATAGAATATAGTACCTAATCCTGTTTATACATATTTTCAGCAAAAACAACCGCAGATCAGGAGATGACTTGGTGCGCTACACGTCAATACACATCAGTGCGCTGCCATTTCTCATTCTTTCAGCCTTTATAAAACCGTAAGAATACTGTTGTTGCTGCTGTGTGATAAGGACACTATATTTGCATCAAATCAGAGCGAAGTTAGCTGAGAATCAGGCCTTTACAAAAATGTGAAATATAGGGATTTGAATGAGTTCCCAACGCTTGTTTCCGAATAAATAAATAAATAAAAACGGATGTTTTCTAATACAGAAAAATATAATTTTCATAATTTCAGCACTTTGTGGTAAACTATTGCTTTCTCTTCCTGTTATTTTGGGTGTGCTTGTGCATCTGGTGATTTGTGTAAATCCATCAGCCGTTCATCTTTGTCCACGAGCCTCTCAGGGAAATTCCCACAAACATCAGTCTTGCGTCATTTGCGGGTCTGTCCACTACATCGTAATCAGCAACATCAGCGACATTAAGTTTTACATAAAAGGCTTCCTACTGCAGGTTTGACCTAGCCTCGTGAGACCGTCCTGATCTCGCGAGCTTCAGGTTTTCACTCGCAGATCAGTCTGGCTACTTTCCGTTGAAGAGAATTTGGAGCAGTTCACCAAACCAACGTCCAATCAGCGTTGGCTTTGAGGCCGGTTGAGGTGTGACGCAGCGAGAAGCGACAGTTCAGTCTAAACAACATGGCGGCTTCAGCAGATGAAACTAGCATCAGCGTGGCTATCGCTCAAGTTTTGTCGGAATTACAGAGTATTTCTTCACTGAAAGGAGAGCAAAACACTGCTCTGGAGGCTTTTCTCAAAGGAAAAGATGTTTTTTCTCGTGTTTTCGTTGTCGCTTTGTTAATAGGACATATGCTTCGTTGATCTGATTGGTTGATTTGGCCCGTCTGTCACCAACATAGGCGGTGATAGACAGATGCCTTATCCAATCAGCTAACAAGTATTTTCGACCCTTCCCAAAACTACTCTAATGGTTGGTTCCCAGATGGATATGCGGAGCAGATCCATCTGGTGGAGTCAGGTTAGGTTTGACCTTGAGTATTGTTTTATTTCAGAATGGATCAGAATTATTTTTACAGCTTTTCCGTGGATCAGATTAAGCCCATCTGATCGGTCTTTCTCTCCTCTTCTGCGGTTGTAATGTAGAAGCAATGTTTTTTTTTATAAAAAGGTCAAAAATTCATTAACACAATGGTCAGGAAATAAGTTTCTCTACACTTTTATGATACTTTTGCAAAAACGTAATTTAATTTGTTTAAAATCTATTGCAGTGGCACATAGAGAGCTATCTTTTTTCTCTCTTTTTTCTCCATATGAGCCACTTATATTTCTGCTTCAAGCCAGATGATCTAAAGCCAAGCAAATGTGTGGGGTCGGCAGCTGCTGGTCTTGGTCCGTCCCTTTGGGGGGGTGGCTGGGGTCCGGGCCTCTAGGCAGCTGCTGGGGGGCCGGGTCTCGGGCTGTGCAGTCTTCCTCCTCCTTGCAGAGACGAGGTTGCAGCTGCATGATTGCATCACCATAGAAACCCTTTATTCTGCATGATGACACTGTGACACTGCTTCCCGTTGCTCTGACTAGGTTTTACCTCTTCTCTGTGTGGTTCTGCATGTGTGTATGATATTATGATACCTAAGCCACCTGCAGGTCCTCCTGTAGGGAATTGTTAGTTTTATTTTCCAGCAGAGACCTTGGAATGTTGTTTAGGGGATTCTGTTTAGAAGCATCAGTGAACTGTGTAAGTGTATCCTTTAATTTTTTTTCTCTCCTCTCTCTCCCTCTTTTCCTCACTCCTTTCTCTCTGTTCCACTTTCTATCATTGCTTCTGTTAACTTTCTTTTCTTTCATTTCTCTCTTGTCTAGCCCAGCAATATAATGTAAAATGCTGTTGTAAACAAACGGTTAATTAAAGAAATAAAATTAATAAACAGGATATCAAGGGGAGCCTTGTGCTCATAAAGCTCCACTTGGCAAAGCAAAACTGTTCCAACACAATAAAGCAACCAGATCATCATTCTGCTTGCTACGATGCTGGACAGGACAAGTGAAAAGAAAAGAAAAAAACTCCGACTGATACTGTTAAACTTCGCTGCTTCAGCCTCCACACAGGTTGGTGAATTGTGAGCTGTTTAGTGGTGAAATTTGAAGTAAAACGTTCAGAGTGAAACAGTTTCCTCTCACGTCCAACTTTCTCTGCTCCCGACTCTCTATCTCCTCCCTGGTGTCACTTTCCTCCCCTCCCTCCCCGCTTTGACTCGTGCACTGTCACATCAGCTGATGCGCTGCGCGTCTCCGACCTTCTTAAAGAGGCAGCGCTGTACACATCTCACCATGTCTGCGCAGTGAGACATAACAGTCCAAACAAGCACAGTCAACACCCCCCTCCCAATAGAATCCATGACACTCAGCATTTTAGCATTAAAGTTAGTGACCAGGGGTCTCATTTATAAAGCTTGCTTACGCACAAAACAGGGCTGAAAGTGGCGTAAGTGATTTTCCACGCAAAGTTTCTGATTTATAAAAACAAACCTGACGGAGAATGTCGCACCGGTCGTACATTATAACTTCGCACGAACATTTTGAGACGGGGAAACTGGCGGCACCGCTGTGAGATGATGAACTTAAGCCACGTTCATCATTTAACCATTAATATCAGACTGTAGACCCTCGAAACCCTCGAGCCTCAAAAAGCCAACAACCCATAACACCCATTCAATGCTTAAAATAGACCCCACTCATTGACTGAAGCCCCTGACAGGGCAGGTGTTAGAGAGAAGACCTGGGGTCTCATTTATAAAACTTTGCATAGGATCTTTACTACAAGTGTACGTACGCCGAAAACCAAAAGTTTGCGCACGCCAAAAAATATTCAGATTTATAAAACCGTGTGTACACACGGACTCAAGCAAATTATCCTTTATACATCACACTCTTCCTGGAAGTTTGCGCAGGTAAAATTTGGCTCATATTCCCCCTCCTACACGCCCACTTTCTGCCATAAACGGTCAATGCAAAGCACCTTATGGATGTTTCTGCATATAAATGAGCCAGCTGATCTGAGGCATTTAAAACTGAATCATGGCGATCGAAAAGACAACAAAACCCAGTACAGCGCGATTCCCCCTCCCGTGCCCTCCCCTCACCTGCAAACACCTCCGCCAGTTTTCCACGACAGAGCGCGCTGTGGTCAGCAGCCGCTGATGCGTCGGGGTGGGCACGCCTTCGGTGGTCAGTCTATCTGGGTCCAGTTCACAGACAAAAGTGCTGCAAAAGTAAATGTGATTATTAGCCGGTCATCATCATTGGGCCAGGAAATCCTGAAACGCGCTCCCTTCTAATTTTCCCATATGTAGGTCCTCCAGCAGCACCGATGCGCAGCATTAGTGTCACCACAGTATTAATGTTTGTACATCAAGTAGTCTGGCCGACACGCACCTTGTCAGAATCTATCTATCAATGTGGTAATTATATTACCATGATGATCAAGATGACGATAATAGTGAGAGAACTTTGATTAAAAGTTGATTTAACATATAAGTTTTCTTATGAACCTTTTTTTTTTTTTTTTTTTTTTTTTTTTTTTTTTTTTTTTTTTTTTTTTTGTTTTTTTTTTTTTTTTTTTTTTTTTTTTTTTTTTTTTGTGAGATCTCCTCTTTTCCTGTTGGTTTTCTTTTTTGTTTTTCCGGCCCCCCCCCCCCCCCCCCCCATCCCCTCCCCCCCCCCCTTCCCCCCCCCCCCTTTTTCCCCACCCCCCCCCCGCGCCCCCCCGAGACCCCCCCCCCCCACCCCCCCCCCCCCCCCCCGCCCCACCCCCCCCACCCCCCCCCCCCCCCCCCCAAATCCCTCCCATACCCTACCCAGCCCCTTTACCTTTTTATTTATTTGAAAGGTTCTTATAGTATAAGCTCACCTGCAGCATAAAAAACGCTGCTGGTTTGAATCCTATAAAGCCAATACGATTGAAATTTGATGTGAAGAGGGAAATAAATGTTTGAGTGTGACAGGATAAAAAGAGAGACTGGACGAGGATCGATCTCAAGTCTCCTGTATAAAAGTCGTGTACACTAACCACTCTGCCAAAGGAGAAGTTGGCAAATAAGCAACCAGGGCACAATATCTGTTAGATACATGTGACAGGACCCCGCACTACCAGCAGGGGAGTCATGATGCAGTGTGGTTTCAGTTCCCCACCTCACCACTCACCATCTGTGTCGCCAGTTTCCCCAGTCTCCAAAACCTGCATGGGTCAGAGTTAACTGGAGAGACCGCACATTTTCCCGTCAAGTTTGCTTTTTATAAATCACAACTTTTGCGTGAAAACTGGCGTACGCCAGTTTCAGGCCCCGTTTTGTGCGTACGCAACGTTTATAAATGAGACCCCAGACCCTTCGAGATCAATAGATCTAAGGTGTGTCCTTTATTGTGTGTGGGCTCTGTCACATGCTAAGTCAACCCGAAGTTGTTCAGATTGTTACTCAGGTCTTTAGTCCCCTTGTCCTGATGACAGTCAAAATGGATGTTAAAATCACCAGTGATAACAAGATGGTCAAAATCCACACAGATCACAGACAACAGTTCAGTAAAATCATCATTAAAATCTGCACAGTATTTGGGCGGCCAGTAAATATTTAGAAACATGACTATGGATGAGGCCGTCAGCTGTAAAGCCACTGTTCAAAAGAAGGGAAATCCCCAAGAAATAACTGTTTATACTGAAATAAGTCACTGAATAAGATAGCGATGTCTCTGTTCCCAGAAAATACTAAAGTTGTTAATAAAATACAGATTATTATCAGCCCATGCTGATAAGAGCCAGTCATTCAGCGCCAGCAGCCTGCTGAATCTTAAATCCCCTCCTCTGATGGTTGGTACAGGTCCGCTGATGAAAACTGCTGCATCCAGAGATCTCACTGTTTTTATCAGTCCAGCAAAGTCCCGATTCAGAACCTCAGATTGCTGCTTGTACACATCCTTTGAGCCTGTGTGTAGAACGATGTTTGTCACAGTTGGGTATTCAGCCACAGTTTTCAGAAATCTCTCCTGTATGTCACTGACCATATCCTGAGGAAAACAGAGGACATTGGTGTTCTTTCCACACAGCCACTGAACGTCCTTCACAGTGGAATCACCAATAATCAGAGTTTCAGGTCCGGCCTTCAGCTTCCTCAGCTTTCTTTTCGGCCTCTGACTTTCTGATAGGTGATCGGTCTTCATCCTGCTGCCTCGGGATGGATGGTCGTCAGGCAGTGATCCAGGGTCCTCTGACAGTGCAACAAATCTGTTCTGCAGTTTAGCATTTGGATGTTTTGGAGGTCTGTGGCTAACCTTCTTGCCCTGGTTGCTGTAGGTGGAGGCCAGTCTGCCTCATTACGGATGTTAGCACAATCTGCACTACGTCCTCCGTTTTCCAGGAGACATGATTTACTTTTTGGCTTTGCACCGAGACGGTTCCAGGGAGGATTATCACTCGATGATTTGTTGTTACTCACAGAGGCAGCCTTTTTCTGGGTTTTGTTATCTTTGACTTTTAGCCTTGTGTTAGCCCGCTCGACTCCGCTGTTTTGGGTTACTGGCAAAGTTGTTACATTTCCACACAGTTCATTTACCTCCACATTAACTTCTATGCGATGAACTTTGATTTCCAGTGCTGTTATCTTCTGTAGGAGGTTTTAGTAGTCAACTGTGGAGAGGGAAGGCATCTTGTTGCTATTAGCTTAGAGTTAGCACCTTTCCAAGCTATTTAGTTAAGTGCTAAACCCAGGCTGTGTCAGGCTTCAGCTGTGTGTAGGCCATACACACGCAGGTAGCGCTGAAGATAAAAGAACTAAAAAATGTCAAAGTTTCAGTGAAAAAATGTATTACTCCCAGTAATTTACAAGTATCCAAAAGTAACTGCAAATAAAAAGGGAAAAAAAAATCAGTATAAAATAAAGCAAGTGGGAAAGCAAAACAGGAGCAAAGCAGAAAGTGTCTGCACGGCAACAAGCAGCCTTGAGTATCAACTATAGCTGGGTTTCCATTACACCAGGAATTGTGCAAAACCTAAATATCGCAATTAAAAACTGCTAATTGAAACACCTACATTTTGAAAAAACTCAAATATCACAAATAAGTTTTTGCGCTTTCATGAGGCGTTAGGGTGTTAAAGTCCAGTTATTCCTCCTTAATTATGATGAATATGATCATTTACAAGCATTAACTGTGAAATCGGAGTAATGGGGGAAGTTTTATCAGTCACATATATGAAAAATCCCCAAATCGCTGTAACTCAGTGTTAGAAAAATGCATATCTGTAGAGTTATCATGTACTCTGTCCAGAGTTATAATGTACTCCGTTCAGTAACTACAAGGCATATTTGTGTACTCTAATCATCTATTCAGCAGGAAGCTCACCCAATCAGAAGGAGAAACACTGATGCAGCTGATATTTGTCCTATCAGCTGAAGCTACCTCCTGCCTCCACATAAGATAACTGTCACAAGATCAAACAGAATGTTATGGACATTAACTACGTGTGTACTATTGTACGAATGTACTGAGCTGGAACTTGCATGTCCCCCTTCCTGTTAGAAGTTGCAGATCTGATGTAACTAGGGACCGCCCTAATGAAATAAAAGAGGAGACAGCCGAGCGTTTTTCAGAGAAGGTTGGAAGCTTGTAACTGAACACGCTTTTGGTCTGCTCTCCTCGCGAGTAAGAAATCTAACCCTTGTGTCCCTTCTTTTGTGTGTTTACTCAAGTTCTAGGTTGTTTGAACCTGACACTCAGCAAACTTCATTTAGGACATTATACAGATGGTTTAAGTTCTTCATGTATTAACGACTGGCCACGAGCTGTTTATGTAGTTTTCACACATTTGTAACACTACAACTCGGTTATCTCGTTCCCACATTAATTATACGTCACCAGGATTTAATAAAACGTGACCACGGATAACATCGTATGACTGCGCCTTGATATCAGTGGCTGTTTTACCACATCAGTCAGGAACTGGCTGCCAGATAAAAGTGGAATAAAGATCAAGAAATGACATCCACACTCCAGAAGTTGATCCTGAGGGCTTTTTAATTTGTGTCAAGTTACACACCATGTATTTTGGTGTGTATGTTTCATTTTATTTTCTTTCCTTAAGTTTATTTTTCTTTGCTTTCAGTTATGTCAATAAGCAGACACATTTAAACCTGGAAAGTTGATCACCAGAAGTAGGTAAATAACTTATGGGTCCCTTCCCAAGACCTCTCTCTCCCACTGCTCTACCTCACACACACACCGTAGGGTTTTGGGGAGGGTGCGTGTCAAGCAGGCGTGGTGGGGGGGGGCACAAAAGTGCCTTTGTTTGCCACATCTAGAGACAGCCCGCTCCCCAGTTTTAACCACACTTAGACACCTAAACACATAAAATAACGACAGCTCACAATTACTTCTGAGAGGCAGGCCATATAGTGCGTGGAAGGAGAGCGAGGCTGGTTAGGTGGTCATACCGTCTACGCGACCCCACTCCCGACATGACTTGGCTCTACCTCTCAGTTTTAACTGCAAACAACACACATCTTACACACAGTCATGAGGGGGGGGGGGCAGGGTTTTTTTCTACCCCGGTCTCCCGGGCGCTACTGGGGAGAGGGGGAGTAGTGGCTGCTTCACATGCTAGTGGTTAAGGCCGGCTGCATTGCGGGGGATCTGCTGGCTCGGGGGACGCCTGGCCTGCTGCGTCCAGGGGTGGGGGATGAAGGGTGGGTGGGGTGGGGGGGAACGTGTTGGGGGCTTGGAGCTCGTGGCTCCTTCCCCGGCCCAGGCTACCACTCAGGAGGCACGGGGGCAAAGGCAAGAGTGAGGTGGGTATGTGAGAAACAATGAATGAGTGTGAAAGAGGAAATGTGGGAGGGAGGAACTTGGGCTGGAAGAGGGAGGAGATGTGGGTAAGTGGTTGGAGGAAAGGGGGGATGGAGGAAGGAGGGGTATGCTAGTGAGTGTCTAGTAGGGATGGTCGTGAGGGGCTGAAGGAAGAAGGTCGGGAGTGTGATAGGTCAGAGTAATGGGCGGGGCTGGACAGTTAAGGGGGGATGTATGGGGTATTGAGGGTATAAGGAGGTGGGGGCGTATGTGTGGGGTGGAGGGAGGGGTTGGTGCAGTTATGTAGAGGGAGTGCATGTGTGTGTTAGAGTGTATCAGGAGGTGGGGGTATGTGTGGACGGTAAAGGGAGAAGAGTGTTGGGGTGGAGGGAGGAGTAAGTGTTGGTATGTAAGGTCGGAGAGCGGAGCAGGTGGGTGTATGTGTGTGGGGGGGGTGCATGTGGGTGTTGGGGTATGTGTGTGGGGGTGTGTGTGTGAGCTTGGTGGTGGGGTAGGGGGTGGTAGCGGTGGTGGCGCCCTGGTGTCAGGTGTGTGGGGCAGGGACATTGGGGTGGGGGCTGGCCTGCCCTGGGGGGGTGTCGTCTGGGCAGCCCCCCCGGTCTTCCTCTGGGGCTGCTCCTGGGTGCTTGGGCCCTGGGCCCGGCGCTGTCTCTGCCCTGGGGGGCACCCGCCGGGGTCGGCAGCTGCTGGTCTTGATCCGCTCGGGCCTGGGCCCCCAGACCAGGGGGGGCTCAGGCTGGGGCCGCCTTTTGCCACCCTTTGGGGGATGCATGTCCGTTCTTTGGGGGGGTGGCTGGGATCTGGGCCTCTGGGTGGCTGCTGGGGGCCTGGGTCGTGAGCCCTGCGGGCTTCCTCCTCCTTGCAGAGACGAGGCTGCATCTGCATGACTGTATCACCACGGAGCACCTTTTATTATGCATGTTGACACTGTGACACTGCTTCCCATTGCGATGACTAGGTTGTACCTCTTCTCTGCTTCCCATTGCGATGACTAGGTTGTACCTCTTCTCTGTGTAGTTCTGCATGTGTTTGTATGATCTGAGGATACTCAAGCCAACCTGTGGGTCCTGTCTTCAATCCGTAAAAAGGTTTTGTGGTTGTAGGTTTCTGTTTTGTGAGCTCGTAGGTGCAGTGTCGCACACGAGCTCTAGATGTCGCACTCGTACATATATTTTTGTGTGGCGAAACCTATACAGGTACAAATTCAATTTTCACACACAGAAAAATAAAACACAACTATGAAACTGATCTACATTTTTGCAAATAATATTTCTACAGACAAAGGTTTCTCACACAACCACAAAATGATTCTGTGGGTTCATATCTTTTTTTTTTACATGCACGACTTGTTTTATACAACTTCAAAACATTATTTTATATGAAAAATCTTTTTACACACAAATTGTCTCTGGTATGATTTTGATCCCATAGTGACTCAGCCTTGTGGCTGAAATGTATTTGTGAACTATATGTGTATCTGTACACAGTGTGTAGTACAGGCCTCTGGTGTTTGATGTGTTTACAAAATATTCTTGGAGGACAGCTTTCAGGAATCCACTGAGGATGACATGTTTTTAAAGGAGTCAACATAAACTCAGACCCCTTACTCTCTGAATCAAAGACAAGAGCACCTGCTATGTGCAAAGATGGATCAGGTGAGTTTAAATGACAAAGGTCAGATTTAGGTTGATATCTAAACTGTTTGAATGTGATTGTTTTTCCTACCTGAAATCTCTTTTCTCAAATCCTGATTTTTATTCTCAAATCCATAAATATTGGTAATAATTCATGCTTTATCATGTTGATAGAGGTGGACTTTAATGTAACATATATAACTCTTGATGGGTTTATACAGATGCACAGGCACAGATTTCTTTATTTTGTGATCTTGTTTTTCATATATTTGCTAATACTCTGCTTTAATTCCACTATTGTCTTACTCATTGTGTTTAAGAGAAGCCTCCATGAGCCCATGTATATTTTTATTGCAGCTTTGTTACTGAACTGTATGATGTTCAGTACTGTTGTTTATCCAAAACTTTTGATTGACTTGTTATCTGAGAGGCAGATCATATCTTATTCAGCTTGCTTCTTTCAAAATTTAGTACTTTACACTTTAGGTGCTTCAGAGATTTTTATATTGGCAGTCATGGCCTATGACAGATATGTGTCCATCTGTAAACCTTTGCAATATTCAGTTATAATGCAGAAAAAAAACGTCACTATCCTGCTAGTTTCAGCTTGGTTTATATCTGCTTTTCATGTTAGCTTGTATAAGTTGGTTGTAAGACATTTAAATAAAAAATTGTGCAGCTCGACACTAAGAGGTATCTTTTGTGACCGTCAGTTTCATAATCTTTTTTGTGAGACCTCAAAAGCACAGCTTATATTGACTATGGTCATGCTTTTTGGTACTGGGTTTGTCCTTGTGCTTTTTATCTGTTTTTCATACACCAGGATAATTATAATATCTTGTCAAAGTTGCAAAGAAGTCAGAAGAAAAGCTGCACAGACCTGTTTACCACATTTGTTTGTATTAATTAGCTTTTCATCCATCGCTGCATTTGATGTTGGTATGATTGCAGTGGACAGAGAACTTTCAAACACTACAAATTTAATAATAGCTTTACAGGCAGTTACGTATCAGCCCCTCTTTAATCCAATCATATATGGGTTAAGAATGAAGGAGATTTTTAAACACCTCAAGAAGTTGCTCTGCAGAGCCAAAATAAATCCATTTTTCAACACTTCAAACTGATCACTCATTTATTTTCTATGCAGTAATTAAATAGCTTCAGTTGTGATTGGAAGTTCAGATACCCTCCCATTAAAGAAAATGCTAAATTTACTTTTTATGGTGTTGCATAATACTGACATCATCAAAGCCACCGCAGTAAAAATGTCTGTAAATAAGGACGAAACACCACAAATATTTGGAAGCATATGTGCACGTTTAAGGGCAATTTGCAATTCATTTGGCAAAATGGCAATTTAATTTTTAAAATGGCAATTCCATGTTAAATTTTGTCATGTAATTTGAAATTGTATTTGACAATTGACAATGTAGTGTACCGAGTGGCAATTTAATCTTCAGTACAGTTTTAATAATTTTAATGGCAGGCAGGAATTAAAATTGAATGATAAAATGTCATATTGCCATGGCATACTCAAATGGATATTCATTTGTCAAAATGTACTGAAGCATGTGTGCACTTTCAATGTTAAAAGGCAGTTTAATTGTTAAAATGACTTGTTAATATCTTATTTTTTAATGCAATTTGACAATGTAATTGTCAATTGTCAATTCAATGTGCAAAGTGGTTATTCAATTGTTAAAATGACTATTTAATATTATATGTTATCATGCAATTTGACAATGTATTTTTCAATTATCAATTCAGTGTGCACAGTAGCTGTGCAATTGTGAAAATTACTATTTAATATTTTATTTTATAATGCAATTTGACAAGGTATTTGTCAATTGTCAATTCAATGTGCAAAGTTGTAATGCAATCCTCTCATCACTTTGTATTTGTCAATGCAACAGCGCCCCCTCATTGCATTGCATTTTGTCACACGCGTTATCTGCACCAAAATTCTATTTGACATTTCCAACTGTCAGTTCTCTCATCAAGGCGGGCCTTGAACAACGTCACTTCGTTGGCTTCCAGCTATTGGCTCTTTTCAAGTATGGCACTGACATCACATCCGCATGAGCGAAATGTGACTTATTTGCCTCCGTTTTGAGGAAATATTACCACTAGGAAAGAAAAAGTTATCACATACACTGTTGTGTTCCCAAGTACGCAGCAGCTTTGAAATATAATGGCCTTTTAAGTTTCCACGGAGTCTTCACTTCACTCCAGATCAGCTCATCCAGTCTGGAACTGGGGGGAGAAGGACGGTGAATAGAGGAGTTGTCAGCATCCAAGACCAAGTGTGTTGCACCCAGTGAAGAGCTGAGCCAGATAATCCAGCAGATGTAACCCTAGTCTGGATCACAACTGTTGCTCTGTCCCAGAACCATCTGGTCTGACCATGGCAGGAGATAAAAACTCAAAATTTAAAGAAATAGTTCAGCTTTACAGATACAGATCGAAGAGCATAAGATCCAGTTTACGTTTGGATTCCAGCGGTTCCCAGGGTCCGATGATGACATCCGATTCTACTCAAGGTAAGTTAATACACTTCAAACTAGCTTGACACGTGACAGTCACTGAAATGTGGAGAGTTGGTCGTAACTGGTTACATTTACTTCGAAAAACTAAATACTTATGCTTGAGTACAATTTTTGGTTACACAACCAACCTGTGGTTACGTCACTGAATATAGAACAATTGTGGCCTATTTTAAATCAAAAAGCAAAGAAACACAGTTCATGTTAAAGTCACTGTATTAGTTTGAAAAGTTTTTTATCTCAAGGAAAACAATTTTGTTACTTGTGGGGGGTGTGTTTTCTCTCCCATTTTAAGAAGTGCTATTCTTGAATGAGCAAGTTTTGGCTACTTTCTCCACTTTTTTTGTGAATTACTGAAATACTCTACAACATTACGGTGTTCTGTACCAACAGATTTGCAAGTTATGGTCACTCAATGATGTTTTGGGGGTTAATTGAACTTTCTGTCCACAAAATGATTCTCTCTTCCAGAGTCAGAGCTTCTGAGGGAAGGAATGAAGCAGCAACACACATGGTTTGTAATTTCAGCCTCCACAAGTACACATTGCTTATGACATAAGAAATGGATGAAATTTTTCATTATATATTAGTTACAGGACTGTTTCAGAAAATTAGAATTCATGATATTCTAATATTTTGAGATAGGATCTTTGAGTTTTCTTAAGTTGTATGCCATAATCAGGAATATTAAAACAATTTCATGTCTTTTTGTTTTACAGAAAATAAAGAACTTTATCACAATATTCAATTTTCTGAGACAGTCCGGTATCCTATCTCAAAATATTAGAACATCAGGATTTCAAAATTTCTGAGACAGTCTTGCATACAAGGATATGTTTTCTCCAGTGTTGCTTGCATTTAATTCAATTTTTTTAAATGAGTCTTTTGCTTTTTCTCTTCTCTTTCCAGAGTCATTCCTTGCAACCTATTGATGAGCTGTTCCTGTTCTAAATGTACCTGGCTGCTGGTCTTAAGGAGACATAATTAGCAAATCGGTTTAATATTCACCCTTCCACTGCAAACCTCATTATTTGTTCAGGGACCAATTATTTGTATTCTCTTTTGGGTGTTTTGTGTATCTGGATTGATGCAGAGGACATCCAGGCTCACCTCCCTGACAACTTCAAAGATTTTCATGATACTAGGAGTAATACTAGATTGTACTGAGCTCAAATACCAAACTTCTGCTTCTCCTCTCCTCCGAAGTGAGATGTTCTCCAGATACAAGTCTCACTGCACAATGAAAGATCTGATGGGAACAGCTCCCGATCAGTGATGTCAGTAACTGACTACTAAGTAACACATTGCAGTAATCACTTTACTTTTTAAGTAATTTGTGGCAACTCTGCTCCCCACAGTGCACTGACCTTTCTTTTATCACTCTGAGGGGTCAATAAGTGACAAAGTGACAAATACTTTTCCTGCTGGTGCTGATGAATTTGCTGCTTTTTTCATTGAGAAAGTGCTGTCTGTTATCAATGTCATCAGACATTATTCCGGCCTGGTTGCTAAAAGAGATTTTTGTTTCTGTTGGTCCTTACCTACTTTTCTTTGTCAATGTTTGTCTATCTCTGGGATCTGTCCCAGCAGCCTTCGAGCATGCTGTGGTCAGGCCTATTCTGAAAAAACCACATCTTGATCCTCTCCTGCTACAAAACTTTAGACCAGTCTCCCACCTTCCCTTTCTTTCAAAGGTACTAGAAAAGCTTGTTCTTAAACAATTACAGCCTTTTCTAGATCAAAATGCCCTTCTGAACAAGTTCCAGTCTGGTTTTAGAGCTCGCCATAGTACTGAGACTGCCCTGCTAAAAATTCATAATGACATCACTCTATCTGTTAAAGCTGGTAATACCACCCTCTTAGACCTCTCTGCCGCTTTTGATTGACAGTGGCCTCAAGTTTGAAAAACAGATCAGCGCCATCGTCAGAACCAGCTTTTTCCAACTGTCTCCTCTCAAAGGTAAAACCATTTCTTGACCGTGGGGACCTGGAGAAGGCTGTCCACGCCTTCATCAGTTCCAGGCTGGACTACTGTAACGCCCTCTTTGTTGGTCTGAACCAGACTTTCATCGCCCGCCTGCAGCTCGTCCAGAACGCTGCTGCTCGATTTTTGGTGAGCGTATCCAGGCGGGAACATATAACCCCTGTGCTGTCTTCCCTGCACTGACTCCCCGTCCGCTTCCGAATTGATTTTAAATTACTTTTGTTTGTTTTCAAAGCCCTCAACGGCCTGGCCCCCCTTATCTGGCTGACCTGCTAGTCCACCGGGACCCCAGCAGGGCCCTTCGTTCTTCTCTTACCGTGCGTTCAGACCAAGAGCGACTAAAGCTGTAAAATCGCTGGAAGTCATTCACTTTCAATGGACAGGAGCGACAAGAGCGAATAAAGCGACAGAAGCGACGAGCTACAAAAGTTGAGCGATTAGAGCGACTAAACAAAGTTAAAAATAGTTTAACTTTATGCAAATTGGCTATGACACGTTTCGGCTGTAAAATCCTGACAACCAATTGGAATGTAGACATTATTGTTCACTTCCCGGAGTCCCCGGAAAGGAACTCTGAACTCTGGTGCCGTATTTCGGTTCTGAGTCAAAATGACAACAGAAACGCAGATAACTGCCGTCGCTGACCACCCAGTATTGTATGACCTGACACTTTATGCCTTTCGGGATCTCCAAAAGAAGGCTCTGGCCTGGGAAGAGGTATCACATGCCGTTTGTCCGGTAAGTTAATAAAATTATTTTTAAAATAGGCGCGAAACTTGCGTGCTAATCAAGCGCCTAGCATGCTATGTGAATGGGACGATATGATTTATAAATATTGAAAGTACTATGTTATAATAATAATAATTGACAGGGATAAAAATACATAGGCTATTTACCTTTTGTCCCTCGTCTTGACATTTAGTTTGAGAGTGAGAGATAAATGAGTGAAGATCTTCAGATGCAGATCAATGAAGATGATGTGCTCAACTAGGCTACAACATTATTTTGTTATGGGGTGTAATTTAATCAGTTATGTCCAGACCGTTGTTTTTCAGTAGGAGACGGATTTCTGGTTAATCACAGGCTATAACTTGTCAAAGCACAAGGAAGCAATCACGAAAAGCATCACTGCAAAAGCTCTGCTAATGGTAAAAAACATACGGTCCTTTTAAAAGGATATGCAAAATTGAACGTGATGTCATAAGCGACTTGAGCGACAAAAGCTAATAGATTTTTTGCAGCAGCTATTTTTATGAGCGACAAAAGCTATTTTACAGCTTTAGTCGCTCTTGGTCTGAACGCACAGTTAGAAGAACCAAGAACGAAACTAAAACAGTGGGGAGACCGCTCGTTCTCGGCTGCTGGCCCGAGATTGTGGAACTCGCTGCCTCCCGACTGAACTGGGATCTTTTAAATCGAGGCTAAAGACCTATTTTTTCCGTCTAGCTTTTAATTCTAACTAGTTTATTCACTAAAGATTTTACTCTCTTCTTTTAGGTACACCCTGCACTCCCCCGAGTAGCCTGTTCTGGTTCTCTGTTGGTTGTTTTCATAGCTCTTAATCTTCTTTGTTCTTAATTTTTCCCAGTATTTAACTTTACATTTTTATGATGTTTTACATTGTCTCTTTTTCTGTTACCCCTGCTGTAAAGCACATTGTGTGTCCAATGGGTACTGTAAAGGGCTATATAAATAAACTTGATTTGATTTGATTTGACAAAGAACTCTTTATGAGGTCAGGGTTGGCTAACCTTCTTACTGAAGACATGGCTATAATGGCAGACAAAGGCTTCCTCATCGCTAGCTGTGTGAAGTGCAAAGTGTACTGCCCCCCAATTTTCTGTGTCTGGCACAGAAAATGCAAAAACAGAATCATCATTACAGAAATAAAGGCTTGAAAACCTGTGTTTTATTACAAAAATAAATTCATTTATGATATAATTAACTTAGTGAATTAAGCTACTGGAAAATAAATTTTGATTGTACATTTGTGAAATATGACTGTACATTAGGTGAGGAAACTGATCTTTTAGAAAATGTTTCCCAGTCTTTTAGTAAGTGAAACTATGTAGCAGCTTTCAATATATCAATATATATCAGGCTAAACATTGTTCACTTGAATGATCAATAATGTTCAGATACTTAACTAGCCCACTTTTATACTAAATGTCCACAAATAACACCAATCGACTAGCATAAGCTAAAGCTAACATTAACCACAAAGTTTAAGAAACATAAGACTCGCCTTCGAATCCATGGAAGTGAGATGATGCGTACATCTTGAAACCTTTTGTTAAAGAGACTAGAGAACTCGCGACTGGCGCTTCAGGTAACTGCAGCCACAAGCCAAGCCTCCACGGGAGCGTGCACAAACTGAAGCTATAATGTTGTTTTCTAACGTTTTTCTTCGTAGCTACACTTTTTAGTGTCTTTCAGTTGATCTGGATCGTTTGCTGACGGCAGAAGAATCCATGACTATCGCTTACAGTGTTTTAATTTACCGCAACCGTCTTCTTCCTATATCAAAACTGCGGATGTAGTGTCGTTTGACCTCACGTCCACAGGGCAGAGCGGGAAAATCAGACACCGAATTGCAGTGCATTTTGCAGCACACAGCCTGTTCAAGGCAACGGATAGAAACGTGGGTTGAAACGTTCTTTTTGGTATTTAGCGCTTTATCACCCATTAGTATTAAAAAAAATGGACATGCAGGTTTGTTTTTTTTTATTCCTGACTTTGGTCCCTTTAATTTACCCAAGAGGTGCTTTGGATGATGACTTACAGATGCAGTGGACAACGCAATTGTCAGCTGGTGCAAGCCCTGCAAACGTTTTCTGTAGACAGGAAGTGACACAGTCGCATTTCCCCAAACACGGAAATTGACGTACAAAGAGCCCATAGCCAATAGCTGGCAGCCAATAACAAGTATACCCAACTGCAGCCACAGACCCAGAGGCGTGTCATGAAAATGGGCGTAGTTTGCAGTGAAAATGGGCGTAGTTTATACTAATGCGGGCCGGTAGTCGTTAAGGTTAGTGGAGAGGTTAGGGTTAGGTTCCACTAACTCCAACGGTGGGCGTGCAAGGGGCGTGGTTTGTAGTGGCTCCAACTGCAGCTAGGTGCTACTCGCCACTGAAGTGACGTCGTTAAAGACCCGCCTTGATAAGAGAACTGACAGTTGGAAGAGGGTCGACTGAAGATGGCGGCCAGAGTGGTTGGAATGTGAGGAGCTCTCATACAATGGACAGTACCACAACAAAAAAAGACAATTTAAACCGAAGAATACTACCGCTGACCCACCAAGGAGAACAAAGAACACTTTAAGTTAACAAAAAGAGAATAAAATAATCTTTTAAAAAGAAGGAAAGGCAAGAAGAGGACTACCTTTAGCTTAGCTGTATTAGTATAAATCAGCATGGCAAAAAGAGCAGCTAAGAGCAAAGAAGCTACTTCTTTGATTGATCAAGACATGAATAACTTTGACGGTTTGTTCACACCGTTACTGGTAACGCCAATAAAGAGTCTGGATCCGAAAAAAAACTACGATCCAAAAGTGAAGTTGAAGGCACCTCGAACAAAGACATCCTGAAAGCAGTTCGAAATCCAAATCCAAAAGAACGAGAAGCAGTTGAAAGATATATCAGAACATGTCTCCAAACAACAGCAGAGAAGTGATGATGCAGAGAGGTAGGCTGTACAGGATGAAGGAAACGGTGGGAGAAAACATCCAAGTCAACATCATATAGCTCTTTGCGACACTCATACCGGAAGATCAGGGGAAAATTGGCTTTCTTGTTGACACTGTCTGCAAGTGCGTTCACGAGGCAAGCGTCAAAGCCAAAACAAAGTTTTATCAGGACAGACCAAGTGAAGGAAATTATGTCCCAACCGAGAAAAACGCAACGGTGCGGTTGATGGAGAGGATTCGCAGAGTAAGAGGGCTGGACTCTGATGAATAGAAGGAGCAGACGTCTAATGTGAAGTTAACCAAAAAGTGCTAGCTTTTGTAGCTACATTAGCAGCTTTTCACTGTTTGTCAACCATCGTTTACTGGTCTCTTACACAAAAGATAATAAGTTTCACAAGCAGCAACACTTACCGACTGCACATCCTCACTGAATAAATTTAATCCACTGGTCCCTGGCAGTGCTGTCCCTCCTGTTACAGCACTGAAAACTGCTGAATTTCTGCTGAAGCAGCTCAGCACCGCAGATTTTTTTTCCCTCCTCCTCCTCCTCGCTTAGCAGCTAGCAGCCTCTGTAGATCACGTCGTTTGGAGAAAAACATACAAAATCGCGTTCTGTGGAGAGCGCGTTCTTGTGGTCGATTATGGTGAGAAGAGAGAGCCCGCACTCAAAAATGAATCCACTTTCACTCTCCGGAGTTTCTAGCAGGTTTTAACTGAGGTCCTGTTCCAATACACGTTTTAACATGAAAAAGTGGCATTTCCAGGTGATGACTCTTTTAAAGAAGGAGCAGAATTACTTGCTAAAGAAATTTTTGATTATTAAAAATTAATTAAATCAAACAGTGGGAATTTATTAAATTTAAAGTTAGAGAAATTGCAGTCAAACGCAGCAAGGAAATAAAGCCAAGCCAACTTTATTTCTATAGCACATTACAACAGCCTTCACTAAAGAAGAAATAAAGTAACAGAAAACTGAAAAAATGAATGCCCTCATGGATCAATTACAGCTGCTAAGTTCCAAATATAATTTATATGAGGAGGAATTAGAAACACCAAAAAGTCTTGAGTCTGAACTTGATAGAATGTATATTAAAGGAGCCCTATCATGAAAAATGGACTTTTAAGAGCTTTTCAGCATGTCAGTGTGTTATTTCCTCATCAAGAAATGATTTAAATCGTTATTTTTCTTCATTCATGCATATTTGAGTAATCTACACGAACATTTAAACCAAGCGCTACCTCCCTGCAAACGGCTGACTACCCACCCCGTTCCGTATGAACGTGGCACCAATCACGAAAGTCCAAATGCGCACTCTCAGTATTGTAGCAAGATGCCCTCTGTTGAACAGAAACTCAGAGAATCCTATACACACTCTCTGAGGAAGAAACTAACACCTGCAGGAAGATTTCCTCAGAGACAAGCAGCCATCAGCTAACAGACGTTTGCTCCAGAGTTCAGGAGAATTTTCTTCCTATTTTTTTTTTTTTTTTTTTTAAGCTCTAGAGGACAGCAAGTTGGGGAAAATGCAGTTACGTTGAGCGTGGTTATGTTCAGCGTGGGAGTGTATTTGTTGTACTGGATGAATCGACTTGCCAGAAGTGGTTGGATTATAACTTCAGGAGCAGGGAAAAAAAACTCAACTTTGTGTGTGAACTTCACTCCTGACAACTTCATGAATCTCGGGCAGTAAAGTGTTTTTTTCTCTGGGATTACTTCTGAAACCTGACGCAGTTCCTACTATAAAAACGCGCATCGACAGACAACAACACTGGTGAGTCAACACATCTCTCAGCTCAATGCTAACTGTTAGGCTATGATTTGTTCGCTAATTTACTTACTTGTCAGGGGTCTCTGTGGTACTTCTGTGGTACTACGTGTACTTCAAACTCCATATCAGACTCTGGGTCAAGCGCATACAGCTCCATAACAGGCTGCTCCGTTTGATCCCGTTGATCGGAGTCCGATTATCCATCAATGTTTACTACTAACATCCACATGAGAGCTGCCGGTGCCGGTACCTGTTTGATGAAATCCTTGAACTTATTCCGCCCCCACAAAACGTGACAAAGCGCCATGTGGAAGTCTTGAAGGAGGCGTGGAACCGACTCACAAGATGAACTTAATGAAACAAAAGGCACATTCATGCATACATACAGACACATACACTGATAAAGTTACACACTTGCAAAAACACTTGGACCTTGGACACATGGATCCAAACTCAAGCACTGATGCAGACACATTAAAATCTTTCATTGTCTGATCATAATTGTTCTTATTACAAGTTCATGAAATTACAAGTTTAATTAGTCAGGATTAAGGAAGAGGTGACTCAGCACACTTCTCAGGCTCTCTTATGCCTACAAGTTCAAGTTCAATTTATTTTACACTCACACCCACAGACCAACACACACTTCACATTATGTTACATTTGAGCAATTCACTTAATGTTTTACTGTTGTTAATATGCTGTTGTGTTTTTTTGTTTGTTTTTTTTGCTTTATATTAATAAAACTCAATTCAACAGCAATTTGTAGCAGGTGTCTTTGCTATAGTTACAAAACTGCCAACAGAAAGTCTTAAACGCTGAAGTGAACAATTAAAGATGTAAAATTGTATTTGTCCCTTCAACCCTGTTACTATCTTCAACCCTGTTATGCTAGTCTCAACCCCATCACGCCTACATTTTTGCATATTATTTTTTTTTAAATGTTGAATAAAATGTTTGTCTATTGACTTTTGTTTAAAAATATTAAGAGCTATCATATCAAATTGATTTTGATAACAATTCTTGAGTTAAACAAAATTTCTAAAGAAAAATTACATTAGTGATTTCACCAGTAAGTCACATTTCAGGATATAAGACAGTAAAAAAGTGTTATTTTATGTCATTCTTCTATTTGAAGTGATTGAAGTTGTATGGAGGACTTCTGATTTATATAAAAATGTTTATTTCTTTATAAATTCATTTTATAATAATACTCAGATAGCCCTCAAAGTGTCCATAACGGGGTTGAGGATTTAGAGTGAACACATCTTGAATTAATGATCAATAATAAAAGAAAATTAATGCCTGAAATGGGAAAACATGTTTTTCAGATAGTTAAATATATCCCTAACAATGTGGGATATACATAGAAACAATACTTTTGGGTAAAAAAAATTGAAAAAGTCCAAGTCCAATTTTACCCATTTTCATGGAATGACTCAGAAACATATTCAGTGCTTTTTTCTTTTTTTTCTTTCTATCTTTCTTTTTCTTCCTATCTCCTTTACTTAGTCCTTAGTCTACGTATTCCGTAGATGAAAAAGTGATTCGGACATTCTATACGGAAAGGCACCTGTATTTCCCTACAAAATAAAATAACCAAAAGAGTTTTCTAATCATAAAATGCCTAAATTCATGCCGCAAATGAGAGGAATAAAGGCATTGGATCATAAATATGGGACGATGTGATGCCAAGTCTCGATGCATTCTTAAATACAGGCTTGACGTAATTTTTTTTAAAAAGCCAGAAAAATGTTTGATACAATATTTTAAAATTTACCAAATAAGAAATGTGGACATTCTAAGAAGTAGGAAGCAGAAATTAAAAATAACCATAAAATAGTTTTCTATTGACAAAATGCCTGAATCCTGCAAGAAAAAGGAATAGCAAAAGCATCAGATCATAAATATTAGACGATATTAGGCTTTACACAATCAGGATTTTGGGGGTCGACCACCGATCAGAGTTTTAAAAAAAACGATCACCGATCCGATCATGTGAGGAAGCAAATGTATTTATCTAAATAGCTCGTATACCTGTATTTATACAGTTTACTGAGTATCATAAAAAGGATTTTTGTTTCCATTTTTTTGTCCTGAACTGACTGAGATAAAAAGGTTAAACATCAGTAACGTCGAATAAGCATTCAGGTTTAATCAGGACAAACCAAAATAATTTGAGCCAGTGGCACAAATAACAGCCCAACTTAAACAGTCATAACTGAAATTATTTACAGTCACAGTGCAAATGAAGGCAGTAATGCTGCTTCAAACGTTGGGGCTCACATCTGATGACGTCATATCAGTGGTCAAACTAATCCAGTGACTGTTTCCTTAGAAGAACCTCGACGTGGAAACAAACAACCCGCTGCAGCTCATGTAGTCCGGTATTGCTACAATAGGCTGGAATATATTTGCTGTGGACGCATGCGTCAGTGTCAGGAGCGTTTGTGTACATACCTGCTGCAGCACGCAAGGAGCACGCGGCGGCCGAAGCGCTCGACACTGGAGGTCTCCGCGGTCTGGCGTCCTGTTATTTACAGTGTCTGATGGAGACAAGGTGACAAACACTTGTGCTGCAACAGTTTAAAGGAATAGTTCACCCTCAGAATGATTTAACTTTATTTTCCACTTACCCTGATGGTGAGCAAGACTCTGGACCACTTTTTTAATATGTCAAATGCAGCCGGAGTTCAGGGCGACTTCTCGTTCCCCCCTAATGGAGTTCGCCAGGGTCCGAGCCAAAAAGGTCCATAAAAGTCCATGAAAAATTGTCAATATTCCTCCATACTTCTCGTCCCATATAATCCAAGTGCCCTGAGTGGGTAGCGTCCAGAATTTACATGAAACTACGCCATTTAGTATATTTTTAGAGTCTAAAAAGGAGTATTGTTAACGTCCATGAAGCGCGCACATGCGCGGTCATGAAACTACGGAAGCCTCAGCGTTCAGAGCCTACTATGCCGATAATGCAAGCGTAGAAGAAGAAATTCACTGTTTACATTGTGGTAAGAGCGCGAGAGCTCTAGACAAACCAGGAAAAACACAGAAGGGGTTGGATATTGATCTAAAAGAAAGAAAGTAAGAAAAAGAGAACGCGCGATCTCGTCTGCCGTGGCTTCCGTAGTTTCGTGAACATGCATCGGCGTGCTTGTTAGGCATGCGGTGTAGTATTGTTTAGACTCTAAAAATATACTAAATGGCGTAGTTTCAAGTAAATTCCGGACCCTACCCACTCAGGGCACTTGGATTACATGGCACAAGCAGTATGAAGGAATATTGACAATTTTTCGTGGACTTTTATGGACCTTTTTGGCTCGGACCCTGGCGAACTCCATTGGGGGGAAACGAGAAGTCGCCCTGAACTCTGGCTGCATTTGACATATTAAAAAAGTGGTCCAGAGTCTTGCTCACCATCAGGGTAAGTGGAAAATAAAGTTAAATCATTTTGAGGGTGAACTATTCCTTTAAGGTAAACTGTTGTTTACGGAAATGCAGGAAATGCGCTGTGTCCTTTCAGTCTAAGAGCTGGCGTCACCATCCTTCACATGTGGCGTATTTGGGATTGTAAAAACTTTATCGTCCAGCACATAGTGACAGAACTCACGACAAAAACGCCACGAAGACATAAAACACATACTAGTGAGTACGTGTTTATTCTGCTTTGTTTGTTTGCTTGTTTTCTAAGTTTAATTGGTGTAAATGAGAGTTTTACCGAAGCAGATTCAAAATGACAATGACGTCATTGATCGGATCGGTGAATGAAAAGTTAAGGACCGATCAGAAAAGATGAAAAAAATGTGAAACATTGGCCGATCCGATCAAACCGATCTGATCGGTGGAAAGCCTAGACGATATGATGCTGAATGTCACTTCATAGATGTACTGGCTTGACGTTACCTTTAAAAAAAAAAAAAAGGGGGGGGGGGGGGGGGGGAGTTCAATATGTAATATGATACATTAGGATCTCTGATGATTAAAATACTGAAGGCCATTTAGTTGATGTCAAGGTTTAGAAATAAAATAAAATGAAAGCCCTATGTGCGCACAAAATTAACTTCCAATTGAAATACATTAGTTAAAGAGTCGTTCTGAGTAGCATGAAAAAAACGAGGAAATCGTGCTAGCACGCACAAATCAATAGATTAAAATTTGTAACAGTTACACGATTTCTCGTGAGACCGGGTTGTCATATCGAAATTGTACTTTTTTTTAAATTCAAGAAATATCGCTTTTATTTTTCAAAAACGTCTTAAGGCACAAACCAAAGACTGCAAAAATAATGGGCATAAGCTGGGTTTCCATAAGTCAGTGATGGAGCCATCTGCACTCACTACTATTTCTTATGTTTGGGATTTAATGAAACACTTTTTCAACCCCTCACATCCAAAGCATATTGGAGGCCAAGAAACTTTACTGTTCAAATTGAATATTATGGGGTGTATGTTTTCTTTTCTTTTCTTTCCTTAGGTTTATTTTTCTTTGCTTTCAGTTATGTCAATAAGCAGACACATTTAAACCTGGAACGTTGATCACCAGAAGTAGGTAACTTAGCTTTGTGGCTGAAATGTATTTGTGAACTATATGTGTATCTGTACACAGTGTGTAGTACAGGCCTCTAGTGTTTGATGTGTTTACAAAATATTCTTGGAGGACAGCTTTCAGGAATCCACTGAGGATGACATGTTTTTAAAGGAGTCAACATAAACTCAGACCCCTTACTCTCTGAATCAAAGACAAGAGCACCTGCTATGTGCAAAGATGGACCAGGTGAGTTTAAATGACAAAAGTCAGATTTAGGTTGATATCTAAACTGTTTGAATGTGATTGTTTTTCCTACCTGAAATCTCTTTTCTCAAATCCTGATTTTTATTCTCAAATCCATAAATATTGATAACAATTCATGCTTTATCATGTTGATAGAGGTGGACTTTAATGTAACATTTATAACTCTTGATGGGTTTATACAGATGCACAGGCACAGATATCTTTATTTTGTGATCTTGTTTTTCATATATTTGCTAATACTCTGCTTTAATTCCACTATTGTCTTACTCATTGTGTTTCAGAGAAGCCTCCATGAGCCCATGTATATTTTTATTGCAGCTTTGTTACTGAACTGTATGATGTTCAGTACTGTTGTTTATCCAAAACTTTTGATTGACTTGTTATCTAAGAGTCAGATCATATCTTTTTCAGCTTGCTTCTTTCAAAATTTAGTACTTTACATTTTAGTTGCTTCAGAGATTATTATATTGGCAGTCATGGCCTATGACAGATATGTGTCTATATGTAAACCTTTGCAATATTCAGTTATAATGCAGAAAAAAAACGTCACTATCCTGCTAGTTTCAGCTTGGTTTATATCTGCTTTTCTCATTAGCTTGTATAAGTTGGTTGTAAGACATTTAAATAAAAAATTGTGCAGCTCGACACTAAGAGGTATCTTTTGTAACCGTCAATTTCATAATCTTTTTTGTGAGACCTCAAAAGCACAGCTTATATTGACTATGGTCATGCTTTTTGGTACTGGGTTTGTCCTTGTGCTTTTAATCTGTTTTTCATACACCAGGATAATTATAATATCTTGTCAAAGTTGCAAAGAAGTCAGAAGAAAAGCTGCACAGACCTGTTTACCACATTTGTTTGTATTAATTAGCTTTTCATCCATCGCTGCATTTGATATTGGTATGATTGCAGTGAACAGAGAACTTTCAAACACTACAAATTTAATAATAGCTTTACAGGCAGTTACGTATCAGCCCCTCTTTAATCCAATCATATATGGGTTAAGAATGAAGGAGATTTTTAAACACCTCAAGAAGTTGCTCTGCAGCGTCCAAAGGAATAAATTTCTCAACACTTCAAACTGATCACTCATTTATTTTCTATGCAGTAATTAAATAGCTTCAGTTGTGATTGGAAGTTCAGATACCCTCCCATTAAAGAAAATGCTAAATTTACTTTTTATGGTGTTGCATAATTGTGACGTCATCAAAGCCACCGCAGTAAAAATGTCTGTAAATAAAGCCGAATCACCACAAAAATTTGGAAGCACATGTGCACGTTTAAGGGCAATTTGCAATTCATTTGGCAAAATGGCAATTTAATTTTTAAAATGGCAATTCCATGTTAAATTTTGTCATGTAATTTGAAATTGTATTTGACAATTGACAATGTAATGTACAGAGTGGCAATTTAATCTTCAGTACAGTTTTAATAATTTTAATGGCAGGAAGGAATTAAAATTGAATGATAAAATGTCATATTGCCATGGCATACTCAAATGGATATTCATTTGTCAAAATGTACTGAAGCATGTGTGCACTTTCAATGTTAAAATGGCAATTTAATTGTTAAAATGACTATTTAATATTTTATTTTATAATGCAATTTGACAATGTATTTGCAAATTGTCAATTCAATGTGCAAAGTGGTTATTCAATTGTTAAAATGACTATTTAATATTTTATGTTATGCTATTTGACAATGTATTTTATTAATTGTCAATTCAATGTGCAACGTGGCTATTCGGTTGTTAAAATGGCTATTTAATATTTTATTTTATAATGCAATTTGACAATGAATTTTTCAATTGTCAATTCAATGTGCAAAGTGGCTATTTGGTTGTTAAAATGGCTATTTAATATTTTATTTTATAATGCAATTTGACAATGAATTTTTCGATTGTCAATTCAATGTGCAAAGTGGCTATTTGGTTGTTAAAATGACTATTTAATATTTTATGTTATCGTGCAATTTGAAAATGTATTTTTCAATTGTCAATTCAGTGTGCCCAGTAGCTGTGCAATTGTTAAAGTGAACATTTAATATTTTATTGTTATCATGCAATTTAACAAGGTATTTGTCAATTGTCAATTCAATGTGCAAAGTTGTAATGCAATCCTCTCATCACTTTTTATTTGTCAATGCAACAGTGCCCCCTCATTGCATTGCATTTTGTCACACACGTTATCTGCACCAAAATTCTATTTGACATTTCCAACTGTCAGTTCTCTCATCAAGGCGGGTCTTGAACAACGTCACTTCGTTGGCTGTCAGCTATTGGCTCTTTTCAAGTATGGCACTGACATCACATCCGCATGAGCGAAATGTGACTTATTTGCCTCCGTTTTGAGGAAATATTACCACTAGGAAAGAAAAAGTTGTGTTTCAGAAGCAAGTTAAAAATATATCACATACACTGTTGTGTTCCCAAGTACACAGCAGCTTTGAAATACACTGCCTGGCCAAAAAAAAAAAGTCGCCACCTGGATTTAACTAAGCAAATAGGTACGAGCCTCCTATTGGATAATTACTGCATGGGCGATTATCTTTCAGCTGGCAACAAGTTATTTAACCCCAACTGGTGCAATGAGTTGCTTCTCATTTCCCAAACAACCATGTGGAAAGACACATCTGTGGTCTTGGAAAAGATGTTGGTCTGTCTGAGAAGGGTCAAATCATTGGCATCAAGAGGTGACAACATCTAAGGAGATGCAGAAACTACTAAAACTGGGTTCAAAACTGTCCAACGCATTATGAAAAAAAGGAAGGATAGTGGACCATCGTCTTCAAGAAGAAATGTGGCCGGAAAGGCAGATGAAGTGATGCAGCATCATGCCTCGTGCCTACTGTATGAGCCTGTGGGGGCAGTGTGATGATCTGGGGTTGCTGCAGTTGCTCAGGTCCAGGTTCAGCAACAGTATGAGCTCAGATAATGAGGTGAGCTGATACCTGAATATACTGAATGACCAGGTTATTCCATCAATGGATGTTTCTTTCCTGATGGCACGGCCATATTCCAAGATGACCGTGCCAGAATTTATTGGGCTCAGATTGTGAAAGATGGTTCAGGGATCATCAGACATCATTTTCACACATTGGCCACCACAGAGTCCAGACCTGAACCCCATTGAAAATCTTTGGGATGTGCTGTGGTCAGACTCTACAATCATCATTAAGATCTTGGTGAAAAATTGATGCAACAGGATGCAAATAAATCCAGTGACATTGCAGAAGCTTCTGGAAACACAGCGAATGCTGCTGTAATCAAAGCTAAAGGCGGTCCAACCAAATGTTAAATGTTTGACCCTTTTTTTTGTTGGCGACTTTTTTTTTTTTTTTGCCGCCGGGCAGTGTATAATGGCCTTTTAAGTTTCCACGGAGTCTTCACTTCACTCCACATCAGCTCATCCAGTCTGGAACTGGGGGGAGAAGGACGGTGAATAGAGGAGTTGTCAGCATCCAAGACCAAGTGTGTTGCACCCAGTGAAGAGACGTGAGCCAGATAATCCAGCAGATGTAACCCTAGTCTGGATCACAACTGTTGCTCTGTCCCAGAACCATCTGGTCTGACCATGGCAGGAGATAAAAACTCTAAATTAAAAGAAATAGTTCAGCTTTACAGATACAGATCGAAGAGCATAAGATCCAGTTTACGTTTGGATTCCAGCGGTTCCCAGGGTCCGATGATGACATCCGATTCTACTCAACGTAAGTTAATACACTTCAAACTAGCTTGACACGTGACAGTCACTGAAATGTGGAGAGTTGGTCGTAACTGGTTACATTTACTTCGAAAAACTAAATACTTATGCTTGAGTACAATTTTTGGTTACACAACCAACCTGTGGTTATGTCACTGAATATAGAACAATTGTGGCCTATTTTAAATCAAAAAAGCAAAGAAACACAGTTCATGTTAAAGTCACTGTATTAGTTTGAAAAGTTTTTTATCTCAAGGAAAAACAATTTTGTTACTTGTGTGGGGGGGGGGGTTCTCTCCCATTTTAAGAAGTGCTATTCTTGAATGAGCAAGTTTTGGCTACTTTATCCACTTTTTTGTGAATTACTGAAATACTCTACAACATTACGGTGCTCTGTACCAACAGATTTGCAAGTTATGGTCACTCAATGATGTTTTGGGGGTTAATTGAACCTTGTGTCCACAAAATGATTCGCTCTTCCAGAGTCAGAGCTTCTGAGGGAAGGAATGAAGCAGCAACACACATGGTTTGTAATTTCAGCCTCCACAAGTACACATTGCTTATGACATAAGAAATGGATGAAATTTTTCATTATATATTAGTTACAGGACTGTTTCAGAAAATTAGAATTCATGATATTCTAATATTTTGAGATAGGATCTTTGAGTTTTCTTAAGTTGTATGCCATAATCAGCGATATTAAAACAATTTCATGTCTTTTTGTTTTACAGAAAATAAAGAACTTTATCACAATATTCCATTTTCTGAGACACTCCTGTATCCTATCTCAAAATATTAGAACATCAGGAATTCAAAATTTCTGAGACAGTCTTGTATACAAGGATATGTTTTCTCCAGTGTTGCTTGCATTTAATTCAATTTTTTTAAATGAGTCTTTTGCTTTTTCTCTTCTCTTTCCAGGGTCATTCCTTGCAACCTATTGATGAGGTGTTCCTGTTCTAAATGTACCTGGCTGCTGGTCTTAAGGAGACATAATTAGCAAATCGGTTTAATATTCACCCTTCCACTGCAAACCTCATTATTTGTTCAGGGACCAATTATTTGTATTCTCTTTTGGGTGTTTTGTGTATCTGGATTGATGCAGAGGACATCCAGGCTCACCTCCCTGACAACTTCAAAGATTTTCATGATACTAGGAGTAATACTAGATTGTACTGAGCTCAAATACCAAATTTCTGCTTCTCCTCTCCTCCGAAGTGAGATGTTCTCCAGATACAAGTCTCACTGCACAATGAAAGATCTGATGGGAACAGCTCCCGACCAGTGATGTCAGTAACTGACTACTAAGTAACACATTGCAGTAATCACTTTACTTTTTAAGTAATTTGTGGCAACTCTGCTCCCCACAGTGCACTGACCTTTCTTTTATCACTCTGAGGGGTCAATAAGTGACAAAGTGACAAATACTTTTCCTGCTGATGCTGATGAATTTGCTGCTTTTTTCATTGAGAAAGTGCTGTCTGTTAGAAAAAGCATTGCTGCTAGCCCCTCCTCTGTGACTGATGTCCACACTGCTCCTGTACAGGTTTTCGAGCATTTTGAGACCATCTCTTGATCACACCTTAGTGATGTTGTTAGCAGCTTGAAACCTACAGGTTGTCCATCAGACATTATTCCGGCCTGGTTGCTAAAAGAGGTTTTTGTTTCTGTTGGTCCTTACCTACTTTTCTTTCTCATGTTTGTCTATCTCTGGGATCTGTCCCAGCTCCCTTCAAGCATGCTGTGGTCAGGCCTATTCTGAAAAAAACACATCTTGATCCTCTCCTGCTACAAAACTTTAGACCAGTCTCCCACCTTCCCTTTCTTTCAAAGGTACTAGAAAAGATTGTTCTTAAACAATTACAGCCTTTTCTAGATCAAAATGCCCTTCTGAACAAGTTCCAGTCTGGTTTTAGAGCTCGCCATAGTACTGAGACTGCCCTGCTAAAAATTCATAATGACATCACTCTATCTGTTAAAGCTGGTAATACCACCCTCTTAGACCTCTCTGCCGCTTTTGATTGACAGTGGCCTCAAGTTTGAAAAATATATCAGCGCCATCGTCAGAACCAGCTTTTTCCAACTGTCTCCTCTCAAAGGTAAAACCATTTCTTGACCGTGGGGACCTGGAGAAGGCTGTCCACGCCTTCATCAGTTCCAGGCTGGACTACTGTAACGCCCTCTTTGTTGGTCTGAACCAGACTTCCATCGCCCGCCTGCAGCTCGTCCAGAACGCTGCTGCTCGATTTTTGGTGAGCGTATCCAGGCGGGAACATATCACCCCCGTCCTGTCTTCCCTACACTGACTCCCCGTCCGCTTCCGAATTGATTTAAAATTACTTTTGTTTGTTTTCAAAGCCCTCAACGGCCTGGCCCCCCTTATCTGGCTGACCTGCTAGTCCACCGGGACCCCAGCAGGGCCCTTCGTTCTGTTGGGCAACTTCTCTTAGAAGTCCCAAGAACGAAACTAAAACAGTGGGGCGACCGCTTGTTCTCGGCTGCTGGCCCGAGATTGTGGAACTTGCTGCCTCCCGACTGAACTGGGATCTTTTAAATCGAGGCTAAAGACCTATTTTTTCCGTCTAACTTTTAATTCTTTTTTTTTTTTTAAGGATTTTTTGGGCACTAGTGGCCTTTATGTGACAGTGTATAGCGACAGGAAAGGGGCAGAGAGAGTGGGGAGTGACATGCAGCAAGGGGACCTGGACCTGGAATCGAACCGGGGCCGACTGCACTGAGGAACTGTAGCCTCTGTTCATGGGGCGGCTGCTCAACCAGCTGAGCTAATCACCGCCCCCTAGCTTTTAATTCTAACTAGTTTATTCACTAAAGATTTTGCTTTCTTCTTTTAGGTACACCCTGCGCTCCCCCGAGTAGCCTGTTCTGGTTCTCTGTTGGTTGTTTTCATAGTTCTTAATCTTCTTTGTTCTTAATTTTTCCCAGTATTTAACTTTACATTTTCATGACGTTTTACATTGTCTCTTTTTCTGTTACCCCTGCTGTAAAGCACGTTGTGTGTCCAATTGGTACTGTAAAGGGATATATAAATAAACTTGATTTGATTTGATTTGACAAAGAACTCTTTATGAGGTCAGGGTTGGCTAACCTTCTTACTGAAGACATGGCCATAATGGCAGACAAAGGCTTCCTCATCTCTGACTGTGTGAAGTGCAAAGTGTACTGCCCCCCAATTTTCTGTGTCTGGCACAGAACATGCAAAAACAGAATCATTATTACAGAAATAAAGGCTTGAAAACCTGTGTTTATTACAAAAAATAAATTCATTTATGATATAATTAACTTAGTGAATTAAGCTACTGGAAAATAAACTTTGATTGTACATTTGTGGAATATGACTGTCCATTAGGTGAGGAAACTGATCTTTTAAAAATGTTTCCCAGTCTTTTAGTAAATGAAACTACCTGTATGTAGCAGCTTTCAATAAATAAAAATACAAACTGCGTTACAACCAACATTGAAACCAAACGTGGAACTGGTCTTGCTTTAATTAAAAAATAACATTAAAAAAAATTTATACATGTAATAAATTTGAGCCTGTACAGTCAAGTGAACTCTGACTACCAACGCTGCCCTATTTTTATACTATGAGGTTTGTCGAGCTTCTTCATGGATCTGAAGCAAAAAAGCAGAGCCGCAACCTCTGCTGTTACTGTCTCTGTTTGACACAAATAACAAAAGTACCTAAAGTTAATGCGTAACTAAACACAAATAGAACATATCAGGCTAAACATTGTTCACTTGAATGATCAATAATGTTCAGATACTTAACTATCCCACTTTTATACTAAATGTCCACAAATAATACCAATCGACTAGCATAAGCTAAAGCTCACGTTAACCACAAAGTTTTAAAAAAATAAGACTCGCCTTCGAATCCATGGAAGTGAGATGATGCGTACATCTTAAAGCCTTTTGTTAAAGGGACTACAGGCAAGATTAAGAAACAAAACTCGCGACTGGCGCTTCAGGTAACTGCAGCCATGAGCCAAGCCGTCACGGGAGCGTGCACAAACTGAAGCTATAATGTTGTTTACTCACCTTTTTCTTCGTAGTTACACTTTTTAGTGTCTTTCCGTTGATCTTGTGAGGATGTAAATACGCTGACATCTGAAGTTGACTTATAATAACCTCGTAGTACAACAATAACCTATTATTCCGTTGCAGGTGGAGAAGTTTTTACTTTGCTGAGTGTGTGCATCATTATTTAGTGAAGGGGAGTTGGTGTTCGGGAGTCACATCCCCGTTATCTGTTTCTACGCGCCAGAGAAGGAAACAAAGTGGTCCAACTAATAAAGCTTTTGCATGAGAGTGTATGTGTGTTTTGTTTCAGCTCCACAAAGCAGTTGCCTTTTCAGAGCATAGAGAAAGTAAAAAAGCATCCCAGTTAGAAACAAGCCTCAGACTCTCAGACACAGACTTAGAGATTTCCAGTTTTTTTTGTGTGTGCTGCTGACAGTCTCCAGATATCTGCTGGGAGGATTGCATGAAACCTTTTTCAATTCTTAAAGGAGTCATCACCCGGAAATCCCACTTTTTCATGTTAAAACATGTGTATTGGGGTAGGACTTGAGTAAAAAAGTGCCAGAAACTCCTGAAAGTGAAAGTGGCTTCATTTTTCAGCTTGAGCTCTCTCTTCATCCCAGAATCGGCCACAAGACCGCGCACTCCACAGCACGGGATTTGGACCCACCTCTGGTATTGACGTCAATTGCCTCGGCCTGCTAAGCTAGCCTCTTTAGCGCCACCTAAAAGCAGCTGATTACCTGCCACGGAGGAGTTATGACCAGCTGTTATGACGTGAACTAGAGAGGCTGCGAGCGAGCTGCTAAGCTAGCGTCTTTGTTATGAGCTCTGCTTTTCACCGGCTCCTGCGCAGAAGCATGTCGGCCTTACAGATGCTCGTGGTCGGCCTGAGTGTTGCAATTCAATTCAATTCAAACTTTATTTATAAACCGCTTTTCATGCCAAAGGCAACCCAAAGTGCTTTTCAAGGACAATAAAAACAAACTCAAGAACAGGCCCTTACACACCCAAGCACAAAACACAGCACACATAACAATAAACATTGGCACACACACGCGCCCCCCCCCCCCCCTCCCCACCCACCCACTCAACTATGCATATAACTTCCAACCCCTAAAATGAAAACAATAAGGGCCTGATTTACAAAGACTCCAAATTGCGAGTCTAATGTCTTTGCCTCGCAAAAAAAATAGCGTGCGCTGTGATTTTAGCGTTTGCGGGTGATCTACAAAGATTACACGCGCAATCTGTAACAGGCGCAAACAGCAGGATTTAAATGAGGATTTAGCGTGCGCTCTCCCTGCGCCACGGAAAGTTCAGAAGAGCATGTGGTAAACGCAAAATGAAATTCATCCTGATAGAGAGATGTTAGTTTCAGAGATATAATGAGGCAAATAAAAAACAGAATATAAGATAAATATGAAGAGTTCATTTGCAAAAAAAGACAAACCCCATTTAGAAAAAACGGAGTTAACTGCTTTTGCAAATAAACTCTTCATTTACTTTTTGAATATTTTCAGAAAATCAAGCTCACATGAAGTAGATGGTTTTAATGATGTAAAATGGAGATAGGAGGTTTGTACCCAACAGCAACAAAAGCAGTTAACTCCGTTTTTCCACAGTGGCGTTTGTCTGTTTTTGCAAATGAACTCCTCATAATAACTATAAATAAAAACAATGCAGCAGGTTTCCCTGTGGATCGTAAGAAGAGGCCAGTTTAAGGACGTGGATAAGGACACGCTGTTGAAGATGATCTGATATTACGCACAGACTGCGCGCTCTTTGGCACAATGCCAGGCGCGGGACCTGCGTAATTGCCCCCACCCCATGCAAAACTCAGTAAAAAAAAATAGTATCATTAGTTTGTGCGACGTTACTGGTTATTTTCACTGAGTTTTTTGTGGGGTGGGGGCCAACTTCACGCAGGAAAGCAACTCAGAGCAGCAGCAGTTGCTGCGGTGTGGAGGAGCAGGAGATGATTTTAATTTAAAAATATGTCATTGGCAAAAAGTAAAAGAAAATAAAAAACATAATTAATGTCAGTTTTAACTACCATGATGCTCAGCTCAATGTTCAGGTTCATGTCAAATAACCCGTGTTTAACAGTGATGTTGATTGTTATTTAATTAAATAATGAAAACTTGACGTGTCGCCTAACACATCATAAAAATGATTCTGACCCGATGTCTGCAGTCCTGTGTGCAGCATTCTTTCAGCCATCAGTGCGTATAAAGCTGCCAGTTATACCTGCTTTTCAGACGTGCTAAATTACACGCAATCTTTTGCCCCCGCTTTCCTTTGAACAGTTGATAGATCACATTGCGCGTGTTAAACTGAGGTTTTGCATAGTCTCCTCCCAATATTTTGCGCCTTCTGGCAGAAACGCCCAGTTTTGCATATTCATCTGCAGCAGATGCGCAAAATGGACAGCGGCGCTATTTTGCCCCTTGACAGGCGCAAACCTCCTTTTGCGCTGCTTTGTAAATCAGCTCTGGCGGATTATTGCGTGCGTAATGAAGATAGCGCCTGTTTTAACAAGCGCAAACCTTTCGTAAATCGGGCCCTAAGAGTAATAAACATCTGGCTTGACCTACTGTGAGGAAGTGATATCTTGGGGATCTGTTCACTCCAGGAGCCAGACATGGTCCCACCCGCCAGCTCTCTCCAGACCGAGTAGGCAAAGCTCCTAGAGTGAAGGATCCCTATGAGGAAACACTGGTGTTAAAATGTTAAAACAGATAAAATAAGTGGACAGATAAGAGCAACATGGAAAAATTAATAGTTATTCATAAAATGATATGCTAAACAAGTCAATAAAATCTAAAATAACTTGAACATAACATAAAATAAAATAGAGTGAAAGTTAAATAAGTAAAATGAAATCAAATTAAAAAGCTAAGTTAAAAAGGTAGGTCTTGAGCCTCTGCAAGTCACACTGCGTCTTTTGCTGTGGCAAAAGCCAGCAGAGGCCCAGCTTTGTGGATGCCTCTCATAGTGTCTGAGCCCCAGATATGAATCCATCCTCATTCAAGGCGCAAAGGCATGGTTAACTGGCTCCCTGCATTGAAAATGCCCGTATAAGCGTTTCTCGCCGAGATATTGCATTTGGGGGATTTTCGCTGCTGCTTTTCAGGAAAGACCCAGAGCTGCTTCCAACCCTCGTGCCCTTCATATTTTTGACACTAGCTACCATCTACACTTGGAATGTCCAAGATCGGATGTTCAGAAATAAAGTTATGAGCTCTGCTTTTTCACCGGCTCCTGCGCAGAAGCATGTCCGCCTTACAGCTGCTCGTGGTCGGCCTGAGTGGACAGAAGGGACAGCACTAGGGAGCAGTGGATTATATTTATCAGTAAGGATGTACAGTCGGTAAGTGTTGCTGCTTGTGTAACTTATTATCTTTTGTGTAAGAGACCAGTAAACGGTGGTTGACGAGCGGACAAGCTGCTAATGTAGCTACAGAAGCTAACACTGTTTGGTTAACTTCACGTCAGACGCCCGCTCCTTATATTCATCAGAGTCCAGCCCTTTTACTCCGCGGATCCTCTCTATCAACCGTACCGTTAAGTTTTTATCAAGTTTTTCTCTGTTGGGACATCATTTCCTTCACCTGCTCTGTCCTGATAAAACTTTGTTTTGGCTCTGACGCTTGCCTCGTGAACGCGCTTACAGACAGCTCTAACTCTCGTACGTGTTCTCGCGACAAACAAAAGTTAGGGATAAAAAGAGGTTAAAATTAGCTCATTAAATTTTCGTCCACCCAACTATAATTAAAAATTCATTTAAAGATAATTTAAGAAGGATTGTGTATGTAAAACACTAGGTTATGACAGCTTTAATAAACGCGCTTGGATAACTGAAGACATTTTTTCTTCTTCTATTTCATCTAAAAGAATCTGGGGGGATAAGTTGATCCCAACAATCTGGATCGTTTTTTGACGGCAGAAGAATCCGTTACTATCGCTTACAGTGTTTGAATTTACCGCGACCGTCTTCTTCCTGTATCAAAACTGCAGATGTAGCGTCATTTGACCTCACGTCTGTAGGGCAGAGCGGGAAAATCGGACACTGAATTGCAGCGCATTTTGCAGCACACAGCCTGTTCAAGGCAACGGAGAGAAACGTGGGTTGAAACGTTCTTTTTGGTATTTAGCGCTTTATCACCCATTAGTATTAAAAAAAATGGACATGGAGGTTTGGTTTTTTTTTAAATTCCTGCCTCTAGTCCCTTTAATTTACCCAAAAGGTGCTTTGGATGATGATTTACAGATGTGGTGTACAACATAATTGTCAGCTGGTGCAAGCCCTGCAAACGTTTTCTGTTGACAGGAAGTGACACAGTCGCATTTCCCCAAACACGGCAGTTGACGTGCAAAGAGCCCAAAGCCAATAGCTGGCAGCCAATGACAAGTATACCCAACTGCAGCCACAGACCCAGAGGCGTGTCATGAAAATGGGCGTAGTTTGTACTAATGTGGGCCGGTAGTCGTTAGGGTCAGTGGAGAGGTTAGGGTTAGGTTCCACTTACTCGAACGGTGGGCGTGCAAGGGGCGTGGTTTGTAGTGGCTCCAACTGCAGCTAGGTGCTACTCGCCACTGAAGTGACGTCGTTAAAGACCCGCCTTGATAAGAGAACTGACAGTTGGAAGAGGGTCGACTGAAGATGGCGGCCAGAGTGGTTGGAATGTGAGGAGCTCTGATACAATGGACAGTACCACTACAAAAAAAGACAACTTAAACTGCAGAATACTACCGCTGACCCACCAAGGAGAACAAAGAACACTTTAAGTTAACAAAAAGAGAATAAAATAATCTTTTAAAAAGAAGGAAAGGCAAGAAGAGGACTACCTTTAGCTTAGCTGTATTAGCATAAATCAGCGTGCCAAAAAGAGCAGCTAAAAGCAAAGAAGCTACTTCTTTGATTTGATCAAGACATGAATAACTTTGACGGTTTGTTCACACCTTACTGGTAACGCCAATAAAGAGTCTGGATCCGAAAAAAACTATGATCCAAAAGTGAAGTTGAAGGCACCTCGAATGAAGACATCATGAAAGCAGTCTGAAATCTGAATCCAAAAGAACCAGAAGCAGTTTAAAGATATATCAGAACATGTCTCTAAACAACAGCAGAGAAGTGACAATGCAGAGAGGTAGGAAACATCCAAGTCGACATCATGAAGCTCTTTGCGACACTCATACCGGAAGATCAGGAGAAGATTGGCTTTCTTGTCAACACAGTGTACAGGGAAGGGATGCCCTGAAACAGTTAGACCTGTCTGTACGTGCGTTCACAAGGCAAGTGTCAAAGCCAAAACAAAGTTTTATCAGGACAGACCAAGTGAAGGAAATTATGTCCCAACTGAGAAAAACGTGAGAAAAACATAACGGTGCGGTTGATGGAGAGGATTCGCAGAGTAAGAGGGCTGGACTCTGATGAATAGAAGGAGCAGACATCTGATGTGAAGTTAACCAAAAAGTGTTAGCTTTTGTAGCTACGTTAGCAGCTTTTCACTGTTCGTCAACCACCGTTTACTGGTCTCTTACACAAAAGAGGATAAGTTACACAAGCAGCAACACTTACCAACTGCACATCTTCACTGAATAAATATAATCCACTGGTCCCTGGCAGTGCTGTCCCTCCTGTTACAGCACTGAAAACTGCTGAATTTCTGCTAAAACAGCTCAGCACTGCAGATTTTTTTTCCCTCCTCCTCCTCGCTTAGCAGCTAGCAGCCTCTGTAGATCACGTCATTCGGAGAAAACCAAAATCACGTTCTATGGAGAGCATGTTTTTGTGGTCGATTATGGTGAGAAGACAGAGCCCGCACTCAAAGATGAATCCACTTTCACTCTCCGGAGTTTCTAGCAGGTTTTAACTGAGGTCCTGTTCCAATACACGTTTTAACATGAAAAAGTGGGATTTCCGGGTGATGACTCCTTTAAAGGAGGCAAGATGAGAAACAAACTCGCCCGCCGCGCCAGCTCGCCCCAGACGCCGGCGACGGACGAGCGATCTTCCTTTCTCCCTTTCTTTCCCTTTTTTCTTTTTGTTTTTCTTTTGTTTTTGTCGTTTCTCTATCCTTACCTTTCATCTTCTCTTCCTCCTCCTCTTCTTCTGGTTCTGCCTCCATCTGATGTGTATTTTTTTTTTTTCTTTTCTTCTTTTTTTTTTTTTGTCTTTTAGTTGTCTTCTTCTTTTGGCAAATTCTTCCTCTTTTTTTTTTTTTTTTTTTTTTTCCTTCTTTCTTCCATTCGCTTTTGCTTTCTCCTGCCGCACGGACTCCAATCGATCTTGCTTTCTCCCCCACTCGTTGGAGAAAATGGTGGTATTTTTTTTTTTTTTTTTATTTCTTCCTTCCCTTTTTTTAAAAAAGAGAATTTTTTTTGTTTTTTTTTTTTTCCTTCCCTCACCTTTAAAGGAGCAGAATTACTTGCTAAAGAAATTTTTATGAAGAAATTAATTCAATTCAAAAGTGGAAATTTATTAAATTTAAAGTTAGAGAAATTGCAGCCAGAGTTGGTTTTCAGGATTTGTAGCATGATTCTGTGGGTTGCGTGTTGTATTTGGCTGTGGAGACTTTTTGCCCTCCCCCTTTTTTTTTTTTTTTTTTTCTATTTCCAATCATTCTTTTTTTTTTTTTTTTTTTTCTCCCCCTCTTTCTTTTTTTTCTTCTTTTTCTTTCTTCTTTTCTTTTTTTTTTTCTTTTTTTTTTTTTGTTATTTTTTTTTCTTTTTTTTTTTTTTTTTCCTTTTTTTCCTTTCCCTTTTTCTCCCTTTTTTTCCTTTCCTTCCTTTCCCTGCTTCTACCCCGTCCTTTTTTTAATTTCTTTTTTCCTTTTCTTTTTCTTTCCGTTCCCCATTTCCCCCCTTTTATTTTCCTTTTTTTTTTTTTCCTTTTCTCTTCCTTTTTTTTTTTTTTTTTTTTTTTTTTTTTTTTTTTTTTTTTTTTTTCTTTTATCCTTTTTAATTCCCCCCCCCCCCCCCCCTTCCTTTCCTTTTTATAATTATATTATTCTAACCTTATTAATATTTCCCTAATTTTTTTCCCCCTTTTTTTTTATATTTTTTTTTTCTTCTTTTTTTTTTTTTATTTTCAACATATATTCAATTTAAATATTCTTACAGCCCTAGACTGTGCAGAAGCTGACATAAATATGGAGGTGAAAGGCCAAGGAGTGTTTTATAGATGAGAGTGAACCAGTGAGAACTGCGGCAAGTTTGTAATGATGGCCATTTAACCTGACTGTAGAGCAGACAATGATGAGTTCTGTAAGGAGTATTGGTGACTAGTCAAATCGCGGAGTGGTAAATTGAGTCCAGTTTTTGAAGAGTTCCTTTGCAGGTATGTCTGTAAATTGTGTCACCGTAGTCAAGTAACGGGAGGATGGTCCTTTCGACAAGCAAGTGTTTGGCCGCAGATGTGAGTGAGGAGCCATTTCTAAAAAGAAAACCAACTCTCGCTTTGATCTTTGATTGTAACATGTTTATGTGATGAAAGAAAGAAAGACAATGCACTAATAAGATAGATTCCTAAATATCTGTAAACTGTAACTTGTTCATTGATGATCCCATCTATTGTAGTAATGTGAGTTGTGGATGGGGTAGTCCTGCCTTTTAGGCCAAACCACATCATTTTAGTTTTATTAGCATATAGGGACAGATTAAGCTTGATATTGTAGATGGTGTCATTAGTTTGGATCCTAACAACAACTGTAATTACATCACCTCCTTTTATAGCACTATATACTTCTGAATTCAGTCAAAGTGTGACAAATTTATAAAACATATCTGAAAGTTTACGCCCTTGATTTCTAAAATTTCAAAAGAGGAATGCAATGATGGTCTTTCATGTTCTGAAAACACTAACACAATTACGAATGAAATTGAGGAAATCACCTGGAAGTGAAGGCCATACTGTGGAATTTTATCTTTGTTTTGGGGATTTCATCAAGAATTATCTTTTATTGATGTATAATGAATGCATAGACAGACTAGAAACGACAACAACCATGAAGCAGGGATTGATAACTTTTATGCCTAAGCTAGAAAAAGACCCCTTAAGAATAGAAAACCGGAGACCTGTGACACTCCTAAATATAGATTTTAAGATTTTAGCACAGGGTCTAAGGCCCTAAGACCCTCGGTTTTTGTTCGGGGTGCTAAGCTGGTGGCGGAAGAGTGACTCCAGATGAAAAACCTTTGCTCTGATTCAAACCCATCTAGCCACTCCGCTTGTCGATAGCTGTTTCCCTAAACGTCTTATGCACTTGTTCCAATCCAGATAATTTTAATATTTAGGAACAGTATTGAGTATTAGGGCATGTTTATTGGACTAGACAAACCCTTCAGGACTTCTGGATGTTATTCTCGTTGACCACACCCTGTCCCAGGGCAGAGTTGCAAGATAAGAACCAAATAGGTGAAATAATGACCAATTTTCTTCATGCAGGTTAAATTTATTGAAGCTTTGGCAGGGGGAAGGGGGAAAACAGCTCAGCTTAATAAAAAAATGATTTGACAGTTCATTTGGCCTGTCAGGTAAAAAGATAAAACATGTGCCAACTATGTTGGTAAAGCTCTCCAAAAATAGATCTTGGACAGGGAATTCTTCCAAACTTGACTTTGCTGTGTCCCTTAAAAACAGAATCTTGATATAAATCCTCTTAGTCTCTTTCTCTCTGGAGACCCTAACAGGCACTTTCTTTCTTGGAAGCTATGTTATGTTCATAACTTCTCTCCACACACAGAATTGCTTTGGAACAATGGTCATATCACTATTAACAACAAAAGTGTATATAATGAGAGCTGGATTGAGAGGGATATAGTATTTGTGACGGCCCTGTTTGATGAAGATGGAAATCTATACAGTTACGAAAACTTCTTATAAGCCTTTCCTGTCAAATACAGAGAATTTGCTTCTATCGTGAAAGTTGTTCCCACTGGTATGATTGAGTTCATAAAATGTTATCTAAATTATCAAAACATTAATGTTCAGAGTGAAACCTTCTCTAAAAGCTGATGGGATTAACATGATGGATAAAACATTTTACAAATAAACATCTAAGGAAGGTATTTCAGAGTCGTAAGTTTCTTATGCAGTGGAGCGATCCCCCATCAGTCCCTCCCCTGGATCTAATCTTTCCGAGCCTGGACTCTCTTACTGATCACGGGGACGGTGATCAAAAGAACTTTAATGCTCTGCCCCGCAAAACAAGGAAGCGGGGCAGAGGTAGTGGTTTACTTCACCGCCTGCGGAGACAGTCGCTCTCCCGCATCCCATTACCGTCAATCGTCTTTGCTCCAAGCCCAAGTACGATTCCAGCATGAATTCAGGAACGCATGTTTACTGGCTTTTACTGAAACCTGGTTTTCGGATAGAGACTCAAATGCGGAAATGTTCATAGATGGATTTGGCGAGCTGGTCCGCCTAGATCGGGATGCCAGCATCACCGGCAAATCACAGGGCGGGGGTGTGTGCCTGTATGTTGGTGAGCGTTGGTGCAAAAATATCATTATCAGAGAAAAATTGTGCACCAAACATATTGAACTTCTGTCTGTATCCTTGCGCCCCCATTATCTCCCCTGGGAATTTCCTCAGATATTTGTCACTGTTGTGTATATTCACCCAAGAGCCAATGTGGAGGAAACCTCGGAGACAATATTGAAAGTGACCCAGAAGCTGCAGTCTATATCTCCCGATGCGCCTGTCTTTGTTCTTGGTGACTTTAACAGCTGCTCATTAAAAAGAGCTCACAAAGACTTTTATCAATATGTCACCTGTCCTACAAGGAATAAGAAGATTATGGTTCTGTAAAAGGAGCATTTAAGTCCCTCCCCGTTCCTCCTCTGAGTGGGGCTGATCATAACTGTGTGCAGCTCATACCAGCCTACCGCTCTGCCCTCAGGAGAGGTAAAATCATCACCAAACAGATCTTCAACTGGACTGATTATTCCAAACTGAGCTTGCAAGCCTGCTATGAACAAACCAACTGGGATATGTTTAAGGAATCATGGAGTGATATTGATGAGCTGACTGACGTCAGCAGTTATGTGAGTTTTTGTGAAGACTGTGTGATCCCTAAGAAGTCAGTCAAAGTATTCCCTAATACCAAGCCCTGGGTGACACAAACTTTGAAGAAACTTTTAAACAAAAAGAAGGCTTTCCGAGAAGGTGACCCTGTTGAGTTAAACCTGATTAAGAGGGAGATTAAGAATGAAATAAGAAAGGCAAAACTGATTTATAAGAAGAAGCTGGAGAGGGAACTTGTCAATAACACACTGGGCCCGGCTTGGAATGGTCTAAAAACAATTGTTGGTTCAGAGGTCAGGAGCAACAAAAAAGTGGCCCTTCCTGGTTTTAATTCTGATAACCAGTTGGCATATGAGTCCAACAAGTTCTACCTTTGGTTTGACTGCCTTGATTTTAGTAATGACATTTTAAATCTGAAAAACAAACTCTCTTGTTCTGGCCATACTCCCTTTGATGTTCTTTCTGTGGCCAAATCTTTTAAACACTCCAAAGTAGGGAAAAGCCCAGGTCCAGATAATATAAGTGGTTGACTGCTTTCCTCGTGTGCAGAACAGTTAGCTCCCATTTTTCATCATATCTTCAGGTTGACACTTAACCAACAGAAGGTACCAAGGTCCTGGAAGCAGTCAGTAGTGATACCTGTGGCTAAGACTAGTCGCCCAAAAACTTTTAATGATTTTAGACCAGTGGCACTCACTTCCCTTGTCATGAAGTCCTTTGAGAAATTGATAAAGAGAGATCTTCTAAGTAAGACTGAACACCTACTTGACCCCTTACAGTTTGCCTATAGGCCGGGTCGAGGGGCTGAGGATGCCACTGCCACCTTATTGAATTGGGTTTTTAAACATCTCGAAGGCAATAAGAATCATGTTAAGCTCTTATTTGCAGATTTCTCATCTGCTTTTAATACAATCCAGCCCCATGTTCTTGTTGATAAACTTCTTAATAATTTTAACCTGGATTTTAATCTTGTGGGATGGATTCTTGATTTCTTGACGCCCAGCACACAGAGGGTAAGGGTAAATGGATGCATGTCAGGAGAGATGACAGTATCCACTGGGTCTCCTCAAGACTGCGTCCTCTCTCCTCTCCTCTTTATTCTGTACACAAATGATTGTCGCAGTCGGTATGAAAATAGACACATTTTAAAATTTGCTGACGACTCTGTAATAGTCAGCCTCCTTCATGATGATGAATTCACCCATGGTCCTGTGGTAGATGAATTTGTTGAATGGTGTGACGAGGCTTTTCTCCAGCTAAATGTACAGAAAACTAAGGATATGTGCATTGATTTTAGACAAAAGCATCATAACACTAATCAAAAAACAGTAATTAAAGGACAGACAGTTGAAGATGTTGAAAATTATAAATACCTGGGAACCATTTTAGACACCAAGCTTAGTTTTACCAGCCATTCAGACAACTTACAAAAAAAAGGGCAACAACGATTGTCCTCTCTGAGAAAACTGTCCAAGTTTAAGATTGATAAGTCCTTAATGATCCTATTTTACAGATCATATATTGAATCTGTGTTGACCTTTTCTCTTCTCTGCTGGTTTGGCAACCTTAGTATTAGGTCAAAAAATGCACAAAATGGAGTAATAAGGATAAGCAATAAGATCTTAGGAGTTCAGCAGAACACACTATCGGAACTGTATAACAGGCAGATAGTCAGGAAGGCTAATGCCATTCTTTCAGACAGCTCCCATCCTTTACATCTCGAGTTCCAGTTCCTGCCTTCTGGTCCCAGGCTTAGATTACCTAGAATGAAAACCAACAGATACAAGCACTCTTTTATCCCCACAGCCATTTCTCTCTTGAACTCAGGGCAGGGGAGGACAAGTCATACCTGACTAGTCAAAAATGGGTTTGCTTTGGTTTCTGATTTGGTATATTTCTGTTCTCATTTGATGCTTTGCAAATGTCAGTAGTATTTGATCATGAGCACTGCTCTGCTTGCACTTTTCCATACGGGCAATTGAAGTTGTCACTGTTGTTGATTCAGTACACTGTATTATCCCTCCCTATTATCCCTTTTATTTATTTCTTTGTAGAGTCATGTCTTGTGTTTTTGTTTTTTACTTGCTGCAACACTAATTGCCCTACGGGGACACTAATAAAACTGAACTGAACTGAGGAACTTAGAACATCCACTCAAAAAACAAGAAAATCAGTCTGTCCACCATCCTCCCAATAAATTAAAAAGTCTGTCCATCCTTTCTCTACTTTCTCTCCTCTCCTCTGCCATCTCAACACCTCCCTGATCAAATCCACCAGCTAATCAGTTTCCCTTCTCCTTTTCCTCCTTGTCCTCCTCCTCCTTTCCTGCCCTATCCCTGGATCTCTGCATTCCTAAAGAAGAGAAAAACAATCGTGTTTACAGATGCAATTTTCTGTAGTGTTTATTTAAAGTCTTGAGAAAGGAGTGTGTCATGGACTCCAAATATGTTTAAGGTGCTGTTTGGGATGGACTTCATGTAGTTATGCAGAAACAAAGAGACTACCTCAAACGGTTATTGGAGATTTTTTATAGCTTACTCAAAGTGTTAATTAACCTGGGTATAACATCTGTAATTTCCCACACATTATATACAGGACAGAATATTGTGATAAAGTTCTTTATTTTCTGTAATGCAATTAAAAAAACATGAAATTGTTTTAATATTGCTGATTGTGGCATACAGCTTAAGAAAACTCAAATATCCTATCTCAAAATATTAGAATATCATGAATTCTAATTTTCTGAGACAATCCTGTATATATATATATATATATATATATATATATATATATTTGTGTGTGTGTGTGTGTGTGTGTGTGTGTGTGTGTGTGTGTGTGTGTGTGTATATTTATATACATATTTATATATAATATGGCCATTTTTTCCAGGATTGTTCGAAACAAGAGAGAAATATGAGAACAGACAAACACAAGAGCACTACTATTACAAATATGAGAAGATTCACAAAAAGTGGCATCTGGGCATCATTTGATGTGATCCAAACTAAGATTATATTTGTACTTTGGTGTTTGTGCAGAATTTGTTTTAACTTATGTGACTTTTACATATAAATGCAGCATGTATATGGAATTATGCCTCTACTGTTACCTCCAGGTGGTATTCTTGGTTCCTTTAAAAAGGTGGTCATTTTGATCACGGAGTTTGATCAGCTCCCACGTCTGCTCCCTGCTCCCTAGAACAGAATGACATGTAAAGCACATTTTTGTTATGTTAACAGGCAAAATTACTGTTCCATATAACGCTGATATTGCTCCTCAAAAGAACTATACTTTGTACTATAAAATACTATACAATAAATTAACTATACCTTATTGAATCTAAAGTTTACGGGATTGACAGCCTAGTCCAGCTGGACTAATGTTATTTGTTTAGCTGCATTCAGCTTTGACAGCTGCAATCCCTTGTAATAAACTGTAGCCCCGCATATGAGACCAAATTTACCTGATGTGAGGTATGCGATTATCAGCAGTTAGAATGAGCTATAAGTTAGCATCCAAGCTTGTGACATTTGAAAGTGAAGGCTTTTAATGTTGATGAGCGTCTCGTATCAACAGCTTAGCTCTTAGCTTCATGTTAGCTGGTCCTACACATTCTGGTGGCTCTGTGTTAGCATTGTTAACATCATGTATTTTAAGAACTATTCGGTTTTTAAGACCATTTGAACTCCTTGCCTTCACTAAAAACCTGTTACTTACATTTAAATGTGTAATCAGCGCTGCTGCCAGAGCTGCTGCTGCTCGCCATTTGACGGATGAAAAAAAGCCGCTTTCCAGTCCTCTCCCTTCGTCGTCTTCTTCTTCTTCTTCTTCCACTTGTTGCTATGGTTCTTCTTCTACTACTAGAAAAAAGGCACACAAAGCATCTTGCGATATGCGAGGCCACGAAGGATGGTAGCGATGTATCTTCCGAATTCTGGGGTAAGGAGGACGCATTCGAAGGCAGTTTTGAAGGACCCTTCGATTTTTTGCCAAATGGGACAGCCTTCGCGCAGTGTGTGACATATGCGGCGTTCAAATGCGCACTTCGAAGGATGCAGACCCGGAATTGGGACAGAGCTTTCAGCTCTGTGTCGCTGGGCCAAGATGGCGACGCTAGGACACGCCCAACTGGCTTCACTCTTGCCTATTCAGAAGTGACCGGATAATACGTCCAGTATTTTTACAGTCTATGGTATTAACTTATTCAAAACACTCTAGGAACATAGTAAATAAAATATGATCAAATTTACGAGTAATATACACTGCCTGGCCAAAAAAAAAGTCGCCACCTGGATTTAACTAAGCAAATAGGTACGAGCCTCCTATTGGATAATTACTGCATGGGCGATTATCTTTCAGCTGGCAACAAGTTATTTAACCCCAACTGATGCAATGAGTTGCTTCTCATTTCCTAGACAACCATGTGGAAAGACACATCCGTGGTCGTGGAAAAGATGTTAGTCTGTCTGAAAAGGGTCAAATCATTGGCATCAAGAGGTGAAAACATCTAAGGAGATGCAGAAACTACTAAAACTGGGTTCAGAACAGTCCACGCATTATGAAAAACTGGAAGGATAGTGGACCACCGTCTTTCAGGAAGAAATGTGGCCGGAAAGGCAGATGAAGTGATGCAGCATCATGCCCAGTGCCTACTGTATGAGCCTGTGGGGGCAGTGTGATGATCTGGGGTTGCTGCAGTTGCTCAGGTCCAGGTTCAGCAACAGTATGAGCTCAGATAATGAGGTCAGCTGATACCTGAATATACTGAATGACCAGGTTATTCCATCAATGGATGTTTCTTTCCTGATGGCACGGCCATATTCCAAGATGACCGTGCCAGAATTTATCGGGCTTAGATTGTGAAAGATGGTTCAGGGATCATCAGACATCATTTTCACACATGGATTGGCCACCACAGAGTCCAGACCTCAACCCCATTGAGAATCTATGGGATGTGCTGTGGTCAGACTCTACAATTATCATCAAGATCTTGGTGAAAAATTGATGCAACAGGATGCAAATAAAGCTGGTGACATTGCAGAAGCTTCTGGAAACACAGCAAATGCTGCCGCAATCAAAGCTAAAGGCGGTCCAACAAAATGTTAAATGTTTGACCTTTTTTTTGTTGGCGACTTTTTTGGGGGCTGGGCAGTGTATATAGTGCTGTTAATTTGCTGAGTTCAGAGTTTCATGGATTGCAATTTGTTGCAGCAGCGTGCGTACCAGCAGAGTGTGGAAAACGTCCACAAGAACAAAAGGACACCTAAATCTGAACTTACAGGAAAATAGTACTCGTCTTAAAGAATTGGTGAATTACAGAGTTTTGCTGCAGATAATGCCTTGTAGAGAGGCCAGTTCATTCCACCCTCTTCACTCCCATTATATGGATGTGACAGACATGTATTGGACGTTTATGAAAATACTGAACAAAATGCATCCTGTTCTGCTTCAAAACTGTTTGTTTTGAACGAGTACAGGATGCAATTTGATCTAGTATTATTTGGACCGTCAGTACTGAACCAATAAAATGTCCGGACACAACTGATTACTAAATAAGGAACAACTCCATATTCTAAAGGACAGTTGGGAACCCTGCCGTGACCTTGACCCACAACTGCTTTGCTTGCTAACAGTACCCAAACAATTACTAAATCTGTTAGCACATGCTAAATGAAATCGCGTTTTCAAAAATTGCAGTGACATGTCGTCTATTCATCTTCATTATCACTGACACCAGACTAATATCTGATAGAGATGTGAATCCCCACCAAGGAGGCCGATTTTATACGTATCTCGATACACTGTCAGCAATACATTACATTCATGATACAGTGAAGCCGCCTGCCGATGCAATGCGATTCACCAATGATTTGTATCCACACCATGCCGCCCACCTTGCCACGTTCGTCATGCTGCTGATGTCTTTTAAAGCAGCGCAACATTGTTTTCAAACCACAGGTTTCTTGTCAATTTTTCCATCTTTCAAGTATTGCCAAACTTTTGACTTGTGTGTCCTCAGAGGTGCAGAATATGTCATCTTCACCTGGCTCCCATGTTTTAAAAACTAAACTTAAAAGATAGTGATGGTGAGTTCAAGGCGCCTCGGAAATATGTGTGATAAGGCTGTAGGTCCTTTGGTGTCAGTCCCAGAGTTCTCAAGACCTGCTCAGAACAACTATGTCTGGTTCTCCAGCCCCTTTTTAACACCAGCCTGAGACAGAACAGAGTTCCTGTGCTGTGGAAAACATCCTGTCTTGCTCCTGTCCCTAAAAAACACAACCAGCTGAACCAAATGACTACAGACCAGTTGCCCTGACATCTCACGTCATGAAAGTCCTGGAGAGACTCTTACTGGCTCACCTCAACAAGCAAGTGAATACCTTTCGGGACCCATTACAGTTCGCATATCGTAATGGGCTTGGGGTTGAAGACGCCATCATCTTCCTGCTTCAGAGAGCCCACTCTCATCTGGACCAGTCAGGCAGCACTTTGAGGGTCATGTTCTTTGATTTTTCAAGTGCATTTAATACTATTCAGCCTGCTTTGCTATGTCAGAAGCTCCATAACTTCCAGGTGGATCCCTCCACAACCACCTGGATTTACGACTACCTCACAAACAGACCACAGTTTGTGAGACTGAAAGGTTGTGTGTCTGAGATGGTGATCAGCAGCACTGGAGCACCACAAGGGACTGTACTCTCACCATTCCTCTTTACACTGTACACCTCAGGCTTCCAGTACAACTTTGATCCTGTCATCTGCAGAAATACTCTAACTCTGCAGTTGTGGGGTGTATTAGTGATGGACAAGAAGCCGAGTACAGGGAACTGGTCAATCAGTTTGTGAAATGGTGCGGTAACAATCAGCTCATCTTAAATACCAGCAAGACAAAAGAGATGATTGTTAACTTCAGGAGGAGCACGAATAAGCAGCATAGTCCTGTCTACATCCTGGAAGAGGAGGTGGAGGAGGTGGAGAACTACAAATACCTTGGAGTTCAGCTCGACAACAGACTCAACTAGAAATGCAACACTGACTACATCTACAAGAAATGTCAGAGCAGACTCTACTTCTTAAGGAAGCTGAGATCATTCAACGTCTGCACCAAGATGTTGCAGATCTTCTACAAGTCTGTTGTGGAAAGTGCAATTAGCTTTGCAGCCATCTGCTGGGGCAGCAGCATCGGAACCAGAGACTTGAAGAAACTAAACAAGCTGATCAAGAAAGCTGGTTCTGTGCTGGGGATAACTCTGGAGCCGCTGGAGCTGATCGTTCAAAAAAGAATGCTGCACAAGCTGATGAAGATGATGGAGGACTCTTCCCATCCTCTCCACAACACGGTGAAGAATCAACAGAGTGTTCAGTGGGAGGCTGCGTCAGGTTCGCTGTAGGATGGAGATACAGAAATTAAGTCCTACCAGCAGCCATCACCCTAAAGAGCAAGACTGACTGACTTTTTTGTTTATTTAAAAAAAAAAAAAAAAAAAATGAGTGAGCTTTTACAATACTGAATTTCCCTTCTGGGATGAATAAAGTATTTTTCATTTCATTTCATTTTCATTTCATAAGGAGACAAACTATGTAATAATTGGTGTAACCATGGGTTTTTACCGATTCAGACACACCAAGAAAGATACGTTGCGCAGTTGTATCTGATGGACACTGAAGCTGCCGGTACAGTCGCATTTCACACGTCTGCGTCGGAATACTGATTCAAATCGCTGAATCTCTACATCCCTAATACCTGACATTACAGTTTCATTACATAATAAATCAACTTGTCCTTGCCAGCTACTTCTGAAGTCTATAAAGTACTTATTGAGACAAACTTCCTTACCCCCCCGTGTTCACACCGGACGCCTCCATTCGCGTACGCCCCGAGATATTAAAGCACGGATGCTAGATGATTACTCGCTTGATTCGGGCGGTTTTATTTCGTGAATAGAGTGAATAATATGCATGAATAAAGCGTATCATACGCTCGAAATAGACGCTTCATTCGCGCGTCAAGTTTAACTTTCTGGAGTGGGGGATGGTGGTTTGTCACTCGTCAGTCACCTCAGTCAGGTGAACATGGCAGAACCCGGTTATTTTGAGTACTTTAAGAGAGCTGTGGCATTGTACCTGCTTTGGAAGTCGGAGAACCGAAGACGCCAGGGTGTTTGGATCCGGCAGATTCTCCAGAGGTCTCGGAGCTCGGTGGATTTCATCACCTAATCCAGAAGTCATGTCTGGATGATGGTCGCTTCCAGGGGGATTTCCCGAGCCGTTTGATGGGCTTCTGTCGAGGAGGATCGGTGCTGCATTTCCTTCCAGGATACAAACTACAAGCACTGTATTTCGGCTGCGGAGCATCTGTCCATCTACCTTTGGTGAGTTAGCTAGCTGGAGCTAGTTAGCGCTTCCAGCTAAACTTTCCAACAACTTCCAGCAAAACAACGTGGCTTCTGTCGCTGACTATTGTAGCTCAGTTTAACCAGTCTCTGCCATCTCTCGCCTCCACCTCTCAACATTTAACCAGCTGATTAAACGCAACTCGTAACTGACCGCTTACCTGCTGCTTTCCGAGTGTTTGTTGACATCAGCCGAGGCTGAACTCCTGATACTGGAGCGTCATCTTCTGACCAAACTGAACACTACACTAGTCTGACCACAGACATATTAAATTATATTGACATTCTATAACCAACAACCTCAATTTATTTATGTAGCCAGGACAAAGCTCCATCTTCCTCTGGGAACTACAGGTTCTCTGTTCCCACTGCAGAGTGTCGGCGTTATGACATTTCATCCATCAAACACCAGCTGCAGAGACAAGCAACTTTTGGTTAATGAGGTTTTGCCTCACCGGATTTTCAGACCTAAATTTATAGTATTATTACACTGTGTTTGTGTGCAGCACTTTGTGATTTTATCTGTGAAAAGCGTTTTTCTCTTTTTTACTATTGAAGAGAGCAGTGAGCTGCAGAGCGCTGGTCCGTTCACATGACGATGCTTGTATTGTTCGCGAGTAAAAAAACGCTCGAGTTCAATTTTTTCAACTCGAGCGAATAGATGAAACATGATCAATTCGCGCAAATAGGACCCCTCATCCACGCAAGTAAAACGCTACATTCGCGCAAGTTAGACGCACGTTTGGGGCTCGTTGCGCTGCGAACTCGCGTCAAACGCGCTGCACCAAGCAAACACGCGTCTATTTGCGTCTGTGCATTGACTTAGCATGTAATTCATTCTTGCGAATGAATTTCTTCACGTCCGGTGTGAACACGGGGTTAGGGGCCCCCTAGCTGTGCGGGGCCCAAAGCGGTTGCTTAGTCTGCTTAGTGGTAAAACCGGCTCTGTACCTCCCGAAGGAATTCAAGTTGCACCAAAACTGTCTGGGTGAGTAAATGAATGAATTTCATGATAGAAAATAGTTCCAGATTGAAAAAAGCGAAATTCCCCTTTAAGCGCTACAGAAACCAGTAGGTGATGTGAGCAGATGCTATGTCCATTATTATCTGCATTTTGCATCCTTTGGTTTATGCCTAAAGTAAGAGATGGAGCCATCTGCACTCACTTCTATTTTCTATAATCCGTTTGGGATTTAATTAAACACTTTTTCAACCCCCAACATCCAAAGCATATTGGAGGCCAAGAAACTTTACTGTTCAAATTGAATATTATGGGGTGTATGTTTTATTTTATTTTTTTTCCTTAAGTTTATTTTTCTTTGCTTTCAGTTATGTCAATAAGCAGACACATTTAAACCTGGAAAGTTGATCACCAGAAGTAGGTAACTTAGCTTTGTGGCTGAAATGTACTTGTGAACAATATGTGTATCTGTACACAGTGTGTAGAACAGGCCTCTAGTGTTTGATGTGTTTACAAAATATTCTTGGAGGACAGCTTTCAGGAATCCACTGAGGGTGTCGAAATGTTTTTAAAGGAGTCAACATAAACTCAGACCCCTTACTCTCTGAATCAAAGACAAGAGCACCTGCTATGTGCAAAGATGGACCAGGTGAGTTTAAATGACAAAAGTCAGATTTAGGTTGATATCTAAACTGTTTGAATGTGATTATTTTTCCTACCTGAAATCTCTTTTCTCAAATCCTGAATTTTATTCTCAAATCCATAAATATTGATAACAATTCATGCTTTATCATGTTGGTGGAGGTGGACTTTAATGTAACATTTATAACTCTTGATGGGTTTATACAGATGCACAGGCACAGATATCTTTATTTTCTGATCTTGTTTTTCATATATTTGCTAATACTCTGCTTTAATTCCACTATTGTCTTAGTCATTGTGTTTCAGAGAAGCCTCCATGAGCCCATGTATATTTTTATTGCAGCTTTGTTACTGAACTCTATGATGTTCAGTACTGTTGTTTACCCAAAACTTTTGATTGACTTGTTATCTGAGAGGCAGATCATATCTTATTCAGCTTGCTTCTTTCAAAATTCAATATTTTACATTTTAGTTGCTTCAGAGGTTTATATATTGGCAGTCATGGCCTATGACAGATATGTGTCTATCTGTAAACCTTTGCAATATTCAGTTGTAATGCAAAAAAAAACTGTCACTATGCTTCTAGTTTCAGTTTGGTTTATATCTGCTGTTCTCATTAGCTTATATAAGTTGGTTGTCAGACATTTAAATAAAAAATTGTGCAGCTCTACACTAAGCGGTATCTTTTGTAACCGTGCACTATATAATCTTTTTTGTGCGACCTCTAAAGCACAGGTTATATTGACTATGATCATGCTTTTGGTACTGGGTTTCTCCCTGTGTTTTTAATCTGTTTTTCATACACCAGGATAATTATAATATCTTGTCAAAGTTGCAAAGAAGTCAGAAGAAAAGCTGCACAGACCTGTTTACCACATTTGTTTGTATTAATTAGCTTTTCATCCATCGCTGCATTTGATGTTGGTATGATTGCAGTGGACAGTGAACTGTCAAACACTACAAATTCAGTAATAGCTTTACAGACAGTTGTGTATCAGCCCCTCTTTAATCCAATCATATATGGGTTAAGAATGAAGGAGATTTCTAAACACCTCAAGAAGTTGCTCTGCAGAGCCAAAAAGAATCCATTTTTCAACACTTCAAACTGATCACTTACTTATATGCGGTAATTAAATAAATTATACAGTTGTGATTGAAAGTTTTGATGCCCTCCCATTAAAGAAAAGGCTAAATTTACAATAGAAATTCAAATTTAAAAAAGTAAAAAAGTAATCATAAATAAAAGAATTACGAAATTATAATTTTGTAAAATAAAAGATTTAGAATTGTGATTTTAAAAAAGCAAATAAAACTGCCCCAGACAAATTGGAAAACCTTGCTTATTAACAGTGGATCAGAACACCTGTGAAGAGGTGAAAAAGTCCTATTGAACATTACAGAAAACACCTGATTGCAGTGATAGTCTCAAACTTTTGCTTAACAAAATTTTAGCTCAGGAATCCCATCATACTTGTTTGCTTGCTTTATTTTTGTTTGTTTTTAATAATTCTGTTGAACCATAATACAAAATCAATGTAATGATTTTGATCAAATATTTATTTCTTATTGTTTTTGTCCATTTTAACTTATTTCACAGGTAGCTGATTCTGTCATTAATGGGAGAGTATCTTTCAAGCTCAACTGTATAATCTGCAGCTGTGTCCAGTATCAGAAAAGTTAACCATCAACTTTAAAATTGTAGCTGTTATCCCAACTATGATATAGTCCAAAAAGAAACTTTACTTGAGTCATTTATTGAAGAATAAAAGCAAAATGTGACCCATTTGTTCGTTCTTTCTACTTAAAGTACTGGTGAAATAACTGAGTTTTACTGCAGATAATGCCTTAAAGAGAGGCTGCCCCGGCTCTCCCATCATATTGATGTACGCCGAAGGGCAACTAAACGTAATATCTTCCAAAGGAGTCAAAGTGATACAGAAATTTTACTGGTGAGTGAGTAAATGCATGTATAAACTCCTAGAAATAAGGTCGAAGGTTGAAAAATAAAGTCATCCATAACGGAGCAAATAAATAATTTAACTTCAATAAGGGTTTATTTAACAAAGTTAAGAAAATTAAACTCTGAATGTGCTGTAATGAATGTTTTTATATCTGAATGAATGAAGAGATATTAATTATACCAATTTTTCAACCCTGCAATTTATTCATCTATTTTTTTCAAGGTGCAGACTCTTGTTTCAAAATTGTTTAGTACTGTGATGCTGTGGATAATGACAAGATCATTTTTCATTTTGAAAAATTTTTATATCTTTATTTTTATATAAATACCAGGGGTGGGACTTTAACGTGTTAATTAAGATTAATTGATTATGAAAAATAAACGCATTAAAAATTTTAAGGCATCAATCACAGTTTGGGAGAAGCCGATTTAATGGACGATTTTTGGTACACCCAATTATACTGACAGACATGGCAAAACTCCACAACTTTGGCTGTGTCCAAATACCCTCCCTATTCCCTAGCCCCTCATTCACAACATAGGGCTGCACTGCATAGTACACTAGTGCACTCCTACTGCCTGCTATTTGGACACAAAACTGACTACTTTTTCCTTGCCGCAGATCACATGACTACCAACTGTCACCATGGCAACCATGGCGGCACCCACGACGCACAAAAAGATGTCATTCCAAATCAAATCAGTAATTTAAAGTGAAGAGATTTCATTTACTTACATGTATATTGTATTTAATTCCTGTTTTTTGTTGTTTTTTTTTTCTTTTTTCTGCTGCTCCATGTGTCCAACACCTCACGCCCTTCAGCATTCCTGAATGCAATGCATTGTGGTCTATATTGACCCATCTAGGGACCATTGAAGCTCACTTGTTTCAAGACGCATTGTGGGTAATTTTGAGTTCACTACGTTTTTCTTTCTGGACATTCAGACACTCCTACAAAATGGTGTGACTTCTATTTAGGGCCCTATGTACGGAATAGGGTGTGAACGGCCTTTGTTGCTATATTTAGAGTTTTAAGACCCCTCTGATTACTTTTTTTTTTTTAGAGAGCAGCTAGCAAAACGTTTTGCGAGATTTTCTGGTGTTATTGGAGACTTTTAAAGACGGACATGAAAGAAGTATCTATCGTTTACTTTCCTCTGTTAGCTGTTGGCGCTACCACAGGCTCCTCCCCTGTCTCAGACACTCAGGCTGTGAGAAGCATCAGTTGCAGACAAGAGTAGATATTTACCTCAATCTGCTCCATGAATGAGAAAAAAAAAAAAAAGTTGTCAGATATTGTCAGATATTAATGCCTCTTAAAGGTTGAATATGGAATACGGACAGAACAGCGACATCACGTGTGTCTAGGTTGTAGTTGCAACGGCAGAAAAACAACTCCAGCCGCTGGGATGCCAGGCTCGCTGCCGATACGCAAGTGACCAACAGTCTGCAGCATGTCCAACAAGTAACACAGAGGAGTTTATAACTGACAGCTAACGTTAGCCATGTTAGCAAACAAGCTAGCTTACCGATCCAGGAGGAAAGTCACCATTTCCGTGTTTCGACTCCGTGGAAAACGTTTATGTGGGTCCATTTAGTGAAGTCTTGACCTAAATTTACTCCAGGTTTTGCTCTTCTCAGGTCACTCCTCCTCAGAAACAGATAATAGGGCTCTGAAGCAGCTGCTTCACTCGTCATCTTCACGGTTTTCCCCTGTACAAGCCTGACTATGACCAAAATATTGTTTCCACACAGAGATCTTATTTGGCAACCAGCAATGGCGGCGTGTATTGGTCATAGACGTAAATAAAATGCCATTATCGAACCCGTCAAAATTTATTTTATAATTATTTTTAGGCTAAATATAATTTTATGGGAAATGTTGTACTTTCATTCTGCACACCCCCAAACGACCTGTGGAGGTATTATTTTTAAAAAAATAATAGCTTTTAATAAAAATGTTCCATATTCAACCTTTAATGAAAAGTGTGGACAGAAACAAGTATTGCAACATGTTTTAGACTCTTAATTAGAAAACAGTAAAGTTCTTTAAATCGTATACTTAAACTTTAGGTCTGTTCAGGGAAAATTTTGTTTCTACTTCTACTTTTTTTTTTTTATAAGTTGAAATACAATGAAATGGATTTGGTCAGGCAATAATAGGCCTGGAGTTTACAGTATTATTTGCAGTTGTCCCTGAAAATCTATTTAAATAAAGAAAATGTTACTTTTTTTGGGCAATTTTTGTAATGTGATTGATCAAGGTTAATCAATTACAAAGCGTCTAATTAAGTAGATTTTTTTAAATCAAGTCCCACCCATAAAAAAACATGAATAAAATGATATATGACCATATTTACATTCCTCGTGTAATTATGCTCTGCCTTTGGCTTTGAACTCAGCCAAATGAGTGATGTTTTTCCACAGACCTCTTTGTTTGCTGAGTGGGCCTGCAGCCCAATCCAGCATTTATGCCAAGCAGCAACCTCTGGGAGAAGGGTCTGTCTGCAGTTCGCAAGACAGAGGCGTGTTGTAGAGTGGCGTCACTCAACAACACGCCCACCACACCAGTGAAAGCACGGTAAAATTGAACCCTGACCCTGACCCTTCCCATAGCCATGACCCACCCACTATACAACTGTTACGACCCCAGCTCAAGAGCCGTAACAAGAGAGGAACGTCACAGTGACAGATAAGCTTTAAACCCTTAATTCAAGCATTTATTCAATGAAACAGGCCCCAAAACCATGGCAGAGGATCCCAGCAGCAGGCCAGGCGTGATGGCATGTGCTCAACAGCCGCTGACAGGAGAGAGAGTGTGATGGCACTGGCGGAAGCCCTCATATAGCATCCAGGTCAGAGCTCCACCTGGATGTCACCGGACCTGAAGACAAAGTTAAGAATATTAACACCAAGCCAATCAGGGCTGTCACACCCCCGCCCATTAAGAGCAGGTTCCCCGTGGAACCCTGCAATACACCAACACAAACACATGCAAGTGCTCGTATAACAAACAGCTACAATGTTGTAAACCCAACCACCACTAAGAAGTACATCGTCCACACACACAAGGAAAGACATACTTAGCACAGTCCAAGTCACGCCCCTTCAAACCCACTCCAGTCCACTCTCCAGCCTAGCAACTGGTGCACTCAGAAGTTGTTTAAGGGACAGACAGTGAGAGGGAAAGGAGGGAGAAAGACAGGCACATACACTACGCTACTGTACTGGTGCATGCGACAATACTACAGCAGGCCTACTTGATGTACACACAGGAACAGCCTTGATATCCTGAACCTGCCGTAAACCGAATTCCCGAGCATAAGGTTTTAACAGGCTTGCATGACACACCTGGATCTCTTTCATTCGCTGTGGCATGGAAATAAAGTAGTTATGATCAGAGATCCTGGCAAGACCAGGACCACTGAACTTTGCCTGAAAAGGAGAGGTAACAACAGGACAGAGGGCCAACACCTGGTCACCCAGCAAAAACGCTTGGGTCTCCGACCCCCAATCAAACAGGGTTTTCATCTTTTCCTGCGCTACAGCAATTTTGTCCTGAACGATCTCCCTGGCTGCATATAAGCGTCTCCTGAACCCGTGAACGTAATCCACCAGATTCTTAGGTGGATCTGGCTGCTTCAAACCATCCGCCACCACAGCTAATGGACCCTTTACTGTGTGTGCGAAGACCAGCTCATTGGGGCTAAACCTGGTGCTCTTCTGGGTGACTTGTCGCACCGCCAGCATCAACCAAGGCAAACCTTCCTCACAGTCACTCCACAACTCTGTACAATAAGCGCGCAGGAGGGACTTCAAGGACTGATGGAAGCGCTCCAAGGCCACCTGGCTTTCAGAATAGTAGGCGGTGGCTTTATTATGTTGTGTTCTGAGCTGTTTCAAGACCTGGTTAAACAAATGCAATGAAAAGTTCGTTCCCTGATCCGAATGTATCACTTTGGGAATTCCAAACACGGAAATGAACTGGGTGAGAGCACGCACCACTGACCTAACCGTTATAGTTCATAGCGAGTAGGCAGCAGGGTACTGCTTAGCCTGACACATCACCATGAGCAGGTAGAAAGACCCAGCCCTGGAACGAGGTAAAGGACCCACACAATCAGTTTGGATGCTACTTTGATCGGGCTTAAAGGGAATGCTTCAGCACTTGGTTGGGCTTGGCAGCCAACTGACAAACATGACATGTGAGGAAACATCTCTCTTAGGGCGCGGCCAGATAAAATGCAGTAATACTCTGTCATACGTCTTAGTCACACCACTGTGTCCAGATTCATCATGGGCAACCTTTAACACAGCAGAGTGAAATTTAGCATGCACAATAATCTGAAACACAGGATCACCAACAATACCAGCATGTGGCAACAATTTTCTCACCAGCAATGGACCCTTAAGGAAGTAGTGACACGTGCAGCCCATCAACTCACTCATTGGCCACACCTGATCAAAAAGAGACTTCAGAGGTGTGTCAGCTTGTTGCTCCACCACCAGCTCACTATGGGACAAGGACACAGGGAAATCAGACAAAGGCAAATGCACATCTCTCGCATTTTCATCCTCTTTCCCAGTCTGGTTGCACACGCCATTGCATGCGTTACGGCACAAGCTGTAAACACATTAGAAAATTCCCTACTGCTAGGTCATCATCTGTGACTAAAACTTGTGACTCTGGCTCTGGGTCCACAGACGCAGTGAACGGAGCAGCTTTCTCCCACAACCGCGCACCCACCAAACCATTACCAAGAATCACAGAAACTCCCTCCATCTGGAATGCAGGACGCACAGCCAAAGCTGCTTCATCGCTGAACAGTTCACACTCCAGAGACACTTTATGCAGGGGAACAAAAAGTATATTCAACCCCGTACCTCAAACAGGTGCCCGCCTCAGACTCAGCGGACAACAACAACACATCAGTTTGAATAAAAGAGTCAAACGCTCCAGTGTCTCGCAGGATCTTAACATGCACCTTCCTGTCACTGCCCACCAGTGACACATAACCCTCATGAATGAAAGGCAGACATGATTCACCTGCATCAGAACCGAGGCCTTTCACTTCCCGTGTGGGTGCACACTGGTGCAGCTAACCCAGCTCCCTTTGGATTAGCCGGAAATGTTCTATGTCTGGATTTAAGCACATGATAGTCCGCTTGAATATGCCCACGCTTGTAACAATAGTGACAAACCCGGTCACCGTCACACTGGATGGGCCCCTTAACGTCACCCGGTCCTGCCCCATTTGGCTGCCCCAACACTCTCAACACGTCCTTCTCTCACCAGATCCAACATACTGATTAGATCCCACATTGTGCAAAAGCTCCCTGTGCCTCAGCACATAGGATGCATTCAGAAAACATAGTCCGCGTCTCGGTCCATTTGGGGACTCGGTTCGGTTGGGGGCGGGGGTGGTCTTCCGGACCGAGATCAAGTTCACTTTGCACTATTGCCAAACGAGCAAAACAGGCCAAGAATGAGAATCTCGGGTGGCGCTGCTTTCAGATTCACTGTAGGCGAGGACAAGACGCACATACAAGAAGGTTCTCACAACTTCTGTTTCCTCCACAAAGCGACATTAGTTTAGTTTTTTGTTCGAGGAGCTGGATATGCTTTCATCAGATCAAATATCAATTAAAGCTTTTACTTCCTCGTAACTCCACGTATGACCTTCTCATCAACCATCTCCACATATGTGGTGATGGTTGATGAATGACGGTTGCTCCATATTTGTTCCAAACATTCCCAATGAGGGCAAGTTTGGCATTTACTTGCCAAGTAGCTCGTTTCTCCCAACTATGTGTCTCATTCATGACAGCCCATGAATGTCTGAAGTACCATGATACCATGAAAAATAGAGTATCTTGACTAAGCATTCCATAAGCCGGCAGCAGCCACATTACCAGGTCTATACACCCCAGCAAGTAGCAACAGTCTCATGAAATCATGCAACTGTCGCTCGTTAATCTTCCTCCACTTGCTGCTGTACACCCTTGTCCCTTCCATGTTGGTCATCTCCAGCAGGACCTTCTCATGACATGGTGGTCAGTTGTGTTTATTTCTTGGGTGTGTGACAGCATTTTCAGCAGGTTAGGGTTAGGGGTCACTCTGATTGTGTTCTCTGATGGTGATCTGCATCGAGTGTTAAAAGGGCAGAATAACCATGAAATGTCACATTTCTGAACATCTGTCATCATAGTCATCCTGTTCATCAAATTTACCTTCTTGTTCAGGAGAGAACATCAACATAATTGCAGACATCCTCATCAGTTTTGCTATTTTTTTGTCCTCAGCATCATTTTCATGACCAATGATGAGGTCAAAGACAGCTAAAATCAATGTTGGCTGATGCTACTGCAGAATGAAACTGATCTAGGGCTGGGACTATTCGTCGACGTAACCGATTACGTCAACGCAAAAAATACGTCGACGCAAAATATGCGTACCGATGCGTCGTCAGACCAAAACAAAGATGGCGGCGCCATGCGACTTCAGACTAAAACAAAGATGGCGGTGCGATCTCCGCGAGTGGCTCTTCCAAGTTTCCAAAGTGTGAGGCAGTGAGGGCCCACACTCGTTTATCGAAGGTATTAACTATATATTAGGGATGGCGAATCCGAAGCCTAATGAGACATGAGACAACTTCCGTGAGATGGACACCATGTCCTCAGACACGTCAGGCCTGTTTGAGACACTCAGCATGAAGCAGGAGCTCCATCTGCTGGCCGTGGGTGGAACTGCAGCTGATGCAGGGAGCGGTCTCGTCTCTGACTGAATATAACTAAAGTCACGTTCTCAACCTCATGTTCGTGTTTCATCTGTTGGTAATAGTATTGTGTAATCACTTCTGGGATAAATAAAGAATTTTTAATTTCATTTCCAAGTGATTGACACCCGTATTAAGCATTAACAGACTAAAGATGAAGATGCACTTTTTCTGGAAGCTAGACCCATGTTCAATATAGATGTTCAACTCTAAATGTTTACTTATCTTCATTATCTTTTGTTGGAAAATAATAGCCTGTCTGTCTTAGCTTAAATCCTCCAAGTTTACATGATCATATTATTTCAATAATGACTTTTTTATTATTATTTTCATGTAAATGAAAGAATTAAAAGCCTGTTTTCAGTCCGCTTGTGTTTTCAACATAAATTTTACATTCTGTTGGTTCATGAAAAAGTCCATGACAGGCTGCTGCTCCCACTGCCTTTTTATTCATGCTCTTTTTACATTTTAGATATCTATATCAGCATATATAAATTGCTGTCTGTCAATTTATGAGGAGATAATCGATAATCGAATCGAGTCGAATCGAGCTAAAAAAGTGAATCGTTAGATTAATCGATGCATCGAAAAAATAATCGATAGATTAATCGTTTAAAAAATAATCGTTTAACACAGCCCTAAACTGATCACATCTATATGTACGATGTGTGTGTGAGCCAGACTAAAGCTTTTATTGTGATTCTTTTGTGATTTTTTTTTTTTTGCATGCTATTTTGTAGTGTTTTTCTTACTTTTTGGGAAAGGAATGACTGTCTTGGCTGGCAATTTGCCCCGCCCCACCAGTGTGGCTGCAATTAAGACAAGAGGGGACAGGTGTGGGGCTGAAGGAGAGACTGGTATTTAAGGACTGGGATGGAGCATGTGAGCAGGACATTTGGCTAAAGAAGAAGAGAAGGAATCGGGTGCTAGAGGAGCAGGCACAATTTGTGGAAAATACGACCCTGCCACAAAGAGAGCGCTGAGGCGGCTGGGGGAGCCATCGATCGACTGGACTAGGCACACTGGAAAACACCGCCTGACGGAAAGACGGCTGGAGGAATTGTCAACGGGCCGAACAGACCACAAGAGCCTGGAAAACTACTGCCTATCACAGATGAGTAAAAAGGAATGTTGATCAGCCTAGAGCTGTGCATGTGTAAGCTCCTCCTTTGGGTGAAGAGAGTCTTAGTGCCTTTCTGTTTTCTTCAGCAGCAACAGAACAGCGGCAGCAGAGTCACCGAGTGGACAGCGGTGTCAATGCCAGGACGCTCCAAGGGACACTCCTCCTCCCCCTTTTCGCCATAGGTCTCTTTTGGGAGTCAAACCTTCTGTGGATTTTATCCTTTTTTTCTGATCTCTCCTGCAGACTCTAAAAGAGAACAAGACTGGTTTAAAGCCCCCATGAATGCCAATAAACTCTTAACACTGAGCAGAAGTGATCCTTAAATTCTTGTAGCAGTGGGATTTTCAAACTGGTATAGAGACTAACAGGCGGGTGTGTGACATTATTTTTGGCGTTGTGCGGCAGGATACCAGTTCCACTGCTACAGAATGGACACTGCTCAAAATAGTGTCCCTACTGCACAGTTTGTCATGCCATGGTTTCTGGGGGCTGCTTTAGTCCCAAAATTTAGTGGAGATTCAGTTAAATTTCCAGAATGGAAGACTCAAGTAGAAGCTATGTTAAGAGCACAAGGATTGAGTTTACAACAACAAGCAGATTTTTTTGTTGGGGGCTTTAGAAGGAGATGCTAAAGAGAGCTCCAGTTGGTTAAATCAGAAGAAAAAGACTGTGGCAAAAGGTTTTGGACATCCTAGAAAAACTTTATTTTAAGCCAGCTACTCAAGCTCAGCTTAGAGCAAACTTTTTAACTGTAAGCAACAGACCGATGAGACTGTGAGTGCTTTTATATTGAGACTGAGAGAGAATTTCTCCAGGTGGCATGAACTAGAACATGGGGAGGCTGGAGAAGACAATGATATGCTGTTAGACCAGTTAATGGTGGGTCTGCGGCCAGGGCCTGTTAAACGGGGAGCTGGCCCGACAAATCTGACGGGAAGAAGGTTTAAATTTTAAGGATGCTTGGAAGAGGCCCATGCATTAGAACAGGGGTCGGCAACCCAAAATGTTCAAAGAGCCATATTGGACCAAAAAACCGAAAAACAAATCTGTCTGGAGCCGCAAAAATGTAAAAGTCTTAAATAAGCCGGTCGGCAACCTGCTTCAGCCAAACAGCCTTTTAGACCCGTTTCCTACAATAAAGAAAACACTGGAGCATCAACTGACTTTTAACATTGATAATTAAATAAAACTTTAACGTTAAATGTGTTGCATTTAACATAAAAACGAGAAAACAAAATCACATTTCTGCATCCAGCAAGAAAAACATTTTAAACTAAAAAAAAAGAAAAAGACGTCGGGTTGAAGGTCACTTTTTTTGTTTTTTAATCTATTTTAATTGTTGTATTTATGTAGGATGGAAAAAGACGCAGCTTTAATTATCTACCAGCAGCAAACCAAACACGCTGTCCTGTCTGCGCCGTCATCCTTTTACTGGCGCGTGCAGTAAGCTACCCGAAAAATGAAATTACTTTTTCACAAAATATGAACATAGCTACGCAAAATAATCTTGTCAGCAGTGAAAACAAATGAATCTGCCCACGCAGCGCTGAACATGCTCAGTGCATCAGACACTTTTCTTCTCTATCGTCGGCCTACCTGCTGGAGAAGTGATCAATGCGCAGCATGACAGGGTCGGAGTGGACAAATAAGCTTTTGCTCGTTTATTATTCACTTTAAATGCCAGAACTGCAGCAACAGCGCAACAGAGACGCTCCGCTGTGAGGCGTTCGTGGGACAGTGCGCCAGGAGGAAAGTTCAGCGCTCCGCGGCACGTCCACACTCAGTGATGTTCTTTGTTTGTAATTAATTCCGTTTTTAATGTTTAATTCCGTGATTGCTGATTCAATAGGGCTGTATCAAGCTATGCTGCACAATAGCGGCACGTGAACATGAAGTGCAGTTATTAACACTGATTGGCTGCGTAAAGGTTTGTGAGACGCATCATCGCATGCTGGACAGTTACTCGCCGTTTTACTGCAGTTACCTGCTTGTTGCACCTGACACTCAATGGGCTGCTTTGCAAAATGGTAAAATATAAATTATGTCTTTATTTTAATAGTTAAGTTGGATTTATATTTCACGTGCTGCATTTGCAGTGCTCGGAGAACTCGGGAAAAGTGCGCAACTGTACATGAATCCCTCAGAGGGATCATCATAATCCTCAAATTTAGAATAAGATAAGAAACTTTATTGTCTCTCAAGGGGACATTTGTCTTGGTCTTTTAGAATCACATCATTAAAGTGAACCAACCAAAATACAATACACTTTAGTAGAATAGTCATTAATTCATTTTCCAATGCCAGGGAGCCGCAACAGAGGGACTAAAGAGCCGCATGCGGCTCCGGAGCCGCGGGTTGCCGACCCCTGCATTAGAACAAGAGCTTAAAGATATGGCTGATGTTTCATTTTCACAGAGAGTCACTGCTCCAACCCTGGGCGACCGGCCTGCCGCTGATCTGGA
>JALJCO010008480.1:0-174500 GCA_023101725.1 Atherinomorus stipes | reverse complement strand
GCCACGTCTAAAAGGCATGAGGAAATGTCGGATTTTGGTGACGATTTCGAACTTTTTTCACCAAACTAACTGTCACCGTATCTCTATGAACCAGAACACACTGACTAAGGTAGTACACGACCACCCGGAAGCAAAGTATACAATTCCGCAGCTGGTAAGAAACTAGTTCCTCAATATGTGATGCAAAATGCATCATACAAGCTAGTTTTACTAGTTTAAAGGAATAGTTCACCCTCAGAATGATTTAACTTTATTTTCCACTTACCCTCATGGTGAGCAAGACTCTGAAACACTTTTTTAATATGTCAAATGCAGCCGGCGATCAGGACGACTTCTCATTTCCCCCCAATAGAGTTCGCCAGGGTCCGAGCCAAAAAGGTCCATAAAAGTCCACTAAAAATTGTCAATATTCCTCCATACTGCTCGTCCAATGTAATCCAAGTATCCTGAGTGGGTAGCGTCCAGAATTTACTCGAAATGTAATTTATTATATTTTTAGAGCCTAAAAAGGAGTATTGTTTACTTCAATGATGCGCGCACATGCGCAGTCACGAAACTACGGAAGCCTCGGCGTTCAGAGCCTACACTGCCGAGAATACAAGCGTAGAAGAAGAAATTTCGTGTTTACATTGTGCTAAGAGTGCGAGAGCTCCAGACAAACCGGGACAAACACAGGAGGGGTTGGATATTAATCAAAAAGAAAGAAAGAAAGAACAAGAGAACGCGCGATCTCATCTTCCGTGGCTTCCGTAGTTTCGTGAACGTGCATCGGCGTGCTTGCTAGGCATGCGATGTAGTGTTGTTTAGACTCTAAAAATATACTAAATGGTGTAGTTTCTAGTAAATTATGGACGCTACCGACTCAGGATACTTGGATTACATTGGACGAGCAGTATGGAGGAATATTGACAATTGTTTGGGGACTTTTATGGACCTTTTTGGCTCGGACCCTGGCGAACTCCATTGGGGGGAAACGAGAAGTCGTCCTGATCTCCGGCTGCATTTGACATATTAAAAAAGTGCTCCAGAGTCTTGCTCACCATGAGGGGAAGTGGAAAATAAAGTTACATCATTCTGTGGGTGTACTATTCCTTTAAGCGTAGTTCAGCACTCTGTTGCCATGTTGCTATAGCGACGCCGGAAGTCAGCGTTTACACGTTTTTTCCCCTCTCTCATGTAGTTCTCTTGTGAATATTAACAGAATGTTTGGTTTTATTATTATAAATACTCTGTTACATGTAAGTGCTGTTTATTGCTGAGCTACTAATATGAGAAAGCGTTTGTGTCGCACGTCATGTGACTATGACCCGGAAGCTGTTATAGAAGCACCAAAACAGAGCAGAAACAGCGGTGGAGACGTCGGAGGAGTTTTACGTTCCTGTTAATAATTCTACCACTGCGCTGTGATTGGTCCGGTCAATCTTTTACTGAAGGCAGCCCAGACTGACTTGCCGTGTATCTCATACATGGCGTTGGTCAGGCTGGTGTACCGGGCTACGGCTGTCATATTGACCTTTTTTACTGTGTCTGCTAATACCTGGATGGAGGGGATGTTTATTTGAACAAAACGGGACTTTATGATCGCTACAATTATTATTCTGCTAGGTCGCGATAATCTCTTTGAGCCGATCGCTGTGTGGTGGTGGTGTGTTTGCCATTATGCTAAGTTAGCTATGTTAGGCTAGTTTGGAACCGAAGCTGTTTTGCGAACACAACTGTAACTACAGTATAATCATGTAACGCCTCATCTGAAAGCTAAAATCCTGCAAAATGCAGGCGCTGAACTGATTATTATAGCTGCTATGAAGAATAAAGCCACCACCAGAGAGCAGCTGCTACTGTTAGCAGCCGAGGGGTAAATTTTGATGGAATCTAAATAAAGTGTCAGATTCTCTCCTTCCAGTTATTGTGTCACCCGCAGACAAAGCAGTGAATGCTGCATGTGTTTTAACACATAACATTAAATCTATTAATGTAGTTCATAGACTACGCGACACTGACTAGCCGGAAGTTGTAGGCCAATATGGCGGCGCCCATCCTGACTTCCAGAATGAAAAGGTTTGTTTTGCACTCTCTTTTATTCACTCAACTGTAACTTTGGTTCTTACTTGCATGTTGTTGTTTTTATTTGAATACCTTAAACTTGAAAATAAACATTGTGTTGTTAGATTGTAAGTTATTTAAAGTGTTTTTATTTTTAAAGTTGGTTTCTTGTAGATTTTATGTATTTATTTTACTTCTTATATCAACCAATAATGTTCATAATTTGGTTTTTACTTTTGTTTTAATCTTTTTTTTAAAAGTACCGATAGGGAGTACCAATAAGAGTAGCAGTATCGATACAACCTTAACAGCACCCATCCCTATTCATGAGTCCCAGTGGCAATTAAAGTGCATACGTCTCCTCGCAGGTCGAGTCCTAAGGACAACAAAGTCAATCAGGTGACGTGTCGGCCTGCTGACTGGAAGTCATCCAGGAACTCAGAACCACAGTTGCCTGCGTAACTTTTGTTATAGCTGGCGTTCACCTTTCAATAAGCCGTGGAAACAGCTGAATATGTCCATGGTGGCTGCGTTTGTGGTTTATGATTAAAGGGGAAGTTCAGGATTTTTGACATAGGGCCTCATTTTCGAGTGAGCCAAGATGCTACTTGTCACTAGAGACAGTTTCAACATATTTCATTCCGTTATTCTCATTCCAGGACGTCGCCGATGCTAATGCTATTGGAAGTCAATAGGAATCTGCTAGCCTGTCATTAAAAACAGTCTTAACCACTCCACTGAACATCCGAGGCAAATCATTTATAACTTCAGACGATCTGTAAATGACGTGTTAGTAGAATGATGTTACAAATAAAACTAACCTGCGTTTCTTTGCATTTTGATTGTTGCTGCTGAGACACTTTACAAAGTTTTACTTCCTGTATTTGGCGGCGGAGTGATGTCATCTGCTGCTACATGCAGGAAGGAATTTAATTACACAAATATACAGTCAAAACTACGGCCACGTCTAAAAGGCATGAGGAAATGTCGGATTTTGGTGACGATTTCTAACTTTTTTCACCAAACTAACTGTCACCGTATCTCTATGAACCAGAACACACTGACAAAGGTAGTACACGACCACCCGGAAGCAAAGTATACAATTCCGCAGCTGGTAAGAAACTAGTTCCTCAATATGTGATGCAAAATGCATCATACAAGCTAGTTTTACTAGTTTAAAGGAATAGTTCACCCTCAGAATGATTTAACTTTATTTTCCACTTACCCTCATGGTGAGCAAGACTTTGAAACACTTTTTTAATATGTCAAATGCAGCCGGCGATCAGGACAACTTCTCATTTCCCCCCAATATAGTTCGCCAGGGTCCGAGCCAAAAAGGTCCATAAAAGTCCACAAAAAATTGTCAATATTCCTCCATACTGCTCGTCCAATGTAATCCAAGTATCCTGAGTGGCTAGCGTCCAGAATTTACTCGAAATGTCATTTATTATATTTTTAGAGCCTAAAAAGGAGTATTGTTTACTTCAATGATGCGCGCACATGCGCAGTCACGAAACTACGGAAGCCTCGGCGTTCAGAGCCTACTCTGCCGATAATACAAGCGTAGAAGAAGAAATTTTGTGTTTACATTGTGCTAAGAGCGCGAGAGCTCCAGACAAACCGGGACAAACACAGGAGGGGTTGGATATTAATCAAAAAGAAAGAAAGAAAGAACAAGAGAACGTGCAATCTCATCTTCCGTGGCTTCCGTAGTTTCGTGAACGTGCATCGGCGTGCTTGCTAGGCATGCGATGTAGTGTTGTTTAGACTCTAAAAATATACTAAATGGTGTAGTTTCTAGTAAATTATGGACGCTACCGACTCAGGATACTTGGATTACATTGGACGAGCAGTATGGAGGAATATTGACAATTGTTTGTGGACTTTTATGGATCTTTTTGGCTCGGACCCTGGCAAACTCCATTGGGGGGAACGAGAAGTCGTCCTGATCTCCGGCTGCCTTTGACATATTAAAAAAGTGCTCCAGAGTCTTGCTCACCATGAGGGGAAGTGGAAAATAAAGTTACATCATTCTGTGGGTGTACTATTCCTTTAAGCGTAGTTCAGCACTCTGTTGCCATGTTGCTATAGCGACGCCGGAAGTCAGCGTTTACACGTTTTTCCCCTCTCTAATGTAGTTCTCTTGTGTATATTAACAGAATGTTTGGTTTTATTATTATAAATACTCTGTTACATGTAAGTGTTGTTTATTGCTGAGCTACTAATATGAGAAAGTGTTTGTGTCGCACGTCATGTGACTTTGACCCGGAAGCTGTTATAGAAGCACCAAAACAGAGCAGAAACAGCGGTGGAGACGTCGGAGGAGTTTTACGTTCCTGTTAATAATTCTACCACTGCGCTGTGATTGGTCCGGTCAATCTTTTACTGAAGGCAGCCCAGACTGACTTGCCGTGCATCTCATACATGGCGTTGGTCAGGCTGGTGTACCGGGCTACGGCTGTCATATTGACCCTTTTTTACTGTGTCTGCTAATACCTGGATGGAGGGGATGTTTATTTGAACAAAATGGGACTTTATGATCGCTACAATTATTATTCTGCTAGGTCGCGATAATCTCTTTGAGCCGATCGCTGTGTGGTGTCGTTGTTTGCCATTATGCTAAGTTAGCTATATTAGGCTAGTTTGGAACCGAAGCTGTTTTGCGAACACAACTGTAACTACAGTATAATCATGTAACGCCTCATCTGAAAGCTAAAATGCTGCAAAATGCAGGCGCTGAACTGATTATTATAGCTGCTATGAAGAATAAAGCCACCACCAGAGAGCAGCTGCTACTGTTAGCAGCCGAGGCTAACACCGTTAGCTGTCGGGGGGGAAATTTTGATGGAATCTAAATAAAGTGTCAGATTCTCTCCTTCCAGTTATTGTGTCACCCGCAGACAAAGCAGTGAATGCTGCATGTGTTTTAACACATAACATTAAATCTATTAATGTAGTTCATAGACTACGCAACACTGACTAGCCGGAAGTTGTAGGCCAACATGGCGGCGCCCATCCTGACTTCCAGAATGGAAGGGTTTGTTTTGCACTCTCTTTTATTCACTCAACTGTAACTTTGGTTCTTACTTGCATGTTGTTGTTTTTTATTTGAATACCTTAAACATGAAAATAAACATTGTGTTGTGAGATTGTAAGTTATTTAAAGTGTTTTTATTTTTAAAAAAAATTTTTTTAGATTTCATTTATTTATTTTACTTTTTATATCAACCAATAATGTTCATAATTTGGTTTTTACTTTTGTTTTAATCTTTTTTTTTTAAAGTACCGATAGGAGTACCAATAAGAGTAGCATTATCGATACAACCTTAACAGCACCCATCCCTATTCATGAGTACCGTACCGTACCGTCTTCTTCCGCTTATCCGGGATCGGGTCGCGGGGGCAGCTGCCTAAGCAGGGAAGCCCAGACTTCCCTCACCCCGGCCACAGCCGCCAGCTCATCCGGGGGGATCCCAAGGCGTTCCCAGGCCAGCCGGGAGACGTAGTCCCTCCAGCGTGTCCTGGGCCTCCCCCGGGGTCTGGTCCCGGTGGGACGTGCCTGGAACACCTCACCAGGGAGGCGTCCAGGGGGCATCCTGACCAGATGCCCGAGCCACCTCATCTGGCTCCTCTCTATACGGAGGAGCAGCGGCTCTACTTTGAGTCCCTCCCGGATGACCGAGCTCCTCCCCCTATCTCTAAGGGAGAGCCCGGCCACCCTGCGGAGGAAACTCATTTCAGCCGCTTGTACCCGCGATCTCGTTCTTTCGGTCATGACCCACAGCTCATGGCCATAGGTGAGGGTGGGAACGTAGATGGACCGGTAAATCGAGAGCTTCGCCTTCTGGCTCAGCTCCTTCTTCACCACGACGGACCGATGCAACGTCCGCATCACTGCAGACGCCGCACCGATCCGTCTGTCCATCTCCCGCTCCATTTTTCCCTCACTCGTGAACAAGACCCCGAGATACTTAAACTCCTCCACCTGGGGCAGGACCTCACTCCTGACCCGGAGAGGACATTCCACCCTTTTCCGGGCGAGGACCATGGTCTCGGATTTGGAGGTGCTGATTCTCATCCCGGCCGCGTCACACTCGGCTGCAAATCGCCCCAGCGATTCATGAGTCCCAGTGGCAATTAAAGTGCATACGTCTCCTCGCAGGTCAAGTCCTAAGGACAACGAAGTCAATCAGGTGACGTGTCGGCCTGCTGACTGGAAGTCATCCAGGAACTCTCAGAACCACAGTTGCCTGCGTAACTTTTGTTATAGCTGGCGTTCACCTTTCAATAAGCCGTGGAAACAGCTGAATATGTCCATGGTGGCTGCGTTTGTGGTTTATGATTAAAGGGGAAGTTCAGGATTTTTTGACATAGGGCCTCATTTTCGAGTGAGCCAGGATGCTACTTGTCACTAGAGACAGTTTCAACATATTTCATTCCGTTATTCTCGTTCCAGGACGTCGCCGATGCTAATGCTATTGGAAGTCAATAGGAATCTGCTAGCCTGTCATTAAAAACAGTCTTAACCACTCCACTGAACATCCGAGGCAAATCATTTATAACTTCAGACGATCTGTAAATGACGTGTTAGTAGAATAATGTTACAAATAAAACTAACCTGCGTTTCTTTGCATTTTGATTGTTGCTGCTGAGACACTTTACAAAGTTTTTACTTCCTGTATTTGGCGGCGGAGTGATGTCATCTGCTGCTACATGCAGGAAGGAATTTAATTACACAAATATACAGTCAAAACTACGGCCACGTCTAAAAGGCATGAGGAAATGTCGGATTTTAGTGACGATTTCAAACTTTTTCACCAAACTAACTGTCACCGTATCTCTATGAACCAGAACACACTGACAAAGGTAGTACACGACCACCCGGAAGCAAAGAATACAATTCCGCAGCTGGTAAGAAACTAGTTCCTCAATATGTGATGCAAAATGCATCATACAAGCTAGTTTTACTAGTTTAAAGGAATAGTTCACCCTCAGAATGATTTAACTTTATTTTCCACTTACCCTCATGGTGAGCAAGACTTTGAAACACTTTTTTAATATGTCAAATGCAGCCGGCGATCAGGACGACTTCTCGTTTCCCCCCAATAGAGTTCGCCAGGGTCCTAGCCAAAAAGGTCCATAAAAGTCCACAAAAAATTGTCAATATTCCTTCATACTGCTCGTCCAATGTAATCCAAGTATCCTGAGTGGGTAGCGTCCAGAATTTACTCGAAATGTCATTTATTATATTTTTAGAGCCTAAAAAGGAGTATTGTTTACTTCAATGATGCGCGCACATGCGCAGTCACGAAACTACGGAAGCCTCGGCGTTCAGAGCCTACTCTGCCGATAATACAAGCGTAGAAGAAGAAATTTCGTGTTTACATTGTGCTAAGAGCGCGAGAGCTCCAGACAAACCGGCACAAACACAGGAGGGGTTGGATATTAATCAAAAAGAAAGAAAGAAAGAACAAGAGAACGCGCGATCTCATCTTCCGTGGCTTCCGTAGTTTCGTGAACGTGCATCGGCGTGCTTGCTAGGCATGCGATGTAGTGTTGTTTAGACTCTAAAAATATACTAAATGGTGTAGTTTCTAGTAAATTATGGACGCTACCGACTCAGGATACTTGGATTACATTGGACGAGCAGTATGAAGGAATATTGACAATTGTTTGTGGACTTTTATGGACCTTTTTGGCTCGGACCCTGGCAAACTCCATTGGGGGGAAACGAGAAGCCTTCCTGATCGCCGGCTGCATTTGACATATTAAAAAAGTGCTCCAGAGTCTTGCTCACCATGAGGGGAAGTGGAAAATAAAGTTACATCATTCTGTGGGTGAACTATTCCTTTAAGCGTAGTTCAGCACTCTGTTGCCATGTTGCTATCGCGACGCCGGAAGTCAGCATTTACATGTTGTTTTTCCCCTCTCTAATGTAGTTCTCTTGTGAATATTAACAGAATGTTTGGTTTTATGATTATAAATACTCTGTTACATGTAAGTGTTGTTTATTGCTGAGCTACTAATGAGAAAGTGTTTGTGTCGCACGTCATGTGACTATGACCCGGAAGCTGTTATAGAAGCACCAAAACAGAGCAGAAACAGCGGTGGAGACGTCGGAGGAGTTTTACGTTCCTGTTAATAATTCTACCACTGCGCTGTGATTGGTCCGGTCAATCTTTTACTGAAGGCAGCCCAGACTGACTTGCCGTGCATCTCATACATGGCGTTGGTCAGGCTGGTGTACCGGGCTACGGCTGTCATATTGACCCTTTTTTACCGTGTCTGCTAAAACCTGGATGGAGGGGATGTTTATTTGAACAAAATGGGACTTTATGATCGCTACAATTATTATTCTGCTAGGTCGCGATAATCTCTTTGAGCCGATCGCTGTGTGGTGGTGGTGTTTGCCATTATGCTAAGTTAGCTATATTAGGCTAGTTTGGAACCGAAGCTGTTTTGCGAACACAACTGTAACTACAGTATAATCATGTAATGCCTCATCTGAAAGCTAAAATGCTGCAAAATGCAGGCGCTGAACTGATTATTATAGCTGCTATGAAGAATAAAGCCACCACCAGAGAGCAGCTGCTACTGTTAGCAGCCGAGGCTAACACCGTTAGCTGTCGGGGGGTAAATTTTGATGGAATCTAAACAAAGTGTCAGATTCTCTCCTTCCAGTTATTGTGTCACCCGCAGACAAAGCAGTGAATGCTGCATGTGTTTTAACACATAACATTAAATCTATTAATGTAGTTCATAGACTACGCAACACTGACTAGCCGGAAGTTGTAGGCCAATATGGCGGCGCCCATCCTGACTTCCAGAATGGAAGGGTTTGTTTTGCACTCTCTTTTATTCACTCAACTGTAACTTTGGTTCTTACTTGCATGTTGTTTTTATTTGAATACCTTAAACATGAAAATAAACATTGTGTTGTTAGATTGTAAGTTATTTAAAGTGTTTTTATTTTTAAAGTTGGTTTCTTGTAGATTTTATTTATTTATTTTACTTTTTATATCAACCAATAATGTTCATAATTTGGTTTTTACTTTTGTTTTAATCTTTTTTTTTTAAAGTACCGATAGGGAGTACCAATAAGAGTAGCAGTATCGATACAACCTTAACAGCACCCATCCCTATTCATGAGTCCCAGTGGCAATTAAAGTGCATACGTCTCCTCGCAGGTCGAGTCCTAAGGACAACAAAGTCAATCAGGTGACGTGTCGGCCTGCTGACTGGAAGTCATCCAGGAACTCAGAACCACAGTTGCCTGCGTAACTTTTGTTATAGCTGGCGTTCACCTTTCAATAAGCCGTGGTAACAGCTGAATATGTCCATGGTGGCTGCGTTTGTGGTTTATGATTAAAGGGGAAGTTCAGGATTTTTGACATAGGGCCTCATTTTCGAGTGAGCCAGGATGCTACTTGTCCCTAGAGACAGTTTCAACATATTTCATTCCGTTATTCTCGTTCCAGGACGTCGCCGATGCTAATGCTATTGGAAGTCAATAGGAATCTGCTAGCCTGTCATTAAAAACAGTCTTAACCACTCCACTGAACATCTGAGGCAAATCATTTATAACTTCAGACTATCTGTGTAAATGACGTGTTAGTAGAATAATGTTACAAATAAAACTAACCTGCGTTTCTTTGCATTTTGATTGTTGCTGCTGAGACACTTTACAAAGTTTTACTTCCTGTATTTGGCGGCGGAGTGATGTCATCTGCTGCTACATGCAGGAAGGAATTTAATTACACAAATATACAGTCAAAACTACGGCCACGTCTAAAAGGCATGAGGAAATGTCGGATTTTGGTGACGATTTCTAACTTTTTTCACCAAACTAACTGTCACCGTATCTCTATGAACCAGAACACACTGACAAAGGTAGTACACGACCACCCGGAAGCAAAGAATACAATTCCGCAGCTGGTAAGAAACTAGTTCCTCAATATGTGATGCAAAATGCATCATACAAGCTAGTTTTACTAGTTTAAAGGAATAGTTCACCCTCAGAATGATTTAACTTTATTTTCCACTTACCCTCATGGTGAGCAAGACTCTGAAACACTTTTTTAATATGTCAAATGCAGCCGGCGATCAGGACGACTTCTTGTTTCCCCCCAATAGAGTTCGCCAGGGTCCGAGCCAAAAAGGTCCATAAAAGTCCACTAAAAATTGTCAATATTCCTTCATACTGCTCGTCCCATGTAATCCAAGTGTCCTGAGTGGGTAACGTCCAGAATTTACTCGAAATGTCATTTAGTATATTTTTAGAGTCTAAAAAGGAGTATTGTTTACGTCTATGAAGCGCGCACATGCGCAGTCACGAAACTACGGAAGCCTCGGCGTTCAGAGTCTACTCTGCCGATAATGCAAGCGTAGAAGAAGAAATTTGGTGTTTACATTGTGCTAAGAGCGCGAGAGCTCCAGACAAACCGGGACAAACACAGGAGGGGTTGGATATTAATCAAAAAGAAAGAAAGAAAGAACAAGAGAACGCGCGATCTCATCTTCCGTGGCTTCCGTAGTTTCGTGAACGTGCATCGACGTGCTTGCTAGGCATGCGATGTAGTGTTGTTTAGACTCTAAAAATATACTAAATGGTGTAGTTTCTAGTAAATTCTGGACGCCACCCACAGGACACTTGGACTACATTGGACGAGCAGTATGGAGGAATATTGACAATTGTTTGCTGACTTTTATGGACCTTTTTGGCTCGGACCCTGGCAAACTCCATTGGGGGGAAACGAGAAGTCGTCCTGATCTCCGGCTGCCTTTGACATATTAAAAAAGTGGTCCATAGTCTTGCTCACCATGAGGGTAAGTGGAAAATAAAGTTAAATCATTCTGAGGGTGAACTATTCCTTTAACACGGCATTTACACAGATAGGCTTGCTGATTTGCCTCAGATGTTCTGTGGAGTGGATAAGATTGGTTTTAATGACAGGCTAGCAGATTCCTATTGACTTCCACTGGGCATAATCAGAGCCTTTAAGAATGAGATGAAAACCAATGAATACCTCGATCATGTAGATACTGTAGGAAATACTTTTCTTAAAAATTGTTACTCAAATATATGGGCCTGTGTACATTAAAAATGAGAGTAAAGAGGGAATAATAAAGGATTTCCAATGAACACAAAGGAGACAGTCTGAACACATTTTAGTCAATCTTGATTTTTCTTAAACGAATATGTTGTAAAGTATGTCAGGAATAGGTTTCTACAGTAAATATCATAAAGGGTGACAATTATTAAAATGAAGGTCTTCTGTTGTCCGTAATGGGTCCACCAGAGGACGCACCGACAGCGTAAATACGTTACAGTCAAATTAATCAACCCAGAAAACATTTTTCTACTGAATTATCATTTTCAAATTAAACTGAGAAAATAAACAGAATTATAACATTGTCTCGGAAAATCTGTCATTTTATAATAAGATTTTTTTTAATGTAAATATGGAATGTTACAGATATTTTACTATATCAAAGTGTATTATACAGTTTGTGATACTGAATCAGCATACAGGATGTAGTTTAGTACACCTTTTTAATTAAGGATGGAAGTAACAGTACATTTTCCTACTTCTAGAATATTCAACGGTGATCTGAAGTATTTCATTCAGCGCATGATGGATGGATCTATTGATGGATAGATGGATCTATGGATGGATGATCTATGGATGGATGATCTATGGATGGATGGATGACCTAGGGATGGATGGATAGATCTATGGATGGATGGATCTATGGATGGATGGATCTATGGATGGATGATTTATGGATGGATGGATGGATCTAGGGATGGATGGATAGATGGATCTATGGATGGATGATTTATGGATGGATGGATGGATCTAGGGATGGATGGATAGATGGATCTATGGATGGATGATTTATGGATGGATGGATTGATCTATGGATGGATGATCTATGGATGGACGGATGGGTCTAGGGATGGATCTATGGATGGATGGATAGATCTATGGATGGATGGATGGATGGGTCTAGGGATGGATGGATAAATGGATGGATCTATGGATGGATGGATAGATGGATCAATGGATGGATGGATAGATGGGTCTATGGATGGAAGGGTCTAGGGATGGATGGATGGATGGATCTAGGGATGGATGTATCTTTTTGTGAGGCTTTCCTCTGTTTTTTTTTTTTTGGGCGGATTTAGGGGGGGGCTATGGTGAGGCGCACCTCTTTTTATTCAGTTTTTTTTTGGGGGGGGGGGGTCTTTTTTTTTTCCTTGGGGCGTGGAGGGGTTGGTAAGGACTGCTTATATTTTGGGGGGGGGGGGGGGTCTTGGTGAGGCGTTCTTTTTGGAGGGCTTTGGGTAGGAGTGCCTATTCTTTGGGGGGGGGGGGGATGTTCTCATTTTTTTCTTGGAGAAGGGGTGGGGGTTGGTAAGGCTTGCCTCTTTGGGGCGGATTTTTGTGAGGCGTGTATCTTTTGCTTTTTTTTTCCTGAGGGAAGTTTGTGAGGCATGCCACTTTCTTTTTGGGGGGTCCTGGTGAGGCGTTCCCCTTTTTTTTTATTGGGGAAGGGTTGTGGATTAGTGAGGTTTGCCATGTTTTATGGGGGAAAGGGATGGGGGGGGTTGGGGTCAGTGTGGCGTGCCTCTTGTCTTTGAGAATAGGAGCAGGTTTGTGAGGTTCGCCTCCTTCTTTTTGGGGGGGGGGGGGGGGGGGTTGGGGAGGCCTGCTTCTTTTTTGGAGGGCTTTGGTGAGGAGTGCCTCTTTTTTGGGGGCGGGGGGAGGGGATGTGTGTGAAGCGTACCTCTGCTCTTAATTTTTTCTTGGGGGGGGTGTGTGGGAAGGCCTGCCTCTTTTTTTGGGGGATTTTTGCGAAGGGTGTGTATGTTTTGCTTTATTTTCCTGTAGTTTGGAGGGGGGGGGGGGGTTGTGAGGCATGCCTGTTCTTTTTTTTTGGGGGGGGGTCCTGGTGAGGCATGCCTCTGTTTCTTGGGGTAGGGATAGGGGTTGGGGGAGGCCTGCTTCCATTTTGGGGGGTTTTGGTGAGGCGTGCCTTACTTTTGGGGGCGAGGGTTGGCGAGGCGTGTGCCTTTTTTTCTTTGGGGGAGGGGGGGGGTTGTGAGGTTTGCCTCTTTGTGGGGTGGGTTTGTTTGACATCTTTTTCTTTTTTGGGGGGGTCTTGATGAGACATGCATCTTTTTTCTTGGGCGAGGGTTGTGGGTTGGTAAGGATTGCATCTTTTTGGTGGGGATAGGGGTTGGGGGAGGGGGTTTGTGAGGCTTTCCTCTTTTTTTTTCTTTGGGGTCGGGGGTTGGTAAGGCTTGCCTTTTTTTGCGGAGTTTGTTATGTCTTTTTTACTTCTTGGGGGTGGGGGGGTTTGTGAGGCATTTTTTTCTTTTATAGGGGTCTTGGTGAAGCATGCCATCTTATCTTGGGGGAGGGGAGCAGGTTGGAAGGTTTGCCACCTTGCTTTGGGAGGGAGGGGGTTGAGGAGGCCTGCTTCTTTTTTGGAGGGCTTTGCTGAGGCATGCTGTTGGATTTTTTTTTTTTTATTTTTTCCTGGTGGGGGGGTGGGGGGGTAGTGGTGAAGCGTGCCTATTTTTTTCTTGGGGGGGAATTGGGGTTTGTGAGGCCTGCCTCTTTTTAGGGGACCTTTGGTGAGGCTTGCTTCTGCTTTTTTTGGGGGGGGGGGGGGGGCATCAGGCGTGCTGCCGAAAGAAGTTCATAAAAACTCGAAACGTAACAGAAATTTAAAAACCCCTTAGGATCAACTTCTGGAGTGTGGATGTCATTTCTTGAACTTGTATTCCACTTTTATCCGCACCAGTTCCTGACTGTTGTGGTGATGCAGTTGTTGATACGAAGGCGCAGTCATACGATGTTATCCGTGGTCACGTTTTATTAAATCCTGGTGACATATAATTAATATGTGGAAACGAGATAACCGAGTCGTGGTGTTACAAATGTGTGCAAACGACACAAACAGCTGGTGTCCAGTCGTTTATACATGAAGAACTTAAACCATCTGTATAATGTCCTCAATGAATTCAGCTTGCTGAGTTACGGCGATTGGGGGATTTTTCATATGTGACTGATAAACTTCCCCCATCACTCCGATTTCACAGCAAATGCTTGTAAATGATCATATTCATTATAATTAATGAGGAATAACTAGATTTTAACTGCCTTACGTCATGTCTGATAGCATTTGCAAAAAAAATGTTTCCATTACACTTGCGCAAAAAACTGCTTTATCTAAATGTCTGAATTTACGCCTCATGAAAGCATAAAAACTTATTGGCTGTGTTTTTCTAAGTTTGGGTGTTTCCAGTAGTGGTTTTTAATTGCAATACTTAAATTTTGCACAATTCCAGGTGTAATGGAAATCCAGCTACAGAAAGCAATCGTTATAGGCAATAATCTTTCTCTATCAACCGTCACATCTGCAGGTTGTTTTCAAATGTTTTCACCCGTCTCAGATTGATCAACAGCAACCATTTCTGATGTCTTTCCTCCTGAGTTGCATCGACACCCCTGAAGGCTGCAGAGCAACAAACTGACTCATTTCTTACTTCCTGTTGAAGTGGTAACTGTGGACTGCTCGTCGGCTGGGTCAGATTTGGAATTCAAGATTATGGAAATGATTTTTTCCATGTCATCTTTGAGCTTCTTATTTTCTTTGCTGAGCGTCTCATTGGTTTGCTTCAGTTCTGCGATCTCGATTTCCGCTGTTAAAATATTACCATTGTAGTTCTTCTTTTCAATCAAATCTTTTTGGAGGTTTTCAATTTTTTCTTTGAGCTCCTGATTTTCCTCTTTTAGTGATGTGATCCTGTTTTGAAAGATTTCATGAGCCGATTCAACGTTTTTCTTTTCATGCAAATCTTTTAGGAGTTTTTTATTTTCTTCTTTAAGCTCCTGATTTTCATCCTTCAGTGATTTGATCCTAGTCTTCATGATCTCACGAGTGCATTCAACGTTATTTTTTTCATGCAGCTCTTTTAGGAGTTTTTTATTTTGTAGTTTGAGCTCCTGGCTTTGTTCTAGTAGAGATTGGATCTTGGCTTTCATCAAATCATGCTCAAAATCACTGATCGTAAACCTCTTTTCATGCAAATCGTTTACGAGTTTCTGACATTTTGCTCTGAGCTGCTCATTGTCTAGCTTAAGGGTTTGAATTTTGTTTTGCATCGTATTACAAGAGGATTCAAACTTCTGCTTTTCGTGCAAATCCTGTGTGAGTTTCTGATTTTTTACCTCGAGTTGCTCATTGGCTTGCTTGAGAGATTGAATCTCAGTTTGTATTGTAGATTCAAACTTCACCTTTTCGTGCAAATCCTCTTCAAGTTCCTGATTTTTTAATTTGAGCTGCTCATTTTCTTGCTTAAGGGATTGAATCTCATCTTGCATTGTAGTACCAGTGGATTCAAACGTCTCCTTTTCGAGCAGATCTTGTGTGAGTTCCTGATTTTTAATCTCGAGTTGCTCATATGCGTGCTTGAGAGATTGAATTTCGGTTTGCATCGTAGATTCAAACTCCTCCTTTTCGTACAGATCCTGTGTGAGTTGCTCATTGGCTTGCTTGAGAGATTGAATTTCGGTTTGCATCGTAGATTCAAACTTCTCCTTTTCATGCAAATCCTGTGTGAGTTCCTGATTTTTTACCTGGAGTTGCTCATATGCTTGCTTAAGAGACTGAATCTCGGTGTGCATTGTCGATTCAAACTTCTCCTTTTCGTGCAAATCCTGTGTGAGTTGCTCACTGGCTTGCCTGAGAGATCGAATTTCGGTTAGCATTGTTGATTCAAACTTCTCCTTTTCATGCAAATCCTGTGTGAGTTCCTGATTTTTTACCTCAAGTTGCTCATATGCTTGCTTGAGAGATTGAATTTCGGTTTGCATCGTAGATTCAAACTCCTCCTTTTCATACAGATCCTGTGTGAGTTGCTCACTGGCTTGCTTGAGAGATTGAATTTCGGTTTGCATCGTAGATTCAAACTTCTCCTTTTCGTGCAGATCCTGTGTGAGTTGCTCACTGGCTTGCTTGAGAGATTGAATTTCGGTTTGCATCGTAAATTCAAACTTCTCCTTTTCGTGCAGATCCTGTGTGAGTTGCTCACTGGCTTGCTTGAGAGATTGAATTTCGGTTTGCATTGTAGATTCAATCTTCTCCTTTTCGTGCAAATCCTCTGTAAGTTCCTGATTTTTTATTTTGAGCTGCTCATTTTCTAGCCTCAGGAGTTGCATCTCATTTTTCATTATATTACCAGTGGATTCAAACTTTTCCTTTTCGTGCAGATCTTGTGCGAGTTCCTGATTTTTTACCTCGAGTTGCTCATATGCTTGCTTGAGAGATTGAATCTCCGTTTGCATTGTCGATTCAAACTTCTCCTTTTCGTTCAGATCCTGTGTGAGTTCCTGATTTTTTAATATGAGCTGTTCATTTTTTAGCTTAAGGGATTGAATCTCATTTTTGATTATATTACCAGTGGATTCAAACTTTTCCTTTTCTTGCAAATCTCGTGTGAGTTCCTGATTTTTTACCTCGAGTTCCTCATATGATTGCTTGAGAGATTGAATTTCGGTTTGCATCGTAGATTCAAACTTCTCCTTTTCGTGCAAATCTTGTGTAAGTTCCTGATTTTTTATCTCGAGTTGCTCATATGACTGCTTGAGAGATTGAATTTCGATTTGCATCGTAGATTCAAACTTCTCCTTTTCGTACAGATCCTGTGTGAGTTGCTCTTTGGCTTGCTTGAGAGATTGAATTTCGGTTTGCATTGTCGATTCAAACTTCTCCTTTTCGTGCAAATCTTGTGTGAGTTCCTGATTTTTTATCTCGAGTTGCTCATATGCTTGCTTAAGAGATTGAATTTCGGTTTGCATCGTAGATTCAAACTCCTCCTTTCCGTACAGATCCTGTGTGAGTTGCTCACTGGCTTGCTTGAGAGATTGAATTTCGGTTTGCATTGTCGATTCAAACTTCTCTTTTTCGTGCAAATCCTCTGTAAGTTCCTGATTTTGTATCTCGAGTTGCTCATATGCTTGCTTGAGAGATTGAATTTCGGTTTGCATCGTAGATTCAAACTCCTCCTTTTCGTACAGATCCTGTGTGAGTTGCTCACTGGCTTGCTTGAGAGATTGAATTTCGGTTTGCATTGTCGATTCAAACTTCTCCTTTTCGTGCAAATCTTGTGTGAGTTCCTGATTTTTTATCTCGAGTTGCTCATATGTTTGCTTGAGAGATTGAATTTCGGTTTGCATTGTCGATTCAAACTTCTCCTTTTCGTGCAAATCCTGTGTGAGTTGCTCACTGGCTTGCTTGAGAGATTGAATTTCGGTTTGCATCGTAGATTCAATCTTCTCCTTTTCGTGCAAATCCTCTGTAAGTTCCTGATTTTTTATTTTGAGCTGCTCATTTTCTAGCCTCAGGAGTTGCATCTCATTTTTTCATTATATTACCAGTGGATTCAAACTTTTTCTTTTCGTGCAGATCTTGTGCGAGTTCCTGATTTTTTACCTCGAGTTGCTCATATGCTTGCTTGAGAGATTGAATCTCCGTTTGCATTGTCGATTCAAACTTCTCCTTTTCGTTCAGATCCTGTGTGAGTTCCTGATTTTTTAATATGAGCTGTTCATTTTTTAGCTTAAGGGATTGAATCTCATTTTTGATTATATTACCAGTGGATTCAAACTTTTCCTTTTCTTGCAAATCTCGTGTGAGTTCCTGATTTTTTACCTCGAGTTCCTCATATGATTGCTTGAGAGATTGAATTTCGGTTTGCATCGTAGATTCAAACTTCTCCTTTTCGTGCAAATCTTGTGTAAGTTCCTGATTTTTTATCTCGAGTTGCTCATATGACTGCTTGAGAGATTGAATTTCGATTTGCATCGTAGATTCAAACTTCTCCTTTTCGTACAGATCCTGTGTGAGTTGCTCACTGGCTTGCTTGAGAGATTGAATTTCGGTTTGCATTGTCGATTCAAACTTCTCCTTTTCGTGCAAATCCTGTGTGAGTTGCTCACTGGCTTGCTTGAGAGATTGAATTTCGGTTAGCATTGTTGATTCAAACTTCTCCTTTTCATGCAAATCCTGTGTGAGTTCCTGATTTTTTACCTCAAGTTGCTCACTGGCTTGCTTGAGAGATTGAATTTCGGTTTGCATTGTCGATTCAAACTTCTCCTTTTCGTGCAAATCCTCTGTAAGTTCCTGATTTTGTATCTCGAGTTGCTCATATGCTTGCTTGAGAGATTGAATTTCGGTTTGCATCGTAGATTCAAACTCCTCCTTTTCGTACAGATCCTGTGTGAGTTGCTCTTTGGCTTGCTTGAGAGATTGAATTTCGGTTTGCATTGTCGATTCAAACTTCTCCTTTTCGTGCAAATCCTGTATGAGTTCCTGATTTTTTACTTGGAGTTGCTCATATGCTTGCTTAAGAGACTGAATCTCGGTGTGCATTGTCGATTCAAACTTCTCCTTTTCGTGCAAATCCTGTGTGAGTTGCTCACTGGCTTGCTTGAGAGATTGAATTTCGGTTAGCATTGTTGATTCAAACTTCTCCTTTTCATGCAAATCTTCTGTGAGTTCCTGATTTTGTATCTCGAGTTGCTCATATGCTTGCTTGAGAGATTGAATTTCGGTTTGCATCGTAGATTCAAACTCCTCCTTTTCGTACAGATCCTGTGTGAGTTGCTCACTGGCTTGCTTGAGAGATTGAATTTGAGTTAGCATTGTTGATTCAAACTTCTCCTTTTCGTGCAAATCCTCTGTAAGTTCCAGATTTTTTAATATGAGCTGTTCATTTTCTTGCTTAAGGGATTGAATCTCATTTTTCATTATATTACCAGTGGATTCAAACTTCTCCTTTTCTTGCAAATCTCGTGTGAGTTCCTGATTTTTTACCTCGAGTTCCTCATATGATTGCTTGAGAGACTGAATCTCGGTTTGCATTGTAGATTCAAACTCCTCCTTTTCGTACAGATCCTGTTTGAGTTGCTCACTGGCTTGCTTGAGAGATTGAATTTCGGTTAGCATTGTCGATTCAAACTTCTCCTTTTCTTGCAAATCTTGTGTGAGTTCCTGATTTTTTATCTCGAGTTGCTCATATGCTTGCTTGAGAGATTGAATTTCGGTTTGCATCGTAGATTCAATCTTCTCCTTTTCGCGCAAATCTTCTGTAAGTTCCTGATTTTTTAATTTGAGCTTCTCATTTTCTTGCTTGAGAGATTGAATCTCATTTTGCATCTTGGATTCAAACTTCTTATTTTGCAGATCCTCTGTAAGTTCCTGATTTTTTTCCTTTGAGCTGCTCATTTTCTTGCTTTAGGGATTGAATATTGTTTGGCATTGTACTATGAGGGGATTCTAACTTCTCCTTTTCGTGCAAATCCTGTGTGAGTGTCTGATTTTTTACCTCGAGTATCTCATTGGCTTGCTTCAGAGACTGAATCTCAGTTTGCATCGTGGATTCCATATTCTCCTTGTCATGCAAATCTCTTTGGAGCTCCTGATATTTAAACTTAAGTTGCGCCTTTTGTTGCAACACTTTTCTGTTGATTTCTTCCATCAGGTTCAATCTGGACTGAAGAAAACTCAATTTTCTTCTTTCACCTTGGAGTTGTTGGTTGACACTCTCATTGTTCTGTTGCAATGTCTGGTTTTCCGTCTTCAGTTGACAGATTTCCATGTCCTGCTTCTCTTTTTCCTCTTTATGATTTTGCAGCAGAATTTTTTTTTCTCATTCTCCGCCTCCTCTAAGCTCCTCTGCAGCTCCACGTTCTGTTGCTTTTGAGCCACGTTGGATGATTTTAGGCCATTTACTTGCCTCTCCAGGTCGTTGTTGAACCTTATCAATTCATCCCTCATTAGCTGAGGAACTCTCCCTTTACGTTTTCGGGAACGCACCAGTTCTGCACGAAGTTGTTCAACTACTGTGCGAAGTTCTTTGTTTTCAGTTTTCAGGCTTTCGTTCTCCTGTTGGAGATTTCCCTCCTCGCTTTCAAAGGCCTCGCCTGACTGCCTACTGCGACGAAAAAATAAATTCCTAAACATTGTTTTAATTCAAACTGTACTTTCTGAAATAAATTGAAAAGTTAGCGTGTTTCTAGATTAAGTTTGTGGGGAAACGAACAAATGTGTCCTCTTCCTCTGAGCGTCTTGGTCAAATGAGATTTAAAACGGCTCCTGTGTCCTATAATAGCTAGATGTCCTTTGATATGCAATGATGTCATTGCTGTTTTATGACCTCACGGAACTTCTTTTCGTTTCCATGACGACAGACTCTTTTACTGGATTCCTTTTATACTTTGATGTAGATTTTCTTAAATCAAAAGACATAAAACATCAAAGCCAGACTAGAAAAAAAAAAAGACTAGAAACACATTTCACCTGAAACTACTAAAAATGACAGGCGAAAGTATAAAATTGAGAAAAAAACTAATATAAACGTAATGGGCTGCTAGCCTTAGCTGTGATTAGTAAGCCTGTTTTGGATTCAATAAGCTACGTTTTTAATCCTGGATGTCTTAATCCTGCTTTTGTCTCATAAATACCTGACTTGCAAAGGAAAGACTATTTAAATCAGGGCCATAGCCGAGGTTAAAAATACTGAGGTCCACCATCGACTATGGCCCACACATCTCAACAGACCAAAATCAATTTAAAATGGATGCAACTTATATTTGACACAAACCAATCCTTCCTTGTCTCCTCTTTTTGTAGAGTAAAATAGAGTTAATAGAATAAAGTCTTTATTATCCACCAAGGTGTAAAATTGTTTAGCTAAGAAGACAAATAGAAGTGTTGCACGGTTGCTAGGAGACAGCAGTCCTGCACTGAGAGAAAAACTTGAGGGCCGAGTTGAAAAACATTATCAAACTGGTAGTTATGAACCAGCTGGTATTAAAAATTGCCAAAGCTAAGTCTACTGTATTGTGCTGTATGGATTCTCTTGCTACTGCATTTAACCCTCTAGGCGCCAGAGTTTATTTAGGAAAATCTTCCATTTGGACTTTAAGATTTCAAAATGCTGTAGCTTGGAGGTGGTGAGAGATAGATCCATAATGTAAATGAGAAAAATATTCATCATGACCTAAAGTTTATGATGGGAGTAAATTTACACATATAATTTGCATATTGTGATGTCATCAGGTAGCGGCCATATTGGATTGTGTAACTTTCAGTAAAAAAAACTGATTTTTGAACATATTTATACAGGAAAAGAAATTATACTGTCATATCATGCTCTAAATAAAGAAACAGGAGTTTGATTGGAGTAACTTTGCTAATATAATTTGTATATCAGCAGGTAAAACTCAGTAAAACAGAATTCCAAACATATTTACACAGTAGATTTTTTTTCATTCTTTCACTGATCCTTTTTCATCCTCTCATCCTCAGAATAAATGAACAGAAATCTGACAGGAGTACATTTGCTAATATAATTTATATATCAACAGGTAAACAGGTAAAATTTTATTTTTATATTTTCTCTCCCGCGCTCCTGCAGCTTCGCGCGCAGACAGCAGGTGTCGGGTTTCAAACCTTTATTTCTCTGATTTTTTTCCATATAAACACACTCAAAAATGGCGTCAGAACTAAGGCTGTATGTCTTAGCAAAGTGGTAAAACCAAGCAGTAACAGTACAAGGCTATAGATTTAAAGATAAGGTCTGTTATATTCAGTAAAGTCGCCTGTCGCAATATTGCGACTTTGGCACCTAGAGGGTTAAAGGAAGAGGACACCCAAAGAATGATGTGCCGTCATTTTCTATTCTCCCCTATGCTGAACAACACTCAGAAGCACTTTTTTGGCTTCTTGTTATCTGCAGACATTCAAATAATGGAGGCCCCCGGTGCCCAAGCCAAAAATGTCCATAACAGTCCACAAAAACTTGTCAATATTCCTCTATACTGCTCGTCCAATGTAATCCAAGTGTCCTGCGTCCCTAATTTACTCAAAACAACGTTATTTAGTAGATTTCTATAGCCCAAAGAGTAGTACATCTTACTTTCGTGAAGCGCACATATGCGTGTCCACGAAACTACGGAAGCCTCTGCGTTCAGAGCCTATTCTGCAAATTTTGAAAGCGTAGAAGAAGAAATTCACTGTTTACATTATGCTAAGAGTGACCAAGCTGCTGACAAACTGGGACGAACGAGGGATTGGATATTGATTTAAAACAAATTAAGAAAAAAAAAAGCAAACACGCAATCTCGTCTTCCGCAGCTTCCGTAGTTTTGCGAACGGGCATCGGTGTGCTTGCAGGAGATGCGATGTTCTACTGTTTAGGCTCTAAAAATATACTAAATGACGTCGTTTTAAGGAAATTATGTATGCTACCCACTCAGGACACTTGGGGTAAATCCCATTTCACCCCTTAGCCCTTCCCCTCTGTTTTGCGCGTTCATGTATGGGGTAGGGGTGTCCCAATACCTGTTAGGACGGAGGGGAAGGGCTAAGGGGTAGGGCTATATACCCCTTCAAACGAAGATTTTTCGGGAGCACACTTCAAACGAAGGGGTATGAAAATCACTGGCAAGATGGCTGCTACTGAGTCCAAAAACATCCACAAATATAAATATTTCTCCATAAATAAAGTTTAAAAAGTGTGAAAACCATTGTATAGTCTAGTTACACATAAGCCAGCAGGATCACTGGTGACGTATGTGATTGTTGAAGGGTTGACTTTCACCCCTATCCCTCGTTGCTCCGTTTTAAGTGCAAGGGCCAGGGGTCGGGGTTAAAAAGAGAATTGGGATTGGGCCTTACATTAGACGAGCAGTATGGAGGAATATTGCCAAGTTTTTGTGGACTTTTATGGACCTTTTGTGTTGAGCGCCGGTGAACTCCATTACAGTACAGCCGTCCGATAACAAAAAGCCTTCCAATCTCCGGCTGCATTTGAGATATTTAGTGAGTAGACAATGAAGGCACATCATTCTGTGGGTGTACTATTCCTTTAACCAATATTTTTAGCCAATATTCTGGTTATCTAACCATTTTTAGGGGGGTTAAAAACAATCGAAGGATTGTTTGGACACATAACTACCAACCAGATTGGTTGAATTCAACCAATCTATTCTGTGTGCATTTGTTTTTGATACAAGTATTTAATATTATGCATATTTTGTTATTTTAGTTTCGGTATTCAGTTTCTGATCGGTGAATGCACAAAGAGTTATAATGCCAACTGAGGCTTCCATCATCATTTTTATGGTAATACCATATACTGTGGTAAAATGTGAAGGAAGTCCTACGGTATCATAATTTGGATATCGCCCAAGCCTAGTCATCATATATTGGTGTTCAGCACACCATTACCCTGCGTACACATCAAACGCGATTTGGGCATCAAAAACGTGTCTGACTCCCAAAGTTGGACACTGGGTCGCTAAAATTCAGACCCTTGATTTCCAGCATCTTGACGCCCCCGATGCGTGTCAAGGGATGTCCGGCCAAGGCGCGCTCTACACGCATCAGGAGGTACCCTTCCTTTTTTTTTCCCCCTTTCACCGGTCTGTTTGCACAGTTTTCAATTTCATTTCAGCTTTATTTATACAGGTTGTCTCATTGAGATCCAAGATCTCATTTGCAAGAGAGACCTGTTCTGATAAAAACAAACAAAAATGACAAAAACAGCAACAAAACAAGCAATTAAGAGGATTGAGTTGGTTAAATAAGCTAATAAAATAATCTAAAAACAAGAACAAGTTTCATAGGGAACGTCGTCGTCGCACGTTTCTGCTCCGTTTCTGGGTTTACCAGATGATTCCAGGTGTTCTGGATGTGACGAGTTTCACAATTTCCTCTAGGAGCTGCGCGCTGACCATAGACTGTAGAAAATATGGACGTAGCATCCGGTCTCGTCTGAATAGAGAAATGTGAAGTCAGTTGGGCGGGTCTTACCGTCGCCATCTTGCCGTGTCATGTGTCGTCACTCCTGGAAAATACTAAAATGGGTACAGTGCGTCCACGGGGAAAATGACTGACAGCTGACGTCCTCTGGGCTAAACGCTAACTGAGCTAACTCGAAACTAACAGGAGGCTAACAAAGATTAGCCTCCTAAGTGGTGGGGTAAAGGTAAGACACACTTAGACTTGCTATTCACTGACTAAAACCGCCGTTGTGCTACTCTGCTACAAACTGAGAGCAAAAAAGAAGCTAACAAGGAGCCACCAGTCGGCAGGCCTGGCTTCTGGTCTGCCGCATGTCAATCATACGGACACGCCCTTAATTATGAGTAATTTCAAGATTGAATAACATCTAATCGAATGAGTTATAAAAAAAAAAAACCTCACAGTTGACACGAAGGTAAATTTGACCTATTAAACCTAAAATGATTTTTTGAACCGGGCTGTAAATATGTGTATTTCTGCTGTGAAGTTGGCGTTTTTAACATGGGAGTCTATGGGGATTTGCTCAGTCTTGCAGCCCCTAGCGGATAAAGGGAGAACTACAAAAAATTAATTGTTCAGGGTAGACTTACCCCGGCTTTACACCTGGTCCGTGACGTGAGCGCAGTGCAGCGCAGCGGCTTTGCTGCGACTTCCTCGGCGCGAGCGTTTACACCGTTCACTGTGCGGCCGCGCAGCGCACCCGCGAGTGCACCAGCTGTTGTTGATTGGTGACATCACGAGAGGGCTGCTAGATCGCCTGTGATTCTCATCCAAATGGTTCATTTTGTCCACATGTTCATGCGTCATGGTTTTTTATTTCACTGTAACCTTGTGGACATGGAGATGCTGTCATGTTCAGGTAGCTCAGCAGTTTAAAAGCTGCACGGTGGCTTTCGTTTAGGAAGTCACCGGATATTTTACACTGAACCTGTGTCTGACTTCCTGTCTGGTTCGATCTGAACTACTGATATTGACGCGGTGTCGGTGCGTGGAGCGGCAAAAATAGAGCTGGCGCGACTGTAGCGCAGCGGCACGGCATGCCGGAGCGACGACGGACCGCTCACGCGCCGCAGCGTGAGCAATATGTTTCACACCATTGATTACATGGGCGCGATCCGGTGCGCAGGGCGCGCCGCTGCGCTGCGCTCACGTCACGGACCAGGTGTAAAGCCGGGGTTATAGTTGGCCACCGGAGGATGCCGCTTGGCGCTGACGAGGGACACTTTCAGCTGTCAGATCCAGCCCAGTTTAATAACCCACTGTCCCGATGCGGGGCAGCATTATAAGCCCAGTACATCCCATCAGGAGGTCATCAAACCGCCGTTCAGACACTGGGACCGGACGCAGATCACAGTTTATCCTCCTCTGTCTTCAGAGAGAGGAGATCCCCCTGGTTCTTCTGGATGTTTCCTGTCATAATATGTGTGTCTGTCATGACATCGAGTCGCTCTGATTGGTTGACGCCCCGCGTCAAGCAGGCAAAGTTCAGATTTTCCAACTCTGGCGTCTGCCACCTGTGACGCACGTCAAACGCTCAGAATCTCAAAACTTGACATGCCCGACGCGCGTCACACGCTGCAGGGTTTTCAACGCCTTCTTGACGCGTGTCAGCCTTGACTTTGCATGTACACCTGACGTCCTTGACACCCAATAGGGGATTATCACGCTTCCGTGTTCCGAACTTCCGGTTTGAAACACTTAGACGGCCCACTTCCGGCCCAGTTCAATGTCCCTGCTTTACTTCGTAGATAACGTGAATAAACGCCAACCCTACTGAAATTTTCACGGATTCCAGACTGAAGTGATACTAAGGAAGAAGTGGATCAAAGCGATCGATTCGCCGCGGTGAAGGGCCAAACTTTATAAATCATTGCTGTCTTTTATTCTGTAAAGCACTTTGGTTGGCCACTGGCCTTTAAATCAAAAAAACCATACATTACATAAAACACACGTTTGTTTGTTGCCGGTGGGGCACAACACCGGCACTTCACAGCATGCTAGCATTAGCCAGCTAGCGTTTACTGACGTGCACGTCATCGAGCTGGCTAATGCTAACCTGTGTTAACAGTCCGCCAGCTACAACCTGTTAAGACTTCGTAAATCGGCTAAACGCCAATGCCAAGTTTTCATTCCAGACTCTGTTAAGTGATGCTAAGGAAGAAGTGGATCAAAACGACCGATTTGCCGCGGTGAAGGACCGAACCTTATAATAAAACGACACACGTTTGTTTGTGGCCGGCAGACTGCGCAGTCGTGTTAGCAGGTTAGCATTAGCCAGCTCGATAACGTGCCTAACTTTGTGCGGCTGAAAACACACAAGCATCTGAGAGCGTCTCCTTTCTTGGCAGTCCCCAGTTGTTCCACTGGAAACGGGGGGGGGTACAGACCCGATTTTCAGATGTTTGTGTGTTTTAAGACGCACAATGTTAAGCACGTCAGTAAACGCTAGCTGGCTAATGCTAGCATGCTGTGAAGTGCCCGTGTTGTGCCCCACCGGCTACAAACAAACGTGTGTTTTATTATAAAGTTCGGCCCTTCACCGCGGCGAATCGATCGCTTTGATCCACTTCTTCCTTAGTATCATTTCAGTCTAGAATGAAAACTTAAGTATGTTTGGAGTTTATCCGATTTAAACAGTATAACAGAGCAGGAACGGCTGTCGTTAACATGGCCCGGAAGAGGAAGTGCCCAAAATCCGGGAACTTCCGGTAAGCGTGATAATCCCCTATTCGTGTTTGGTGTGTACGCACCGCTACAGTTTCACAAAGATAGTAAAGTTGTTTCTGTCATGTCACAGGTATGATCTGTGTGTTTGACCAGACAGAAGCCAGCCACAGTTATCAGCTCTGCTTCATCAAAATGTTGCTGGACTTACTTTGTTTGAAAAGTAGCTGCCGGATATTTGTAGTCATGGATTTGTGGGATTTTATTCCCCCTCCAGTGTAGTTTCTTATTTTTGGTTTACTCCCTACACTGTATGTTCCCAGGCTTTCTGCACTATACTTGTCAAAAGAGGTATTGTTTTATTTTCTATTGCAGCATCTGTCACAATCCTCCACCCCTCCACCTCCCACAAGCTCACAGGTGACATGGAGAGACAAATCAAACAGCATGATTAATGGAGTTTTCACTGCAACTGTGCAAACACAGCCAGGGACTTGTTGGGTAAAATACAGGAGAAAATACCAAGAGTGTCATGTTTTTTTTTTCTTACCGGATACATATCAGGTCAATAAGTCTGAGATGTATTTGAGGGAAAAGCCATTCATGGCTTTTAAAGGCTCTAAAGGTGAACAGTAAGATTTTAAAAATCAATAAATAGGAATCTAGCAGGAAGCTAATGGAAATGGGTGATGATGCCATGTTTTTTATGTTGGACAGCAAATAAAACCAACACCGTAGATTTTAAATAAACTGTGGAACAACAGATAATGTAATGCATGCTTCGATTTTACCCAGTTACGTAATGGCAAACAAAGTTTAACCATCTTTTTTTTTTTCTTTCTGTCACTCTGAGCCTGTCTCAAAGTGTCCCTGTTTAACCCACACTGGTGCACGCACTGTAGCAATAATATTAAACCAGCACATGTTGCTAAATATAAGCAGTATGTTCCACATTATGTTGAGTTTATCGTCGTATGCTTTGACAAATGGATCAAACTTTCTGAACTCGGCTCATTTCAAAGCTACAGCCGCCTTTACTGAAGTCAACTTGTGGATTAACAGGCTGCAGCTAGGTTATATTTAACTCCTGTATTACCCGGTGATGCTGTATCATACAGCATTGTGCTGCATGCAGGACTCCGGCAGTTCATCTGAGGCAGAACCAAACTGTTCATGGTCATAAAACTGTAAATGATGGGAAAACCACGCAGAGGAAAAAGAAATGCGCCGGTCAGGACATCTCTGTGAGTCATAAGTTTTCGATGGGCTACGTCGGCCATGGCCGTCATGGCGGCTGTGCCTTGTGTCAGCCCGCCACTGTCGAGTCAGTGTAAAGGAAACGCTTGTCTGATCCCTGATCGGGATGTAACAGCTGATTCATATAGAGTCTAAAAACACGTCATCAGTCCCAATTTCAGATCATGTGATTGAATCGGGACATCCCTAGGGCCATGAAAAATAAAATTCTTTGATCGGATGAAACAAAGATTTGTGTGACAGGAAATGAGTATTTTAATAACACCACAACAGCCAAGCATGTTTAGTGGGGGTGTTTCTGTGATGGGAATTAGGAAATCTGATAGAGAGACATGGATGCAGGAAATAGGGGATTATCACGCTTCCGTGTTCCGAACTTCCAGTTTGAAAAAAAAAAAAAAAAAAAAGGAGACGCTTTCAGATGCTTGTGTGTTTTCAGCCGCACAAAGTTAGGCACGTCATCAAGCTGGCTAATGCTAACCTGCTAACAGTAGTCCGCCAGCTACTCTCTGTAATTTTGTAAACGGCTAAACGCCAATGCCAAGTTTTCACGGATTCCAGACTGAAGTGATGCTGAGGAAGAAGTGGATCAAAGCAACCGATTCGCCGCGGTGAAGGACCGAACTTTATAATAAAACACACGTTTGTCGCCGGTGGCGGCAGACTGTGCAGCACTTCACAGCAGGCTAGCATTAGCCAGCTAGCGTACTGACGTGCCTAACTTTGTGCGGCTGAAAACACACAAGCATCTGAAAGCGTCTCCTTTCTTGGCAGTCCCCAGTTGTTCCACTGGAAACGGGGGACTGCAGACCCGATTTTCAGATGTTTGTATGTTTTAAGACGCACAATGTTAAGCACGTCAGTAAACGCTAGCTGGCTAATGCTAGCATGCTGTGAAGTGCTGGTGTTGTGCCCCACCGGCGACAAACAAACGTGTGTTTTATTATAAAGTTTGGCCCTTCACCGCGGCGAATCATCGCTTTGATCCACTTCTTCCTTAAGTATCATTTCATTCTAGACTGAAATGATACTAAGTATGTTTAGGTTTATCCGATTTAAATAGTATAACAGAGCAGGAACGGCTGTCGTTAACATGGCCCGGAAGAGGAAGTGTCCAAAATCCGGGAACTTCCGGTAAGCGTGATGATCCCCTATTATAGCGCAATCTTGAATTAAAAAAACTGGGAAAATTTTTATATTATTACCAGATATAAACTGCCCAGACATCACAAATACTTCCTCAGGAAAATTCTGTGAGTCCTAAAATGACCTGAACCCGGTCAGACATCTCTCAATAGATCTAGAAATGGTTCTACACTGACCCGTTAGAGCTCCTGCTGCTTCTGCCGTTCCTGAATGTTACAAAGCTCTAAGTTTATTCACAAAATGAAAGTGAAGAACCTTCCAGAACAAAGTTGGACCCAGCCAGTGAGGTCATTACCAAAACGAATAGAAGCTACCATTTTTGTTAAAGGATTTTATCCTAGTCTGAAGTATCATCAGTCCAATACATCCTGGTTTCTAGACAAGAAAATGTTACAAAACCTTAACCAAACTACCCCTCCACCCAAATCCATGTTTCAGATAGTAGTATGTCCACTAAGCTCTTATACATACTCTATAGTACTCTTACTAAAAGCCATTTAGTAGCAGTATAAAATAACTTACATTGAGTCCTTTCTGGAACAATGGCTGTCCCATCACGTTCGCCAACATCCGGATCAACGCCGCCCCCTAAAATCAGCACAGAGAAACACTTTCAAATATAAGAACCAATAAAAAAGCTCACCATGATTTTCAAGACACACGTGTCCATGAAACAGCACCAGAAGAGAGGAAACTAAGGCTGATGCTGCACCTTGGATCCTTTCAGTGACTGGGATCGCCAGCTGTGGCTGACTTGGAGCAAATGTTTGTCACATAATGTAAAATCAATAAAGTTTGAAGTAGATTCTTTACAGTAGCGCTTCAAGCTGCTTTGACTCTCCTGCCTGGTGAGGGTTTGGCAAGCCAACATTCAGAGGAACAAGAAGTGAACAATATTATGACAGTGGCACAATTTTCATGTCAAAGGGGTGGCTGATGTTTATGATTTCACTTCTTTCTAATAGATATTAGAATTTATAAATAAAAAGCAACAGTCCAAAACTATTAATACATATAATTCAACAGAAATATCAAAAGAATTGCAATTTTTCACTTTCCTAAATTGAGTTTTGGACCAAATTTATAAAAGGTAGACCCTTAAGAACGCTCCTTTGCGTTCTTAAGTTCCAACCAAACACCAAAAAACTGTGTTGTCACAAAATTGTTTGCCTGCTGTTCCTCTTTCATACCAACATATTTCTAATAATTGCTAAAACCTTACCAGCCAGATCAGTTAACTTCTTCGATAACAGTCAGTTACCTTTTTGTAGGCGATCCAGTCAAAGACTCTGTCGATGTCCGTTGCCTGTTCCACCTCCTGAGAGATGGGATGCGAGGAAGTTAGGCCATCCAGCAGCATCACCTCATGGAGAACATCGGTGAGGAAGCGTTGCTTCTCCTGCAAACACAAGCAACTGTCTTCATCTCTGATGGGGACATTGCACACACAAGATTACACTCAAGGTTCAAAATTCTTTGAATTGTAACTTGGCAAAAAAGCAGATATACAGAAAGAATACAAACCCAACACCATAAAAACAGAGATTTCTTTTCCCCAATTATTCTATAGGTGCATTCAGACAGAGAGGTTCTACGAATGCAGTTCCTGTAACTACCCGTCTGGAGTTTAGTTATAAGAACTATCCTTTCCAATCAGTTTGTGTTTGCACATGAGGGAGGACCTTGTTAGGGACCATATGTGACGCAATCGTCGCCAAAGTGAAATTTATGCCCCAGCAGATCTGATACAAAACTGAGGTTTCTCATCTCTTTTATTCAAAGCTAGCTTAACAGCTTTCAATCATCACTGTCATTTGTATCACGTACTGGAACAGTCCCCTGTTGGAAAGCTGCCTACTAACGCCTTGTTTACCTTTCGTTAAAGTACGCTTGGACACTTTAGTGGACGGACCGGGATTCATCCACTAAAGTGGCGCAGATTGTACTGACACAATTTGCAACTGTATTTGGGTTTTCTTTCTCTTTTATTCAAAGCTATTATAAAGCTAACTTACCAGCTTTTCCTTCCTTTCCCTCGTTTACCTTTTGTTGAAGTGAGTCCAGACACTTTGGTGGACGGTCCGTCCACTAAAGTGTCCGGGCAGCAGCCGCAGATTCTACTGCCACACTTTGCAGCTGTATTTGGGTCATTAAATTGGTATGAAAATAATTGCTTTTGGACATTTTAAAACAGTTATCAATTCGAGACATGTACCATTGTAATCTATTTAATAATGAATTGGTACACTCTTATTGTTATAGTTCTTGTTATTACGATCTCGGTAAACCGTTGTAACAGCTGTGGGACTTCTTAAATATGCCGGGGCTTGCCAGTTCTACCAATCACCAAACATCTACATTTCAGTTCCTATGGAACCCCGAAAAGACCCTGCCTCGGACTCGGAGCTAAAAAGGTTCTAGGAACTCCTAAAGGTTCCTACAGTACAAAAGCTCCTTATATGTCAAGCTAGATTTATGGTTGGTGTGAGCTGCATGTTGGATGGTTAGATGTCTCGAAGAACCTAATCACCAATAACTTTCCTGTATCAGATGAGAGAGAAATAGCAAAAGATGCTGGGAAGCTCTGACTGGAGCTGTGGACTGAACAGAATGTGGTACGACCCCAATTCCAAAAAGTCCCCACTCTTCGGTGGATCCTCAGTCTTTCTGATTTTATGTTGAACATATTTCTGAACTTGTTCCGGAGTTTTAGCAAACTTATCACAGATTGCTGAACCACGGACCATTTTCACACCCGAGAGACTCCTTTTATACCCTATCATGCTACTGAGCTAACCTGCTAACCTGTTCAGTTGTAAAATTCTCCTCCAGTTCTTATGGTTCAAACCTTTTGTTGCTCAGGTTCCAATGTTTCATTGACGCGTTGCTGCCATCAGATTCACAATCAGTGACTATTTTCCATGAAATGCTAAAAAGTCTCAGCTTCATGTTTATGTTCTGTTGCTGTTCGGTCTTTGGTTAAGAACTGGACCTCTGATGACAACCTGGTTCAACTCTGAACCAAACACTGAACCAAAGTGGACCAAAACCAGAGCGGTCAGATGTTTTGTTCCCAAACTCTCGAGCTTTGAGGGGGTGCAGAACCTGAACAACTTGATTGATTGAAAGTGCGATTTAGGAGGAGTTAAGTCAATCTGCTGCGACCTTTCTTTCTTTTCATTTCCTGGTTTTCTTTTGTCGTTTATTCTTCAGCCTTCCATCAGATGAAAGTTTTTACCTTCTTTGAGTGATTCCATTTTCTCCAGATTGTTTTTCTTCTTGAATCTTTCCTTTTGTTTCTGTTTTTAGCACTTATCCTCAGTCCTCCATCTTTCTGTCTTCAACACCTCATCTTCATTTTCTTCCATTATTCCTTTTCCTCATCTCTCTGCTCTTCCGTCGCTCCTCTGGTTTCAGATTCTCAACAAACATCTGCAGACATGTTGAGCTTTAATGAGCTCTGTCTAAATTACCCCTGGGATCAGGCTAAATCCAGAGAAGGGTGGCTCTGTCTAATTCATGGATTACAGTGTTTACTATGGAGATTTGGTTTTAATGAACCTCCATCTTGTTAAGCAATGAAATTGTTGGCTTATTAAGTTTTAGTTGTTAATGAACAGGATGAACAGGAACCTTTTTTAAATTAGCAGTATCAGCAGGGATGTGTCTAATTCTTGGCCCAGAGTGGTTATGTGTAATTCATGGATTAAAGTGATGTGCATTAAGTAGATATAGCGTTAATGAACCTGCTTCATTTTAAACAAAACTGAATTTTTGGTATCAATTTTTTCACCATTTTCGGTTTAATACACAATAAACTATTACATTGCAGATGTAACATTCTTATACTGATGTTTTCTACAACTCAGGTTCCCAAAAAGTTGGGCCACTGCTGAAAATGTAAATAGAAATCAATGCAACAATTTCTAAATCTCATCAGCACATTTTATTCCATGAAACATATCAGATGTTACAACAGATATTCTACAGAAAACATTCACTGATTGGTTATCTGATGACAGAAACACGTCTGTAAAAAGTCGTTGCAGGGCGATGTTTACCATTGTGTAGTAACACATCTGTAAAAAGTAATTCCAGTCCCCTCTGCAGTCCCCTGAGTTGGACAAGTGGACAGAAGCGTTTTCCAACAGACCCAGTCATTCTTTGAATCTGGAGCACCGACTTTAGCTTAGTTGCTGTAAACTGGCGTTTCCAACTAGCACCACTTGGCGAAAGTAAACTAACTCAAGATTTTTGCCACAGAAGTACGGGCAAAGCACCACGGATAATAGAAAAGGCAGCATGCAGCATCCCCAACTTCCATAAATGGGGTTGCTACGATCTGCGGCGCTTCGCCTGTGATTGGCCCGTACTTCTGCGGCATATAGTTCCCCTATTGAGTGGCGCCTAGTCAGTCCTTTGATGTGAAATCGGCTTCTCATTTGTACTTGATCAGAATCTGTGGGTCATGAAACATAATTGGAAAAAATCTGAAGTTAATTATTTACTTTTGCCGAGTGGTGCTAGTTGGATCCACCAGATTACAGCAACTATGCTAAGCTAAGCTAAAGTCAGTGTTGCCAGATTCAGAGAATGACTGGGTTGGTTAGAAAACGCTCCTGCCCACTTGTCCAACTCAGGGGACTTCGGGGGGGGAAGCCGAATTTGACCCAGCGGTGGCATACGCCTTTAAGATTTAGTACTACTCTTGATTAATAGCTTTTAAGTGCAGCTTTTAACTTACAATTTCTTGCTCATAAGTCCACTCAAGAGTGATCTTGGGACTAATTCTAAGAAGTTTGATGAATGCAGCCCCTGGTTTATATCTCCTTTATCTCAGAGATCTTATAGCCAACCCAATGGGCTGCAGCATCCTTATGAAGGAAATAGGGAATCACATACCAAAATCAGGAAAGCATTATTATTTGACTGTTCGACACAGTTTGGATTTGACCAATTCCTGATCAAAGGGTTCGGCTAATCACTACTTCAAGCCGTGGAACTGCTTTCATCGTGCGCTTCATTGGTGGGCAGTGAAGGTCCTCCATCACAAATCACGCAATTAGCAAATTAGTTCAGATTTGAACGCGAGTAAAATGAATAGCTGAGGAAGAAGGAAAAATAATCAGACTAAATGAGACATCAGCTCTCATTAACAGACACTTTAAATCACCTGGAGAGGCGCAGGGGGGTCCATCTGGTCATTTTGAACCAGATGGAGTCGTATGAGGAAGGACTGCTGCAGTACAAACAGATGCAGGGTCAGGGCTGCGTTCAGGAGCAGCTGCTGAAGCTGAAAACGTCTGCTTATCATCTTCCATCCCTTCCACCGTGTCACTCCTCCTCTCCACCTGCTCTCCTTCCTCCTCCTCATTCTGGAGTTGTTTGAACATGACGCAGCTTTCTGTGCAACGCCGTCACATCACGGCTGCAGAAATCCTGCTTTTATTGGTTTTCGCGTGTCTCATAGAGAAACATAACATGACGACACTTTGATTCTTATTTGGGTGAGAACAATTATTTCTTTTTAAAGGTACAGAGTGTTAAAAAAAAGGGGTCAATGGCAGAAAATTTTATATAAAATCCAAACCTGTGTTTCTATTAATGTGTAATTGCTTCACAAGAATAGCTGTTATACAATGTGAGTGAGGTAAGAACCCTCTGAGCTTTAAAACTGCTGTACCAGCTTTGATTAATGGGAGTAAGATGGTTTAGGATCAGCAATGTCTCAAAAGACATTAAAAGTAGTTGCCTGTAGTACAGTCATAGTTACACATCTACTCACAGATGAAAACATCTTTATTTTGGCCACTAACAGCCACCATACATTCACAACAGTGTTTGGAATATGAAGTCATTTGAAAGAAAGCATTTTCTTTCAAATACCCACCTTTACCACTAGATGTCAGTATTTCTTACATACTGTACCTTTAAGTTTTATTCAGAATTATTGTTTTCACCTGGAATTAAAGGTACAGTATGTAAGAAGTACTGAAAAATGAATATTATTTTTTTAGAAAAGATGTTTTCTTTCAAATTACTTCAAATTACTGGTGGCTGTTGATGGCCAAAATTCTCCCAAACATACAGATGTTTTCATCTGTAAGTGGATCCAGTGGTCTCAGGTGCAGCTATGACTGGACTATGAGTAATGTCTTTTAAGGCATTACTGATCCCAAACAGTCTCTAACTCCCATTCAACAAAGCTGGTGCAGCAGTTTGAAAGTTCAGAGGGTTTTAACTTCACTCACATTTTTTTGTCCAGCCAGGGACACCGTAGTAAAAAATTGAACAAATATGGCAGCTTCCATCTGTGCACCCCCCCAACAAATATGTGACTTTTTCTTAGAAAATAAACACAAAACAGTTATTCTAGTGCAGCGATTACACATCAATAGAAACACAGTTTTAAATTACATATCACATTTTTCTGCCATTGACCTTTGATTTTTTACTCACTGTACCTTTAAGGGTTTACAGTACATGGGCCGTTTCTCAATATGCGTACTTTTGCGGACTTGCGTGCTCGTGGACTCGTGAAACATCATCAGTAGAGGTCCAAGTACTGTTCCAATTCAAAGAACGCATCAAGACAAGTACGCTCCATATTCCCGGATGTGTACTTGCTCCGCCCACTTTTCCGAGTCTGCATTGGAGATGACTTTTGTGGACTTCAGACACCTTTCTATCCCATAAGGCATTGCGGCATAACAATGGTGGAGAAGAAAAGTAATTCCTATAAGTGCTGAAAATACTCATTATTTTACGTATCGTTGGTTTTATATAACTTTTCTACAACGGAGTTGTTTTACTTCAACTTCTTGGTGGTTTGATAAATTTTAAACAGTTATTAAAAGTGACTAGCGGTTTCATAAACGGGCTGAACAGCTAACGGTAGCTATCAGTAAGTAAGACGGTTGCGCAGATTAGCTGTGTCTAACTGCCACATTCAAGCAGGGTCATTGCTACTTATTATTTTAGTATTAGATATCTGTTATGACACAACTTCAGCAACGTCTTTGACGTAATCAAGTATGCTCCTGTTCCAAATGTGCAACGAGTGTACTTGCGTCCTTCCGTCCTCAGAAGTCTGTACTTCCAACAAGTCCATACTAGCAAGTACACAAGTTTGTTCTTAGCGAACTTGGTATTGAGAAACGGCCATTGTCTCCTTAAAGCGGAATTAACTTTTATTCGGAATTAAAGATGAATTAACACTCATGTAAATGGGGTCATTGTCTTCAGGTTTTTCTCAGAGAGTCACTTCCAGCTTACGGATCCAGAGGTCCTGACCTTTCCTCCTGGAAAACAAACTGCTGAAAGGAAATAGAAGCCAGAGCTTCCAATGACTGATGGATGTCCGAGTCCAGAAATACAATTCAGTTTCCATATTCCCACGATAGCCACAGAGCGGCGTGAGTGTGTGTGGACTGGTTTGGGTTCAGCTGGTTTCACTGCGAGGTGTTCCAGTCGCAGTAAAAACATCAAATCCACCAGGCTGCACAGAAACACCGGGTATTGGATTTCCTGGATTAGGAGAATAAAGTTATTTCTGTCTGGCTAATTTTGTTTCAAAGGAAACCCCCCACCCAACTGACTTTCCGGGGAATGTATAATTCACGACTTTGTTTGCGATACAAGCCGACACACACCAGGATCAATGATCCTATCTGTTATGAACCCGCTGGTGTAACCAGGCAGGAGTAAAACTGAGGACAAATATCCTTTTCTCATTCTGCAAGAGTCCATTTCAAAGAGCAGAGAGATGGATATTGATCGGTCTCCGTTTTCCAACATGAATATTTCATATTTCGGATTGGAAATCTATGAGTTCACCTCTGATCTGCTGGTTCTGTCCAGATAAACAGAAGCTGCTGCCAGTACAACTCAAACTACAAAACACGTCCGAGTTGTTTGTTAAACTTGATTCATCCATTTATGAAGAAATAATGCTCATGTTAAAGACATTTTGTTTTAAATAAACTCTAGAAATGTTTGGTGGTACACACTCAAAAAGAGGTACATTTTTTACAAATGTTCTCTCAAAAGTACAATATTGGTCTTTAAGAGGCCAGAAATGTACCTATATACTATGAAAAAGGGTCCAAAGTAATATAAAGTACAAATTTGTACCATTTCAACCCTAAGTACAATAACTATAATTAGCAGTACTTCTAAACAGTAGTATAATTACAGTTATTATATTCTGATTTTCATAATAATCATAGTAATCATTATATGTATAATTATATAAGTGTTTGGCCAAATATTTATATAATAATTATTTATTTATTATTAGCATTTTTGATTGTCATTTTATTGACTTTTATTAATCATTTTTAATTGGTTTAATTGTACTTTATTAACTCATACAGCTTGATAAGGTACAAAAATGGACCATGAAGGTACAGAAATGTCTTTTAAAAGGACCCCCCCCCCAGCAACAAGCTTTGGACCCTTTTAAGTACAAATTTGTACCTCTATTTTTGAGTGTGTAGGGCTGCTCAGTGATTAGTCAGAAATCTAAAGTTGATTTGATTTCTGGCCTTTTTCTGTCCCCAATTAATCTTATGGACAAAATATAAATGTATATATATGATTTAATTGATTTGAGGTAAAGTTGCGTCTGGTTTTACTCATTCCAGCTTCTCTGTACTCCGAACAAATACTGCATTCATTTTCAGATTTAAAATCAAACCAGTGTTAAACAGCCGATGTAGAAAAACACGGCTTTTTATTAAAATATGAGACAGGCTCTCATTACACTTGTACAAACCAAGAGTAATTGCACATAAAAAATGAATTAGTTGGGCAGATCCCCTGAGAGGACAAATTAACTTTTAAGCACATATGATTAAAGGAGAGACTTTGATCATGCCTGAAATGTAAGATCACAAACTACAGTAACAGCGAGTTCACAATCATCAGCCAAAAGGATTCATTTACAGCACACTATCCCACTTTCACATCGACTTCAGCCAATTAAACATCTGTTAAGTGTTGTTCTGATGCGTAAAGTTGCGAGGGATCGTCTGGAATGGGGTCAGGAAGTAGAGAAGAACCGGTGTGCTGATTTATAACGTCACAGTTGCTCCTGCAGCATACTGAAGAATCCCGGGATAGAGACGACATTTAAAGGCTTACTTTCAGTTTAAACATATGCAGAAGCTAAAGATGCAGGACATGATCGGCCTTAAAACTGAGTATCAGACATCGGCCCCTCCACCGATATTTCTTACCGATATTTAACCGATCAGCCTGCTCTTCCTGGAGTCTAAAAAAAACAAATAAATTCTTGTTCTTCTTCGTCTAAAACTTCTAAAGACTAGGGGTGGGAAAAATATTGATACACTGAAATTTTGTGATATTTTCATATGCTCATACCATATTGACATTTAAAAACAGTATCGGTCTATTTTACTATTGAAATTTCGCAATATTTCATTGTTCCGTTACAAATCTTGCGATAATTTGCGAAAATTTTCTGATATTGTCATATGCTGATAAAATACATTTAAAAATGAAGTATCAGTTTATTTTTACTAATGAAATCTTGCAATATTTCATCATTCCGTTACGAATTCTTGCGAAAATTCGCAGAAATTTTCTGATATTGTCATATGCTGATAAAATATTGACATTTAAAAATGAAGTATCAGTTTGTTTTACTAATGAAATCATGCAATATTTCATCGTTCTGCTACAAAATCTTGTGAGAATTCATGAAATCTCGTGAGATTTTGTAACAGAACGATGAAATCTTGTGAGATTTTGTAAGTGAAATAGATCAATACAGCGTTTTAAAATATCGATTACATATCAGCATCTGAAAATATCGCGATATTTCAGCGCATCGATATTTTTTTTCCACCCCTATTTTTCAAAGTGTTGGAAACAGATAACAAAACTGCTATTTGAAATGACTGCTTATTTTTTCAGCTTTAATATCGGCATCAATATCGGTTATTGGCCACATGAGTTTTAAAATATCGGCATATCAGATATCGGCCAAAATTCCAATATCGTGCATCCTTAGTAGAAGCCCTATCAGGTCCATACCGAACATTGTCAATGCAAAATTTTACAAATACTAGAACGACGGGGATAGCACGATGTTCTCCTGTTTAGGTCGGGGTCGGTAACCCAAAATGTTCAAAGAGCCATATTGGACCAAAAAATCAAATCTGTCTAGAGACGCAAAAATTTAAAAGTCTTATATAAGCTGGTCGGCAACCTTTACCCGTCAAATAGCCATTTGGACCAGTTTCCTACCATAACGAACACACTGGGAGCCACAACTGACTTTTGACATTTAAAATTCAATAAAACTTTAACGTTTTTTCCTTTGCCTTTATGTTAAATGTGTTACATTTAAAACAAAATTACATTTCTGCATGCAGCAAAAACACTTTCAGCTAATCAAAAGACATTGGGTTGAAGGTAACTTTCAAGAAAATGTCGATTCTAGTCGTACTTAGGCTGGAAAAAGGACGCAGTTTTAATAATCTACCGGCAGCAAACCAAACATGCCGTCCTGTCTGTGTGCCGTCATCTTTTTACCGGCGCGTGCAGTCAGCCGTCTACCCGAAAAATGAAATTACTGTAACAAAATATGAACATAGCTACGCAAAATTATCTGGTCAGCAAAAAAATTGATAGACTGAAATATCGCAATATTTTCATCTGCTGATATATCGATATTTTAAAATGTGGTATCTATTTTACTAATGAAATCTCTGCGATTTTGTTGTTCAGTTACGAAATCTTGTGAGGTTTTTTAAGAGAACGTGAAATCTCACGAGATTTCATTGGTAAACTACATAAGTAAAGCGTGTTTTTAATATCAATATGAAATCAGCAGATGAAAATATCGCAATATTTCAGTGTATCGATATTTCCCATCGGTATCGGTATCTCAGCCCTAGAAAACAGCTAAATGAATCTGCCCACGCAGAACTGAATGCTCCGTTTTCATCAGACGCTTTTCTCCGCCGTCGTCGGCCTACCTGGCTGGGGAGGTGATCAACGCGCAGTGACAGCGGCTTCATAACCTGCTGCTGTAAACGCCGTAACCGCAGCAACAGCACGATGTTGTGATTCTTGTGTAGTGACTGCACTGAGGATCCAACCACAACAGAGACGCTCCGCTCTGAGACGTTTGTGGGACAGGGCGCCAGGAGGAAAGCTCGACGTCCACACTCAGTAATATTCCTCGTTTATAATTTATGCAGTTTTTAATGTTTAATTCCGTGATTGCTGATTTGACAGGGCTACATCATGCTATGCTTCACAATAGCAGCACGTGACCATGACTGCGTTCTTGTCCTTTCTCTTTTTCCTTCTTTTAAATGTCATAAATAATTTTTTTTTTTCATGTTCGATTTTATTTCACGTGCTGCATTTTCAGTGGTCGGAGAAGTCAAAGTCAACTATATTGTCAAATGTGCTTCATGTTAGCCATACAACACAGAAATTACAGTCCTCTCAAACCCACGGTGCAGATAAGTGAGGGATCATGTATGGAACCAGGTCATTCTGGGGAAATACTGACCGACAGGGTGAATGCTGTATTCGCCCTGTCGGTCAGTATTTCCCCATAATGACCTGCGTTCCAGACATTATCCCGCTTATTTTACGGCTACTTGCAAAAAAACGAGGGTCAAATAACTTTGATGTTTTACGCTCAGATTAAAATAGTTCCCCGCAGTCGAGGCCAGGTCGGGGAACTTGTTGCTTAGCAACGTGTGCTAGTTGAGCCATGGTGGCTGGAATTTGGCCTAGCACCGGCCATCTCTGTAGGTTGAACTGTATATTTCAGTCTCTGCTGTTAGCTGTATGCGTCTTACCACTGGTCTTTTTGCCTTTTTCATTTGGGGGAGGGTGAATCCTTAAACTCAGCCTGGACCCGGCGCTCAAAATCTCCACACTCGCCGAAGACGATCAAATTAATTGGGAAGTCATCCATTTTTGGTCAAGAGGTGTCGCTACGTGCTCTTGCTGTCGTGACCTGACTACTTGAGATGCGGAGGGATATTAGGATCATTGCAAGACAACAGGTTAAAAAAAAAAAAAAAAATCTGTTGCCATTGACAGCGGTCATATTTTTACAGCGGTCATTATACTAAAATAATGACCGCTGGAACGTTGGGAAAACCCATTCAAGTCAGCGGAGCATTCAACAGCATCTAAAGAGCCGTATAAGAATAAAATATAATACAGTATAAGATTAATATTATCAATATTATATATTTTTCTTTTCCGCTCTTCCTCCTGTAATGTTTCCTTGCATTTCTTTACCGAATCCGACATGATGCGCGTTCAAAACACCCGCGTTGCTGATCCCTAGTTTACATCTGGTTGCTAGTGAGTGACGCGGTGCTGCAACATCACAGATGCGACCCAGACGGGAAACTTGCATACTGCGGTTTCTGAGCCCCAGGACGCCTCTGGGCAGTGACGGCTCGAAAATGCGCAAAATGAATGTCGGTATGTATAAAAAATATAGGAATACGGAAAACGTGCACAAATGTACATGAACTGCTCAGAGGAATCATAATCTTCAAATTTAGAATAAGACACAGCAAGAGAAACTTTGTCTCACAAGGGGAAATTTGTGTCGGGCTTTTAGAATCACATTATTAAAGTGAGCCAACCAAAATAAAATACACTTTGATAAAATTGTCATTAAAGGGATATTGTGTAAGTTCTCCTGTGTTTTATTCACAAAAACTGATTATTTGGTTCAAAAGGGTTTTTTCATTAATCAGTAATCACTCCCATCAACAAACTGAAGTGCTCCTCTAAGTTCTAAATTTGCCGTTCGTATCATTCATTTACACATCGAGCGGGGCGGCTCGGTGGAGGCTGCCATGTCGTATCGCCATGTTTTTGCGTTCGGGAGAAGCGTGACAGCAGGAAAACACAGAAACTCACCGGACACACCGGAGTTTTCAGCTCAGTTCGAGGTAATGCCTTTGAAAAGTCACCACGCTGCAGTGGGGAGAAACCAGCGTCTCACTGATGCTGCGTTCACGTGCAGTCGGACAGACGGCCGTTGGTAACAAACCAGATGTCATTTTAATCAATGAAGCCGAGCGAAAGACGGTAAAACATGGGTCAGGGAAAACAATACGACATCGCCATGACAACAGATCAGATGTGGACTGATGTCACTGTAACTGACGGACCACGTCTTCACATAGAGGCCGGTGATGACTTTACATGCAGCGGATGTCGTCGGTCTGCCCGGTTTCACGCGAACGCAGCATGAAAAGTACGAGGGAGCTGCTCCCGATTACACAGTGTCCCTTTAATTAATTTTCTTTTTTTTTTTTCTTTTTTTTCTCTCTTTTTTCCCTCTTTTTTCTTTTATATTTCTTCTTTTTCTTCTTTTTACTTTAATTAATTTAAAATTAATTAATTTTCAAATGCCAGGAAGAGGGACAACAGAGCCGCGGTTTGCAGACCCCTGATTTAGGCTATAGAAATAAACTAAATGATTTCATTTCCAGTAAATTCTGGACGCTACCCACTCAGGACACTTGGATTACATTGGACGAGCAGTGTGGAGGAATATTGACAAGTTTTTTGTGGACTTTTATGGACCTTTGTGTGTCAAGCGCCGGTGACCCCCATTATATTAAAGTTGGGGGGAAAAGAAAACCTCTCTGATCTCCAGCTGCATTTGAGGTATTAAAAAGTGCTCCAGAGTCTTGCTCAGCATGATGGGGAGTAGAAAATAAACACACATCATTCTGTGGGCGAACTATTCCTTTAACTTTCATCTTCATCACCTGCATCTCAAGAATAATCTTTTTCTAAACCATCTTTTTATTAATAATTTCTCCCTAAATCTTTGCTTTTCCACACCAGCCTTCTTCATGTTGCTGATTTTAAGGCATCTAAAGGTGAAAAGAGGCAGAACCAACCCTGATTGGATCTGAAGTGATGAACAATCTAGCACATTGTGTCTCCTTGTACTATTTTTATGTCTGTGTTCTGCTTTAGTCTGGACCCTGCAGCACGATGACTCACCGCTGATACAAACTGTTGTTTTCTTAAATAAAAACCTGGATTAAAAGGGAATTATTATATCAGCGGCGGCCTGCTTTATCACCGCTGTGCTTGTTGCCATTAAAGCATGCGGCCGTGTGGAGCTGTAGGAAGGCGGCGTTTAAGAAGGCCGAGTCGCTCAGAGACAGACGGCGGGTGCTCAGAGGTGATAAGCTGGTTTTGGTGTAAAACAATGGCAATCCAAAGTAAACAAGAGCGTACTTCAAGAAAAACAAAGGAGCGCGTTTGCTGTAATTTAAGTTTGTTGGGGAAATTTTCACCGAGGTCGTCCTGCAGGGGAAGGTGGGGGAGTCAGAGTGTTTTCCTTGCAAATCTGAGGAGGAATTTCTGTTTAATTTCACTGCGTTTTGAGCTGAATCGGCCTGTGCAACCATTTGTTTGCCACCGTGAGCAAAATAACATAAAGCAGCTCAGATTGAGAGCCGTTATCTCCCGAACAGCCGGATAAGAGTTTCAGAGAAGCAGGACGCAGATATCGATTTGTAGCAGAGGATGGAGGTGGCGGACTTCCTCCTCCTCCTCCTCAGCCTGTTTTAACCTTCCTCTCATCCACATGCTGGATATCCAAATGTGTTGTAAGTTATGTAAAAATTTACACAATAAAGACAAAAGCTGGCAGAAACAGAGAAAGCTGCAGGAGGAAATATTAATTTCAGACATTCAGAGCTGCTCAGAGGAGGAATATTTCCACCTTCATTTGAATTATTTTCCCTGAGAATCTGGTTTTATGAGAAACAACAGCATTTTTATCAGTAACAGCAGGCGGGGGGATTTGATTTTCCCCTTCCATTAAAAGTGATTTCATTTTCTAGTTTAAAGAAAAAATATCCACGTTTTATGACTTTATTGGGGAAAAAAACTGTTGCTTTTTTGTTGATTAGTGAAGTTTTTTTAAAATTTTGAAATTGCACATCAAGTTTTTGATAAAAACAATCAGAGCAGTGGTTTTCAAACCGAGGGTCATGACCCCCACGTGGGTCGCCAGACAGGGTGAACGAAGCAGTGATGAACTGGATGGACTGGAAGCGTGATGAGGCAGCAATGAAGCGGCGACAATATCCACAATATTTCAGCATATCGATATCCCCCCCCCCTTGTCAGCTAAATTTTGGATTTTTGAGGCTTTCAATATTACCACATTATTGCAAAGAGATTAATCTGTGAAATTAAGACATCCATTCCTTAATTATTGCATAAGTTATTACGAACACCACGTTAAAAATCTGAATTTAGCACGATCTCAGCGAGAGAAGCCGATTTTGGGCATGTAGGCGTCTTGTCACAGCAGTGAACCGAATCCACCAGAAAACATTGATCCTCCTTTTTGATGAGGTTTCTGATAGTTTTCAAGTCTTGTATGTAGAATTTTTGTCGTCTCTGTCCGCCTTGGGGATTGCGAGTCTTCTTGTACTCCATTGTTGTCTGGAGTGCCACAGGGGTCCATTTTGGGCCCACTCTTATATTCTTTATACCTGCTTACCCTTGGCTCGGTTATTAGGAAGTATGGCATTTCATTGTTATGTGGATGACTGCAAGATCCACCTTCTGCTAAAAAAAAGAAGGATGGGCTTTCACTGAACTCTCTCCAAGCATGTTTACACTTACACGACATTGGATGGCACGAATTTTTACTGAGATGATGGTGTTTGGACTCGATCCTACTCGTGTTCCTCCTGTAGTTGTTGACAATCTGAAGGTGTTTTCCAAGTCAGAGATTGTAAACTTTGGTTTTAAAATGGATCCTGAGCTAAAGCTTGAAAGCCAGATTCGCTCAGTTCTCAGGGCCAAAATAAAACACCTTTTAGCACGAAAGCACTTTGAGACTGTAATCCATGCCTGTGTAACGACCTGGCTGGATTACTGTAATGCACTTTACTTCGGGATGAGTCAGTCTTGCATTTCTTGGCTACAGCTTGTCCAAAATTCAGCTGCACATCTTTTAACTGGCACACACAAGCATGAGCACATCACCTCAATTCTATCCTCTCTTCATCGGCTGCCACTGCAGTTTAGGATCCATTTTAAACTACTTTTATTTGCTTTTAAGTGCCTGAATGGTCCTGCCCCGCAGTACCTCGCTGAGCTACTTTGCCAGGGCCAGTAAGCTCAGAAGGGACCGGGCTTTTGCTGTGGCTGCACCTACACTATAAGACTCACAATAAACAGCTGGACCAAACAATGATACAGTGGGTACGGAAAGTATTCAGACCCCTTTAAAGGTGATTTAAAGTTTTAAAAAAAGGCCCATTATACGCTCGACCTCTGAGGGCTCCAGTACAACTACCTTTTCTGTCTACAATGGTTCTGATCCGATTCTGGTTCTAATCTTTATGGACAGAATTTGAAGATGGCGCCAAGAACCAGAAGGTTATTTTGGTAGTCAGACGTAAACATTTCTGCTTCTTTACAGATTACGTGGTCCTACTGGCTTTGGGATAAGCAGAAAATGCGTCCTTGCAGGTGGACTGATGGGTAATTTCTGTCCTTTGAGGCATTTTTCTTCTGATTGGATTTTAAATCTGAATAAACGGAGTCGGATGCTGTTCAGCTGCTTTTGATTGTGGAAACTTTGAATGCAGAACAAACAGCAAAAAGACCATTTTGGGGTTTTTATGAGCTCTGACTTGATAATTTGTTGGAACCTCATCAGAGCGGCAGGTATTCCCAGACAGCAGCGCTGCAAACGAAGGTCTCTTCGGTGAATAAAACATTCATTGTCCGTGTGGAAAATGAATGTTTTAAAAGGATCAATTCAACCAAATTATTCACAAAAAGCTGATTTTTCCGTTTCCCTGCAGAGTCATCAAACACAGCGTCGGTCTGATGTGGTTACCACCGCAGCACAATGAAGCACAATGGCGCTTTGTTTACGAGGCTCAGAGCCGCCACAAAAAGTGTCCCAGTTACTCCGAATAATCCTCCGACCTCCGTCAACACTTTCCATCAGGAATAAATCTGTGCCAAAGAGCAACGAGCATCCGGCAGAAAGTGGTCAGAGATGGAGAGAAAGGGCCAAAACAAATGTGATTTACTACGACTGATCCACTGCTGCTTTATCTGGAAAATGATTTGTTTTCTGTTTAAACTTCAGCACATCCAGAACGTCGGCCTTGAGCTGTAAATCTGACTCATCTGAAACTGACAGAGAAAAGACGGTTCAGATTTCATGAGATGCTCTGCTCATGAGTGAAGCCTGCTGGACCGAAAACGTTATTTCCCGTAGGTTGAAAGGAACAGAGGAGGAGGAGTTATTTTCTCCCTCCCAAGAAATGCAGAATATCATCTCTGAACACACAACACGTCCGACCTGGAAGCAGATGGGCTACAGACCAGACCGATGCCACTCCTGTCAGCTAAGAACAGGAAACGGAGGCTCAGAATCTGCTGGAAGCATCATGAAAGCATGAATTCATGCTGCTGCTGGTGTAACCACAGCCCACCTGAGTATTGCTGCTGACCACGTCCATCCCTTTATGACCACAGTGGAGCATCTTCTGCTGCTGCTTCCAGCAGGATAACGCACCACTGATGCACCGATCCATCGGCCGATAGCTTCCCTATCGGTTTTGATCGGAGTTCTCAAAATAGATCAAAGCACGCCGATCCGATGACGTTTATAGTAACTACAGCGTTTTGGCGTTTGACGCGGGAAATACCGAGGAGACTCCGGGGAATCTCTTCACTCCACGGAGACGGTGGAGGATAAACTACGATCTGCGTCCAGTCCCGGTTTTCCAAACGGCGGGTTGATGATCCGCCGTCCCGACGGGGTTTAATGGGCTTATAACGACGTCCCGATGCAGGACTGCAGGTGGTTAAACTGGGCCGGTCAGACGAAAGCTGCGCCATCGTCGGCACGCAGCTTCTGGAGTAAATGGTGAAACTCACCAAACTCTGAACAATCTGATGAATCCTCACACGGCACAGAAACGCGCAACAACGTCGTCGTCTGGCCTCGTGGAGCAAACGAAGCCGAGCAGCTGCTCAGTTTCATCCGCCATCATACAGAGAGACAGACAAGGAAAACAACCGGGTTCATACACCCCCACACTTACACCCACATGACGTGCAAGGCTCTGCCACTCATGCTGCTTAATCAGAAGTAAACTCATCAATAAAATCAAAATTTTATTCGATTGTTTTGGCTTCAGCATATTTATGCTACACTTAGTTTTTTTTTTTTTTTATTTTACAGAAAAGCTGCAGTATCAGCTCCACGTTTATGTCCAGAGAAAATGCTGCAGTTGCACATAAGTCGCTGTTCTTATTCTCAATTATTTAACACATTTTACGTGATTTTCCCACTGACAGCTTGTAGGTGAACTCCAAATAGTTTCTCTGAGAAAGATCCTCTAGAGAGTGAAATGTTTATTATCGTATACATGTTGTGTGTTATGTACATAATCTATTTTTTATTTTAGGATTTAATTTCTTTTTCCACAGGAAAAAATGAGTTTATACAGTAGTTTACAACTTTATTGGTATTGGTACAACTTGTACCAACTCTAAGAGAGTGAAACCTTTACTGTTGTCTGTGTTGGTGTGCTGCACATGTGTGTGTTGTACATAATTATTGCCACGAGAAAACTTAAGCTAGTAAGCGACACTTCCTCTATGTAAACTGAATCTAGGGCTGTGTCCGAATGTCTTCCCTACTCCCTAACCCCTCATTCACTACATAGCAGACTATCTAGTGCACTCATTCTGCCTGTAATTCGGACACGAAGCTGACTACTTTTTCCTCGCCGCAAATCACGTTATTACCAGGTGTCACCGTGGCAACCACAGCGGCATCCACGACTCGCAAAAAGATTTAATCTTAAATCAAATCTGTAATTTTAAATGAAAGTATTTTATTTACTTATGTTGTGTTTAATCCCTTTTCTGTTTTTTCTCTCCTTTTTTTTCTGCCGCTCGATATGTTCAACACCTCACACAATTCAGCTCTTCTGACCGCAATGCATTGTGGTCTATATTGTCCCGTCTAGGGACCATCGAAGCTCACTAGTTTTTAAGATGCCTTGTGGGTAACTTTGAGTGCACTACTTTTTTCTTTCTAGACATTCGGACACCCCTACAAAATGGCGTGATCCCTATATAGGGCCCTATGTAGGGAATGGGATGGACATTCGGACACAGCCCGAGTCATCTCCAAGAGAGTGAAATATTGCAGATTGCCTGCAATAAAACAGGTCAACTCATGATCATTTCCCATCTCCTGTTATACGTAATGACATAATGCCGATGTTATGTACATGAGACCACAATATTGGAGAATTTATGGATTTGGTGCTGTGATCGGTGATCAGCAATATCAGCACTTGGGGCTAAGCGATATAACAATATATCTGGATGATAGAAAATCTCTATTGTTTCATAAAAAGCTCCATCGTTTGTCGCGATAGGCCTTTACCGCAGTGTTTAGTCAAGATGCACCGCGTGCACACGCACGCTGCAAACAAACATGGAGGAAGACGGTGACGGACAATTTCAGAGGAGGAGGATGAGACTAACCCTGGGCACACACTGCATGCAAAAGGGCGCCACAGCACAGCAGTTTCATTTCGGTGCACATCAGGTGCTCCGTGATGCAGCCGAATTTGTCACGCCAGGCAGGAAAATAAGCAGGAACATGAGACAAATCTATCAAAATAAAACCATTTTCAAAGTAAAAACACCCAGATAAGCTTTAAACCCGATCTCTTTTTAACAGATCTAATATGTCAATCGTGTCTTTATCTTTATTGAAAATGCAAGTGGAAGGATTCACACACACAAATGTCGCTCTCTGCTTGTAAATAATCTGAAAGCAGAACAGGAGATGAAGCCGTTGTGGAGTTATCAGCTGTAAAGTTCAGCAGAAAAGCAGGACTGCTGCAGACTGTGCACGCAGAACGGTGTGGAGAATATCGGCGCTACGCTTCGGTGCGTTTCCTCATCCAGTGTCCCTACCGTAATTCTTAAGATGACCAGCCGACCCAAACTGCTCGTACCTAAAAGAGGGACAACTTCTGTCGCATGGATGTGGTTTGGATATGAAAAGACTGACGACAGTTGTTTGTATGCTGGCTCAGGGACGTCATGTAGGGCCGAAAGACGTCCCCAAGAGCCGGCATACCTTCTGTTGTCTGGTCTGTGACTGCGTCAATCTTTTTTTTTTTATATATCCAAACCACATCCATGCAACAGAAGTCGTCCCTCTTTTAGTTACAAGCGCCTCGGTTTGGTTTGGCTGTTCATGTTGTTAAGACCTAATTATCCTGGTCTGAAACGCGTCTGAATCTCCCTCCATGTTTGTTTAGGTCTGGACAAATGCTGCAGTACAGCGCGTAATCGCGGATACTGTCAGGAGTTAACATGACCAACACATCCGGCCTAGAAAAAAAATTAAATAAGAGAAACATTTGCTACTTTTACTTGTTCAGTAGATGATTTGAAACATTTCCACATCGTTATCGTGATATAAAATGAGTTATATCATGATATGGGATTTTGGGCTGGAATGGTACACAAAAATCACGGTTTGGTATGTACCTCGGTACACAAGTCACGGTTAATTTCTTTTTGTGTACAGTAATGGAAAAAAATATGTTTTATTAAGAAGTTTACTAAAATTTAACATCAAAGCTGTTTGTTTTTTTTTTTTCTGCCATATTGTTTGAATGAGAAAAAAACTATAAATAAAGAAAATATTTCAAAATAAAATCCTGTTTGTTTTTTTACACTTTTCAATGAAAAACAAAAAACATGCTTTCACCTCACCATCTGAGTTTGAAAAGCAGCTTTTAGAGAAACAGCTCCCCTTTCAATTCACTCATCCTCCCAAAAGTAAACAGCAGGTTACTCTTCTGGTCAGACTGCCTGAATAAAAAAATATATAAATGAATAACTTACTGCTGCTTTTACACTAAATTAGTCTGTTTTCTAATTGGACCAGTAGTATTCAAACTTGTGTGGTGTCGCTTTTGATGCGTTATAACATGTTAGTGTTTGTGTACATATCCAACTGAGTCGGCCAGCTGCCTTTGTCTTTTCATTTCTCTTTTTTTTTCCATCCTCCTGCTTTGTCAAAAACCAAGGTGCTCCAAACGGGGACTTGGCGGTGCTTCCTCTAGCTCAACTAGCTTACATGCCATGTTGTTGTAAGCTGTTAGAAACAGGACGGTAAGCGAGCTGCACCAAGTGGAGGCGAAGATTCAACGGTCCGTCACTCAATTATGTCCATTGGCACGCAAAAACTGAATGAAACAATGAGTAGCTAAATAAACACACCCTGCAGCTCAGTACAGGGTCGTGCCCAACTGAGAGCAGTGTACCGATCGGTTTGATACAAATACACGTTACAGCCCTCATGTCACCAACCATTTCTACCACTTTGGGATGCGGTGGAACGGGAGATTCTCATCATGGATGCAGCAGCTGTGTGATACTTTCATGTCAATATGGAGTAAATCTCTTACCCCGTGTTCACACCGGACGCCTCCATTCGCGTACGCGCATAGATTTCAACGCGCGAATGCTGGAAGTTTACTCGCTTCATTCAGGCGTTTTTTTCGCGTGAATGAAGCGTATTGTACGCGCGAATAAAACGCTTCATTCGCGCGTCAAGTTGAACTTTCTAGAGAAAACAGTGGTTTGTCACGTAGTCATTCAGTTCAGTCAGATGAACGTGGCAGATTCCGGTTATTTTGAGCGAGTTGCGGCATTCTACCTGCTCTGGAAGATGGAAAAGAGAAGACGCCGTGTTTGGACCCACCAGATTCTCCAGAGGCGATCGGAGCTCGGTGAATTTCATCAGCTGATCCAGGAGTTACGTCTGGATGACGGCCGCTTCCAGGGGGATTTTCCAGCCCAGTTTGATGGGCTTCTGTCGGGGAGGATCGGTGCTGCATATCCCTCCAGGACACAAACTACAGGCACTGTACTCCGGTGTCTTGCCGGCTGCTGGGCGTCGGTCCACCTGCCTTCGGTGAGTAAGCTAGCCGCAGCTAGCTAGCGCTTCCACCAAAATGTCCAACAACTTCCAGCAAAAAAACGTGTTTTCGCTAGCTATTGTAGCTCAGTTTAACGAGTCTCTGCCGTCTCCTCGCCTCCACCTCTCAACATTTAACCAGCTAATTAAATGCAACTCGTAACTGTCCGCTTCCCTGCTGCTTTCAACCGGTTCACAACCACAACACACACAACGTGTGTTTGTTTACGTCTGCTGAAGCTGAACTCCTGGTACTAGAGCGTCATCTTCTGACCAAACTGAATACTACACCAGTCTGACCACAGATTCATATTGAATTATATTAACGTTTTATAACAAACAACCTCAATTTATTTATGTAGCAAGGACAGAGCTGCATATTCCTCCGGGAATGTCGTGTTGTGACGTTTCACCCCGTCAAACACCGGCTGCAGAGATCTGCAGCTTTTGGGTTAATGAGGTTTTGTCTGACTGGGTTTTCAGACATAAATTTATGGTATTACACTGCTTTTGTGTGCAGCACTTTGTGATTTTATCTGTGAAAAGCGCTTTTCCCTCCTTTACTATTGAAGAGAGCAGCGAGCTGCAGAGCGCCGGTCCGTTCACATCAGGTCTCATTCATTTTCAATGACGGGGCTCGTTTATTCGCGCGTCAAAAACGCTCGAGTTCAATTTTTTCAACTCGAGCGAATAGGTGAAATACGCTCTATTCGCGCGAATAGGACGCCTCATTCGCGCGAGTAAAACGCCTCATTCGCACGAGTAAGACGCCTCATTCGCACGAGTAAGACGCGCGTTTGGGGCTCATCGCGCCGCGAATTCGCGTCAAACGCGCCGCGCCAAGCAAAGGCGCGTCAATTCGCGCCTGTACATTGACTTAACATGTAATTCATTCGCGCGAATAATTTTATTCGCGTCCGGTGTGAACACGGGGTTAGGAATGTCTCCAACACCTGGTTGGATCTATCACATCAGGAATTAAAGGGTTCTGTCCGGGATAAAACATGGACCTGATGAGTTCCTTTAGAGGTTAAGTTACTCTGGAGGTTCAAGTGCTGTTGTAGTTTTTTTTTTTTCTGTTTCTTTTCTCTTCTCATCATGCTGCCCCCCTCCCCCATTAAAAACCACCCAGCAACATCTAAAATAAAGAATAATCAAGTATCAAGGGGAGCTTCACATCCTCCATTAAGCCTCGCCTGGCAAAGCAAATTTGTTCAGCTTGACGAGGCGGCCAGACCGTCTCTCTGCTGCCACGATGGACCAGACTAACAGAAAACAGATTTTAGACGGCTGTCAGGACTGTTGGACAAGGTCGATACCTGAACACTAACTCTAGGCATAAATGTCTCCTCGTTTGCTGCTTGTTCAAATTTGGAAAATGATATTGACATTTCTGACAGGACATAACAGGCCAGCTCAGAAGTGGTTTCCACGGAAACACTGGGGAGATTGTGAATCAATACGAAAGGAAAATTCAGAAAGGTGTTTAAGAAGAGATGAAATGTAAAGTGAGGCTGGGTGAATCTCCGTTAGCTCCTTTCACACCAGGTCTCCTGCAGACTGGCAGAGTCCAGATCTGGTTCCACTCACCATGTTCCACTTCGGGAAGAGGAAGTCCGTCCCAACGTACTCGAAGAAATGAGCAAAACCCTCTTTCAGCCAGACGTCCTCCCACCAGACAGGAGTCACCAGATCCCCGAACCACTGAAAGACACAGAAGACATCGTTATAACTAACCTGTTTCTACTCATCCCCATTTCTACATAACTCAGACACACAGGAAGGTGTCTGATCTCTGAGGAATAATTCCTTTAAACCACTTCCAAACTCTGTACCAGAATGGTGCAGGTAATCCCAGTCAGCATCCAGTTCAGCCTCAGTTGTCAGATTATGAGGCTAAAATGATGTAAATGAATGTAACAACGGATACATGATCATAAAGACCACGGATCCGCCTGACAGAGCACTTAGTGACCCCATTTTTTTTAGATGTTAACGTCTACACTGCAAGTAAAGGCGCTTTTGGACTGTAGGAACCGTTTGGTAGCCTCGTGAGACCATCCTGATCTCGCAAGCTTCAGGTTTTCACTCACAGATCAGTCTGGCTACTTTCCGTTGAGAATTTGGAGCAGTTGACCAAACGAACGTCCAATCAGCGTTGGCTTTGAGGCGGGTTGAGCTGTGACGTAACAAGCGACAGTTCAGTCTAAACAACATGGCGGCTTCAGCGGATGAAATTAGCGGCAGCGTGGCTATCGCTCAAGTTTTATCGGAATTACAGAGTATTTCTTCACTGAAAGAAGAGCAAAACACTGCTCTGGAGAGGCTTTTCTCAAAGCAAAAGATGTTTTTGCTCTTCTCCCGACTGGTTTCGGCAATTTTTCATCGACGCTCTGCTAGTACGTCCTATGCTTCGTTGATCTGATTGGTTGATTTGGCCCGTCTATCACCAGCATAGGCGGTGATAGATGCCTTATCCAATCAGCTAACCAGTATTTTCGCCCCTTTCCTAAACTGCTCTAATGGATAGTTTCCAGATGGATATGCAGAGCAAATCCATTTGGCGCAGTCAGGTTAACCTTTTGGAGGTTCTAGAACCTTTCCGGGAACCAGGCTGCTTTTTTGCGCGTTTGGACACATAGAAACCAGCGACCTCGGACCTCAGTTCCTAGAACCTTTTTAGCTCCTACTCCGAGGCAGGATCTTTTTTAGGATTCCATTTTAGAATTCCATTCCTGAAATACGTAGGTGTTTGGTGATTGGTACAACTGGTAAGCCCCGCCCCTTGCATGATCTCCGCTTCATCCGCCCCGCCATATTTAAAAAGTCCCACAGCTGTTACAACTGTTTACCTCCCATTACAATAGGAGTGTACCAATTCATTATGAAATCGATCACAATGGTACACGTCCGCAATCGATAACTGTTTCTGAAATGTCCAAAAGCAATTATGTTCATACTAATTTAATGACCCAACTACAGCTGCAAAGTGTGGGAGTAGAATCTGCAGCTGCTGCCCGGACACTTTAGTGGACGGACCATCCACAAAAAAAAAAAAAAAAATATTCAAATTAAAATACACAGGGCCTAAGTATCGACGGTTCTGGATGTTGGCAGAGTTTCCACTATTGTCAGAGCTCATTTATTGGTTGTTAATTGTGTTGTGTCATTGCGTCTTGTGAAAATATTAAACACGTTTGATATCATCGCAAGCCCAAAACGAGGAAAAGCGAGGATATAAATCAGCACAGACTACCACCTCAAACTTAAAGGTAGAGTCTGAAGTCCCTCCAGCGTTTCTGTTTGCAAACAACAGTATTCAAACTGAGCCCCTCCCTCTCAGGCTAATGGCCGCCTCGTTCTTCAGCCTATTCAGCTTCAAGCTTCTCCTTCAGAGCTCAGAAGCGGCTACAAGCCAAACCATTATTAATCTGGTTTTCCAAACTGCATTATCTGAAGCTCTCACCTTTCCTTTGGTGCATTCATGTTTGTTTCTTTTTTTTTTTTTTTTTCCTTCGAGAGTTTGAGTGACTGGCATCTGCTCCAATCATGAGCTTATTCCCACACAGCGTCATGCTCTTAGCTCTGTCATTGGCTGCCGATATAAACAGAAATCTCCACCTAGAAACGTCCCGAACACACCAAAACCATGCAAAAAAGCGAATTACAGGCAGGGGGAGAGAGAGTTGCCTTCAAACGCACCACGGCACGGGAGTAGAGACGTATTTCACTTGCTCAAGTCTTAACGTTTATTTTCACTGGGGGAACTTCGGACTATACCTTTAACCATCAAGACCGCAAGGGATGCACAGCAACTCCAGTAAAACTCCTGAGATTTACGAGCCTTCAGTCTTAAGTCTGGGATGGTGAAAATCGTTTGTTGTTGGCTCAGTATTACTCAGATAATTTAGTAGCGCTCATGCAAATACTGCAAAGACTCATGGGAAATGCATGAACTTAACCTTTAATGGCTGCGACCCTGAGTTGTTTACATTTTGACATCATTGTTGTTGACATGTTCTGGTGTGTTTGAATATTAACTGAATATTTCATCCCCTGCTCCCTTGATGTTTGTCTTTGTTTTTACTTGATGTTTAAATAATTGATTGTATTTTATTGTGTTTTATGTAAATCTCCTTGGTACACCTCAGAGCTGTTAAAATGTGCGATTTAAATAAAGTTGACATTGACAAACTTGACATCAAAGTTGGCTTCATGAGTGTGAAGGACGATGCATCCCATCACTGTTGGGGGAGTTCTTCCAGCAGCAGAAATAAAACCAACTGGGATGTCATGTTTTAGTTTTAAGTCTCAGGCTACGTTCACACGGCGACAATCAGAAGAGAAGACGCAAAAGTGGCGTCTCGTCTTCATGGACATGTGGACATTCTCTGCTAAAATTTGCAGTCACAGAGCAGCCAATTTAATCATTATTATACATTTAGTTTATTCAGTTTAGGTCTGAAAATGACGTGCACACGAGCACAGAAATAAGGCCGAGTTCACAGGAAACATGAAATGACGACGTGGTGCAAGTTGGATGAACCATCACTGTCCCAAATCTACTGTTTTTACACTTCTGTGTGCACTTCTACCAACTGCACACCTCATACAAGGCCGTAGGGTTTAGTGTGGGTGTTGGGACAAAGCTTCTGACTTGATAGAGTTGTGACATACGTTGACTTCGCTGTAAAAGCGGAGACGTGACGCATGAAGGCTTCCAAGTGAACCCTTCGCTGTCGTATCCGACTCCAGAACAGACAGCAGCAATCGGATTGCTGACAGTTGATATGAAATAAGCGTCTGTAGGAACATGATGCTGCTCAGACACGTGTCACTGAACATTCTCAGGTCAGAGAGAGCATATGTTCAGCATTTTTAGTGTTTTAGCCTAATGTTTTATCTGGCTTTGTCCTTGGGTGCTTTGATATGGTGCTTTTCAAATAAAATGTATTATTATTATAATGGGAACAAAAGGCATGATGGGAAAATGCTTAAAGGCAGGGTGGATGATCTTTTCCAAGAGCATTTTCACTATAATGCTTACAGTCTTCTTCACACCCCGATTGCAGCCAATTAATCAAATGTTCTGACACAAAAATGTAAAAAAATAATCACCTGTGGAACAGACGGGACTGGAAAAACCCCATCCAATGAAATGAAAGGAATTTTATTGGATGGGGCTGCGAACAGCCCGTGCTGATTGATTAAATGATTATTATGTCCATCAAAATCGACTGCCGTTTGTCCCCCTCCCACCCTCCAAATCTGTTCAAGCTCCTCTAAAGCAGTGGTTCCCAAACTGGGGGGTGAAAAAAAGCGAAATTCCCCTTTTAGTAGAATTCCAGTCCAACTTTCTTCCCGGTCCTGACTCCACGTGACGAGGCAGGAAGTGGCGGCTCGTTGGCGGCTCGTTGGCGTCTGATTGGCCGGCCCCGTCAGGGGAAACCTGCGGTGAGGTTTAATAAACCCTCACAAGCTAAACGCGGCTGATGGGGAGGGGAGGGAACCATGTGGGTCCCTGGCTGTTTCCCGGAAATGTTTGTGTCCCGGCAGCTTCGCCTCCCAGGATGAGATGAAGCCCCCACCTGCAGCTTCACGGCTCCACACGAGTCGTTCTGGACAGGATTCAGTCCAGCTGATGGAAGCCTGTTCGGGAGAGGAGGGGGCTGCTGAGCTGGTGCAGGAGTGCGTTTAGTGTTTGGATGATTTTCTGGCCTTAACAGCAGGTCTCAGACCAGGAGCAGCTGCAGCCAGCTGGACCAAAGCGAGCAGCTCCTCAGAGCCCCGAAGAAATCTCCCCCGTTTTATCTGTTCTTGGCGTGAAGGAGAAGTCAGAGGAATCAGAGTTATGCTCTCCTCAGCTGGTCATGATAAAACAGAGATGAACCTCATTCTGATCATTTCTCCCATTTTCTGGTTTATTTGTTGCGCTCTTAATCTTTGTGAAGTCTCCCCGGTTGTTTTGCATCATATTTTGTGTAATTTTCTTGTATATTTTACAGTTAAGGAGCTACAGCTATCCTGAAACTGCCCCCCACCATGCCAGGCAAAGGTTTACACTGATGAGGATGATACAAAAAGTTGCCTCAGGCCCCGTTTACATCACTCTCCCTTTGCATACTGAAGAAAAACTGAATTTACAAGGGCAGGCATGTTTATTCGTATAGCACATTTAACATGCAAGTGTTTTATATGAGACATTAGAAATTTTTCAGTTAGGTGCGAAAGAAACTGAAAATAAGACAATTATGAAGAGAGAAAAAAAAAGTCCATCTTGGCAAATACTTCACTCTGTCTGCTCCCCCGCTGTTATTTAACCACCAGCGTCCTCGACTGTTTTATTTCATATTTGTTTATCTGTTTCTCATCTAAACAGTTTAAACAGAAACCTGGAGTTCCTGAGCTGAAGTGATATAAAAACGCAGTCGTAACCTTGGGTCCTTGCTCTGTAAATGATTTCATTCATGCAAACAAGTTTCAGCATGCTGAATTAGAAACGGTGGAATAAAAAGGTCTCCATGCAGAAAGGAAACCCACGCAGGACTGGAAGCGATGCAGTGTGCATGCCAGGCCTGCAGGGGGCGGTGAAACGTTACCAGGTCCTAACCAGTCACATGGGTTCAGAACCCTGTACGGATCATCAAGCGGGTGAAATCTTTGCATCTTCACTGGCAGAATAAATGTTGCATCAGAAGCACTTTTTGCCTGAAAAGCCCAAATAAGTTAATACGTCCAGTTTACACATACATGGGGGGGATTCTAGATTATTCCACTCTAAACCAGTCTGGACCTCAGACTTTGGCAGTTTTGTCCACCTAGAACTGTTTCAGTGTCAACAAGAGGCCGAAACTCAACTAAACTTCTGTGTTTCAGGGTGCATTCACACCAGGATAGTCTGGGGGACTCGGTCCAGTTGGGCGGGGATATCCGAAAAATTTCAAGCCTTTCTTTGGTCCAGTTTTTGTTCAAACTGCAGTAACCAAACCACCGATTAATGATGAAAATGCACGAAGAAGAAAATCAGGCTCCGTAATTGGCCGGGAGTGAATGTGGAAATCTTTCTGCTTCTCATCATGACTCCATGTTTGTCCACAAAACATTTTCCGATTGTTTCTTGTTGCTGTTTTGACCTCGTCTTCTTCAAACACGCGCTGTTCACCGTTTTTCATCCGACCCAAACGATAATCTCCATCCCTTCCTTCTACTTCTTCTGTGATGCTTTATTGCGTTCGACAAATGTCACTTCCATCAGGTGCGCTGAACAGTCCAAAAGTCTGTTTGCAAATGAACCGAGACCTCATTGAACACAGACAATCATTGGCAACTGAGACAAAAAGGTCCTTAAAAGTCCACAAAAACTTGTCAATTTTCCTCCATACTGCTGATCCAAGTGTCCTGAGTGGGACGCGTCCAGAATTTACTCAAAACGACATCATTTAGTATATTTTTAGAGCTTGAACAGTAGTACATCTAGCTGCTGCAAAGTATGCCATTGCAAGTTCACGACACCATGGAAGCCGGGGCAGACGAGATCGTGCGTTCTCTTTTTCGGTCCCTCTTTGTTTTAAATAAATATCCAAGCCCTCTTGGACCCTCTTGTGTTTGTCCCGGTTTGTCTGCAGCTTGTTTGCTCTTAGCACAATGTTAACAGCAAATTTCTTCTTCTACGCTTGCATTATCGTCAGGGTAGGCGCTGAACGCAGAGGCTCCCGTAGTGTCATAAACTCGCAAGAATGCGTAACTAGAAACTGCAATGTAGTACTGTTAGGCTCTAAAAATATACTAAATGATGCCGTTTAGAGTAAATTACGGACGCGTCCCACTCAGGACACTTGGATTACGTTGGACGAGCAGTATGGACGAATATTGCCAAGTTGTTGTGGACTTTTATGGACCTTTTTGTGTTGACCGCAGGTGAACTCCATTACATGAAAATGAAAACCTGTCCGATCTCCGGCTGCATTTAAGATATTAAAAAAGTGCTCCAGAGTCTTCCTCAGAATGAGGGTGTGTAGAAAATGAAGGACCATCATTCTGTGGGTGTACTTTTCCTTTAAAGTGGACAGAACAGCCAAAGTGTGAACGCTCCCCTAATGAACTTCTTGCTGCAGTGGTCCGACAACTCTGCGCAGTTTCATGGTTGTTTTCTGAAATGTTTTGAGCACAAACCCATCGTAACCACGTTGTGTGCCGCAAATAGACAAAAATAGACAGCGCCCGCATAGCCTCAGTCCTTTCCACACCCTTTGCGTCTAATCGTTCTGGACTCCACAATCATGCAGCCCACCCCTCCGGCACATAAAATATGGATCTGATCCCTTTTCTAGACTCAAGAACAGTTTAATTGTGACAAAAATGTTCATGTGACCTCGCTGTTATTGTATCAGCATCATGTGAACAGGTCCTTAAATTTATTCATTTTCCATGTTTTCCACGGTTGCTGGTCCAACTCAATCACCTCAAAACCTCAGTTGAATGAACCCATTGGTGCTGACTGACTGATCCTTTCAGGCTGTTTCACAGCTTCAGAAAACTATGAGAAGTAAATGCTGTGCACGCATTTTTCCAATGCACACCAAACCCATATATATTAGGGATGCACAATATAATCAGCTCCCTATCAGTATCGGCCTTTATCGGCCGTAAAACTCAGCATCGGTCATCAGCCACCCCTCTGATATTTAACCGATATTTAACCAATCAGGCCGCTGTTTCTAAAGTCTAAAAACCCAAAACTTCTTCAAAAACTTTTTTTTTACAGACTTTAAAATTTCTAAAGACTAGGGGCGGGAAAAATATGAATACACTAAAATATCATATTTTCATATGCGGTTATCATACTGACATTTAAAAACGTAGTATCGATCTATTTTACTAACCAAATCTCGTGATATTTCATCGTTCTGTTACAAAAACCTTGCGAGAATTCACAAAAATGTTGCGATATTTAACTATGTTATCGTGTTGACATTTAAAAACGCGGTCAATATACTTTACTAACAAAATCTTGCGATATTTTATCGTTCTGTTACAAAATCTCACGAGGATTCATGAAATTTCGGGAGATTTTGTAACAGAACGGTGAAATCTTGTGATATTTTGCAGGTAAAATGGATGGAAAACGTGTTTTTAAATATTGATTTGATATTGTCATATGAAAATATCAAGATATTCCAGAGTATCGATATTTTTTCCACCCCTATTTTTTTAAAGTGTCAGAAACAAATAACAAAACTGCTATTTGCAATAACTGCTTATTTTTTTAAGTTTTAATATCAGTATCGATATCCGTTATCGGTCATGAGTTTTAAAATATCGGCATATCGGATATCGGCCAAAATTCCAATATCGTGTATCCCTTATATAGATATATATGTACACACATATACATATAGGACATCTTTGTATTTGCAAAAACCTGCACAAAAAGTAACGTAGTTTCACCGTGGAAGACAACAAAGTCATAAAGAGATGCAGCAACATGAAGTCAGAGAGTAATTAGCTTAATTAGCTTCCTGATTAGCAGCCAAAGCTAAGACTGCGGCCATGATGTGTTCAAGGACCGGATGTTTTAAAAATAACAGGAAGTTCTTTCAGTACATACATAGGTACTGATTACCGACTGGAAAATGTAGACGAGGAGATTTTAATTACTGCGATTTGAAAGTGCACATAGCTGCATCGAATCTGATGAGAATAATCTGATTACCTGCAGATTTAAACGGGTGTGATGACCACTGATTTCGGTACTGAATGACTTCCAGCTCATTTAGGGTTCTGAATGTCACAGCTTCGAAGTTGCAGTGGGGCATCTTTTGTGGCATAAATCCACAGGGATGAAATAAAAGCCGTGTTTTTATTTGCAAAGGAAAAAGCTCTGCGGACGCAGCGTAACAGCACATCCAGGTTCCTGGTGTGAAGCTGCCATCGCTTTCACTGCTGGGGCCGGGGACCTCCCATGATGCCTCTCTCTTCTCCCGGGGCTCCCTTTTCTCTTAAACTTATGTCACACTGCAGTTCATTAGTGGACTTGACTTATGTTTAAAGAGCAGCATGGTTCCCAGAGTAGCGGAAAAACCCTAAACCAAAGATCCAGCTGCTCGAAATCTACGGATTCAGCTAGAAACCAAACCATATAACACATGAAAACATTGCTCATTTCCTCATTTAATCCCTCATTTCTTCTTTATTTAACTAGATAATAAACTTCATTGAGATTAGAATCTTTTTGCCATAAAGGGAACACAAGAGGTTCATAATCTGCCGCTAAAAAGCAAACATGAACTAAAAGGTAGCAGCCAACCTTCAGAAAATGAAATGCAGCATGGGATAAATAATGCAAAGTTTAATATCTGTCACATTGATGAAGGGAGTTTTCATCTAAAATAAATTTAAGCCCCCCTGGAGACATCAACTTCATTCATTTTACATCAGTTTGTAAGTTATTCCGAGTGGAAAGAGCAGCAGCGTTAATGCACATGTGCAACAAAATAAAGAGATATTTCATTTATGATTAAATTACTTTAACATAGATCTGGATGGAGAGTCAACACAGGAGCGGTGATGAGGATCATTCATGGTCCCGCTGTTTCAAACATCGTTTTCTCTCATTGGTCGATTGCGTTGGTTTGGTTGTTGGCTGATATTTCCTCAAGGGGGCAGCAAAGAGCTCAGATTTCACCAGAGTTGACGTGCAGCACTGATACCACTTCAGTGTTCAGTGTTCCCTTTTCTGATCTCTGTATTTTCAGCTTAATTTAAAATTAACTAGCAGGGTGAAGCTACAGCCAGCTGCAGGCGTCTCTGTGGGTAAAGAGACGCCTAACAACAGACTGTACAGGTGGGGGCAGATCATCGACATGTCAATAGATTTGATTTCATTTTTGTTGGCATGACGAGTGTTTTACGGTCGCTGGGTGACCCGTGAAGCTTGGCGTTGCTTCACCGGCGCTGGGGCCCATATGGGTTAAATTTTGGCTGCATATGAGGGCCCCAAGTGGGATTGTCCAGTTTCCATGGAGTTCCTACCTGTGTTTTCCCATATAGCCTATAGGCATGGACTTGAACGGGGCAAATTTGCAGATCTCATGGGCCCCATATGTGGAAGCCCACATGGGAAAACACAGGTGGGGCCACCATGGAAACCGTGGACAAACCCACTTGGGTCCCTCATATGGAGCCAAAATTTAACCCATCTGGGCCGTACATGCAATGCTGGCTGGGGAGCAGCTTCACTACTATGTGATCCAGGAACAGAACAGATAAAACCAGGGATGGTGGGTGTCATCTTATTATCCAGTTATCTCCCAAGTCCCAACACTTCTCAGACCAGTTTGTTTATTTTCAATCTGCTGGTTTGAAGGTTATCCGAGTCCAGTTAACTTGTGCTGCTTCTCTTCACTTCATCTATGCTCGCAGACGTGCTGTCCGAATACCCTTTTGACCCTGGATTTCTGATCGGGAGCTGGTCACGAGCTGCTGATCGCTCCTCGTAACCTCATGTAGACTGTACAAGGCCCGACACACGATTGAGCCAGAAATTGGGCCGATCCAAAAACTGGTCGGTCGAGTTGAAAATTGGCTCAAACTGGGGCAAAAATCGCACAGTGTAAGCCTGGCTTTAGTCCGGTATGGTGGTTCAATGGGCTATACGCACAACTCCACTGCTTCCTGAACCTCAAACAGCATCTTTGCTTCCGGTCTTTCATTATCGGACAAACTAATTAATCCAGGAGTGCCCGACCTCAGTAACTGGTCAGACCAAAAAAACAGCTAAAATGTACCGTACTTGCAGGTGTTCCGGACTCAAGTCCACCTTAAGCAGACCAAATTGTGTAGGTGTGAAAGCACCTTTAGATTTTTGAGGCAGAAAGTGAAACAAAAATCTATGTAAAACATTGATGTCATCACATTTTTGTCATTTATGTGTGCAAATGTATTTATTTTTGTGAATAATTTCTTGATGTTTGCATTTGAACACATTTGCAAGCACACAAAAGTTTGCACAAATTACTTAATTCACGATACAAACCATGTATCACACACATGCAATAAAACAGTGATTTTCTGGTGATTAACCAGATTTTTTTTTTCCTTTTGTTTTTTTGGAAGTGAAAATAAATTTGGCTGGATGTAATCGGAGAGCAACAGCTGGCAGACTGTCCAACCAGCCGATGCCTTGCATCAGACAGTGGGGGGGGTGCTTGGGGTTCTATTCCAGTAGAAAAATGCCTCCAGGCAAAAAAACGATTGTAAGTGAATACTGAGCAGTGTAAACAAGCTGATAAAACAAACCGTTCTTCAGGTGGGGTTACTTCAGGCCAAGTAAAATAAAATCATCTATCACCCAACTATCAATACTTGCCGTTTGTAAGGAGTAGAATGGAGTCTAACTGGTATTACTGGTGGGGTGTGGTGGACACATCGAAGAAGCTGTTTTCACATGTTTAGATGTCCATATGTAACACATGCTAGTAAAGCCGTGCACTTAAAGCGATGCATACACCATACTATAAAAACCATACTGGAACACGACTAATACCCATGTGACGGTACACAGTACTGCAACACCGTACTATAACACTGTACTGTTACAATAACTTGCATTTAAATACCTGATTTCTATTCATTTGAATTAGGGATGGGCATATCGATACCTTGGAGTCGATACTTTGATACCAGCCAGCCAAAATATCCTTTTTTGAGTATCGCAATACCAATGTACAGATACAAAAAAGGCAATTTGCTTCTTCTTCTGAGAGTTTTAGGCAATAAAATGATGAAAGCAGCCAGATTTTAGCTTCTGTATCACATGATGGTGGTAGTCTATCAAATGTCTTGATGTTTTGTCGTCTCTCAGTGGTTTAACGCAGGTTACTGTACATTAAGTTTTAGTTCATTTGTAATATAACAATTGCATTTTCTATTATAACATTGTCCATGTAATAAATTTGATTATTTTATTTGATAATTGAAAGACGTTTATAATCTATTTTTGTTTAATTTTATTTTCACTATAATTTATCATTGTTTTAAAAGTTTCTTTCCAGTACTTCTGTTCTCAGGTTTTACTTGTATCTAATATTGTCCTTGCATTCAAGGTATTAAGGCAAAATGTACAATGGCGTGATTTTCTTTTAAAGGACAAAAAGTATTGGTATCGATATTGGTATCGCTGAAAAAGTGCTATAAACTACTGGTATCATATCGACATGAAAAACTTCGGTATCGCCCATTCCTAATTTGAATGAGTAAATTCATAATATCTTGAGGATCCTTATTTTCATAAAGCTCGTCTTTGCAAAGTAAATCTGTTCAACACAGTATAGCAGCCAGATCATCATTCTGCTGCTACCATGCTGGACAGAACAAGTAATAATAATAATAATAATGATAAAGGTGCCACAATTGTTCCATTTTTTTCCCTCTGATTTTATCAAAACTGGAAAACAAGGACTACAGGAGGAGAAGCCACAGATAAACAGTCTCGTGCCTAATGGTGATCTAGATTAAACCAATATATTATCTTCCTTTGTCCTAAATTACACAGCTTGATTATGGTTTTGTGGATATCGCTGTACCTCCAGCCTCCTTTATTCCCATCCTCCATTTAATTCCCCTTTTAGTTACAAATGAACAACTTGGTGTCTAAACAGTCTTGACTTCAGCCTCAGCAGAGTCTGCAACAAAGTCATGTCAAATCACAGTAAGTGAATTCAATGACAGCTATCACCTAAACGCTTGTATAAGTGGCCACGATCTCTCTCGTGCTCAATTTAGTGTCTGCTGAACTGCCCGGTAAGGGGGGGGGGGGGTCCCCTCTCTGGGAAAAAATATCGATACACTGAAATATCGCAATATTTTCATCTGCTGATGTCATATCGATATTTAAAAATGTGGTATCTATTTTACGAATGAAATCTCGTGAGATTTTATTGTTCCGTTGTGAAATCTTGCGGGTTTTCGTGAAATCTCGTGAGATTTCCATCAACCCCCACACCATACCCCAAACAACAACACAGCTTTAACCCCGTCAACACCCCCCCACCCCATCCATATCCTCCCCCCAACCCTCCCATACAGCCACCTAATCCCCGCACAACCGCCCCACTGGTCCCCACGCCCCCCTCTCTCCTCACCCAAGCCCGCACCCCCACCACGGTCCTGACATACACTATCCCCCAACCCCACCAGAACCCCCGCCCGTCCACCCTCCCACACACCACCCTCATTCACACACCTGCCCCGCATCCCATCCCCTCACAGATCCACCCCCGCTCCACACCCAAACCCCTCCACCCACACTCGAACACACATCTCCCATGCCCCCTAACCCGCCCACTCACCCCCATACACTCCCCCCATACACACATCCCCCTGCACTCACGCCCCCCCCCCTGCAGACATACACCCACCCACATACACCACAGATGGGGACTGCAGGGCCACCTACCCTCCCCCATGCCACGAGCCCACCCCACCCCACCCAGCCCCCATACCAGGCGAGACCAACCCGCACGGGTTCATTCATTCCGGTCAGCCCATCAACCCTAAACACCATCCTCCTCCTACCCTACACACTTACCCCCCACCGCCCAATACCCTCCAACACCCACATGCACTCCCCCCACACACATGCACCAACCCGCCCCTCCCTCCAACCTTACCTAAACACACGCACTCCTCCCCCCACCCCACACATACACCCCCACCTCCCTATACACCCAGAACCCCCAGGCACTCCCCCCCCACACACACGCCGAACAGAATTTTTAGGAGAACGATGAAATCTCACGAGATTTCATCGGTAAACTAGATCAGTGTTGCGTTTTTAAATATCAATATGAAATCTGCAATATGAAAATATCGCAATATTTCAGTGTATTGATATTTCTTCCCAGCCGTAACATTTACTGAAAAGAAAACGCGTTTCTCCATCATGTGAACCCTCTAATTTATGTTACATATGTCCTGGTACTTGTTGCTGGCCCAGCTCATGACCTTTAGGCCTCATTTGGCTCTCCGAACACTTGCCAGTTCAGTAACTGATCCACCACGACATTAAAAGTCGCCCCGCTCAGATCCAAATGTGTTTGCTATTCAGCAGCACATGTGCTGCTCTTCCTGAATGAACAATGATCTACCTTTCACTTCAATGACTATCTCCCCATTTTCAGTTTAAAGCCGTCTCTAACAAAGGATGGGATACGATCCGAGTCCAAATTGGTCTGTTTTATGTGAGACAAAAGGATTTATGAGCCGTTTATAAAGCTGGCCCTCAGGTTCCAGTTTCACCTGTGTGATTTGTGTGAACCTAAACGCTTTGAGAGACGGCGACGGGACGTGTTTCATGGTTTCTAACACGCCTGACCAACAGGTTGCTGGGCAATACGTAACCAGAACGACTTCCCCAGCAGGTGTAACAGAAGACATGTTCAAGACAAGACGTCAGACTTCAGGATGGGTGAAAGTTTGGTTAAATGAGATAAAAACAAGACGGACTTCTTTTGAAGTGTTTCACTTCAGTCAGTGGTTCGTGTATCTGTGGGCAACAACAGACCACATGAAAGTTAGTTACCGACCGTTCAGTGTATCTCTCGTTTGTGGACGTGACTGTTATACGTTTATCTGCTCACCGTTTGCTGTTTGTGTCCATCTGCTGATATTTTATTGAGCTACACGACCTTTCATAACAGAGGTAAGCTGTGAAGTAGCCACCTGACTTGTTTTCGCATCTTTGGCAACGCTGAAAATGACGCTTTTAAGCTGCTACTGTTACAGTAACACCCAGTCTACTCTTGTTATATGGTGCTGGCGGCCTCCTTATGGGGAAAAAATTGGGGACATTGTGTAACAATTGTATATCGCAGCAACTCGCTAGTACTTTTCATGCTGTGTTTGCGTGAAACCGGGCAGATGGACGACTGCTGCTGCATGTAAAGGCATAAACAAGCCTCGATGTGAAGACGTGGTCTGACAATTACAGTCCACATCTGATATGTTGTCATGGCGATGCATTGTTTTCCCTGACCCATGTTTTACCATCTTTCTCTCGGCTTCTATGATTAAAATTATACCTGGTTTGTCACTGACGGCCGTCTGCCCGACTGCACGTGAACGCAGCATCAGTGTAACGCTGGTTCCTCCTCATAGTACCCACGGCGACTTTTCAACACATTAGCTCGAACTGAGCTGACAACTCCAGTGAGTTCATGTGGTTTCCTGCTGCACGCTTAAAAACATGGCGACGCGACATGGTTGCCCCCACCGAGCCAACCCGTTCCATTAATGATACGAACAATTTTTGTGATAACAGGAGAACTTACACAATATCTCTTTATGGTTTTAATTGTGTGCAGGCCTATCTTATGGCTAGTTACAGTATCAGCCTGCTACGTCCACACTAGCCCATGTACAGTAAGTGCTTAAATGTGCATGATCCCTCCTATAGGGGATTATCACGCTTCCGCGTTCCGGTTTCCGGAAGTTGAAACATTTGGCACTTCCTCTTCCGGGCCATGTTAACGACAGCCGTTCCTGCTCTGTTATACTGTTTAAATCGGATAAACCAAACATACTTAAGTTTTCATTCCAGACTGAAGTGATACTGGATCAAAAGCTGGATCAAAGCGATCGATTCGCCGCGGTGAAAGGCCGAACTTTATAATAAAACACACGTTTGTTTGTCGCCGGTGGGGCACAACACCGGCACTTCACAGCATGCTAGCATTAGCCAGCTAACGTTTACTGACGTGCTTAACATTGTGCGTCTTAAAACACACAAACATCTGAAAATCGGGTCTGTACCCCCCGTTTCCAGTGGAACAACTGGGGACTGCCATGAAAGGAGACGCTTTCAGATGCTTTTGTGTTTTCAGCCGCACAAAGTTAGGCACGTTATCGAGCTGGCTAATGCTAACCTGCTAACACGACTGCGCAGTCTGCCAGCCACAAACAAACGTGTGTCGTTTTATTATAAAGTTCGGTCCTTCACCGCGGCGAATCGGTCGTTTTAATCCACTTCTTCCTCAGCATCACTTCAGTCTGGAATGAAAACTTGGCATTGGCGTTTATCCGATTTACAAAGTTTAACAGAGTAGTAGCTGGCGGACTACTGTTAGCAGGTTAGCATTAGCCAGCTTGATGACGTGCCTAACTTTGTGCGGCTGAAAACACACAAGCATCTGAAAACATCTCCTTTCTTGGCAGTCTCCAGTTGTTCCACTGGAAACGGGGGGTACAGACCCGATTTTCAGATGTTTGTGTGTTTTAAGACGCACAATGTTAAGCACGTCAGTAAACGTTAGCTGGCTAATGCTAGCATGCTGTGAAGTGCCGGTGTTGTGCCCCACCGGCGACAAACAAACGTGTGTTTTATTATAAAGTTCGGCCCTTCACCGCGGCGAATCGATCGCTTTGATCCAGCTTTTGATCCAGTATCACTTCAGTCTAGAATGAAAACTTAAGTATGTTTGGAGTTTATACGATTTAAACAGTATAACAGAGCAGGAACGGCTGATGTTAACATGGCCCGGAAGAGGAAGTGTCAAAATCCGGGAACTTCCGGTAAGCGTGATAATCCCCTATTGTGAACATTTACCTGCCGTTTAAAAAAATTGTACACCAACTGAATGATGTGCCTTCATTTTCTACTCAATCTCATGGTGAGAAAGACTCTGGTGCACTTTTTTAATATGTCAAAAGCAGCCGGCGATCAGGAAGGCTTCTCGTTTTCCCCCAACTTTCATATTATGGAGTTCGTCTGGGAACCGAGCCAAAAAGGTCCATAAAAGTCCACAAAAACTTGTTAATATTCCTCCATACTGCTCATCCAATGTAATCCAAGTGTCGGTAGCATCCATAAGTTACTGGAAACAACATCATTTAGTATATTTTTATAGCCTAAACAGTAGTACATTGGACTTTCTATTAGCTCGTTCGTGCCAGTTCACGACACTACGGAAGCGAGATCATGCGTTCCCTTTTTCTTTCTTTGTTTTACAATAATGACAATAATAATAATAGATTAGATTTCTATAGCGCTTTACAGTAGGTCCATTATTCTTTCACTCCTCATTCATACTTGGTGATGGTAAACTACATATGTAGCCACAGACATTCACACACATTCATACATCAGCAGTGCCCCCACTGGAGGCAAGGAGGGTTACGTGTACACATACGGTACACAACGACCAATGGCTGGGGGATCGAGATTCGAACCGCCGATCCTTCGATCAGTGGCCGACCTGACCCAAATCAATAGCAAACCGCTCTTGTGTTTGTCTGCAGCTTTGTCAGTTTTAGTACAACATAAACAGCAAATTTCTTTTTCAACACGTGTTATTGGCAGAGTAGCTGCTGAACGCCACAGCTTCCGTAGTGTCGTGAACTCGCAGGGGCGCGCTTTGTGGCAGCTAGATGGCTCTACTGTTTAGGCTATAAAATAATATACTAAACAATGTTGTTTGGAGTAAATTCTGGACGCTACCCACTCAGGACACTTGGATTACGTTGGACGAGCAGTATGGAGGAATATTGACAAATTTTTGTGGACTTTTATGGACCTTTTTGGTTCGAGCCCCGGTCACCTCAGTTATATGAAAGTTGGGGGGAAAATGAAAACCTGTCCGATCTCCGGCTGCATTTGAGATATTAAGAAAGTGCTCCAGTGTCTTGCTTAGTATGAGGGTGAGTAGAAAACGAAGGCACATCATTCTGTGGGTGTACCATTCCTTTTAAGAATATCTTTTTAAAGAATTACAACAGTAATGGATACAGATAACATTAACCGCTTAGTGGAAACGTAGATTTATTATTATTATTCAGCTATCGTAGTATAGATGTAAGAGTGGCAATGTGTATGTGAGAAAATGTCACTCATTCATTCAGTTGGCAGCCCCCCTCATTAAAATATCTTCCCGCGCACATGAGTTCAATATGCGACCACAAGAAACTCAATGACTTGAGTTTCTTGTGGTGGGAAATTATCTCCTTTAACTTTGACTACAATGGCTTTCCATTCATGTTTGCTGAGCTGAATGGCTGTGATTAAGTCTGGATGGCCGCGGGCAACTTCTCTTTGTCACCGAGTTTAATCCTGCTCAGTCATTATTATTATTATTATTACAATAACAATGAATTTACTTACCCCCATTATCCTATTATCATTGCTTCCCACTCCCCGCTGCTGTAGTGGGGCGTAAAGAGGCCGAATTAAGCCAAATAACTTTTCCTCACAGTCCAAAAATCATAAATGATAGATAAGCCCCTGATTAACGAGGCAGATATGTGGAAAGTCTTAACAGGGGAGGTCATATCCTTCATAAATGATCATTTATTGAGCGAAAGCTGCCTGATGAAGTGGCTTTATCAGACTTGGTGACATGTTTTCCAAATGAGAGCCGCATTCAGCAGCACCGAGCGAAGAGGCTGAACATCAGCCTGATTAAACGAACCCCCCTCCAACTCTCCACCGCCTCAAACCAGCGATACAGTAAAACAGCTGCATGCTAATCCGCTGCATGAAGTAATAACCTCGGGTCAGCTCCGACGTGGTGAATGATGAATGAGAAGCAGAGGCTGGCATCGGTTTGTAACACATTAAAGAGACAAAAAATGTACATCAGAATCAGGATTCTTGATTTCGTTTCTCTGTTAAAGTTTAATTCATAAGCGTTCGGATCAAAGTCCCAACTGTGCGGTGGAATCAGTTTTCAACACTTTGATTTTTCCTGTTACACAAACTGCTGCTAAGCTGCTCTCCCATTAAACATGACAGTTTACATTTGATTTTTATTCTGCAGCCTTGAAAGAGTTTCACTTTTCTTTTTTTATCCTGCTTATTAATGTTGGAAGTGGGTCAGTAAGTTTTCCGTTTGTTCAGGCTTCCCAACACAAAGACAACAGAATTAATTTTACACAAGAGAGATTTTTAGTTTTATGGTGACAGACTCAATGAAAAGAACTAATCCTTCATATTTTCTCTCTCTGGTAATTAAAAATGACAACTTCTGGGTTTTTTCTGACACACGTGTCTTCATTAGCTCGTCTGTCGCCTCTCCTCCAGCTTCGGCCTCATTAAAACATAAATGTGCCTCTGGTGAGTCGGCCATTTTTTGCTGGGGGAAGTTGACACAAGTTGCTATGGCTCTGTTGTTGCCATGGTTGCAGGCATGTGTTGCAGGTTGGGGAGAAAGGAGATCTGAAGGGAGAGAATGGAGAGAGTAAAGACGCAGGAAAGAAACGTCTAGAAGAGGATGAAGACAAAGAGAAAGTTCTCCAGCTCTATGAAGCTTCTTTTGACGTTTTTCCAGGACTAAAAAACTTAAGCAGGACGGTCAGGATCTGAAATCCAGGAAAGACCTGAACCAGGACCTGAGAGATGCATCTGGACCTTCAGCTGATTCATTTTTTGTTGGCCAAAGACTCATCATGAATGGTCTCCATGGAAACATGGCCGTCAAGAGGACGTCGGGAGAGCGAGAGGTCGTTACTCCACGCCTGTCTGTGACACATTGTTACTCCTTTTTGTCCACAAGACATTTTCCAGGTTTTTTTTTTTTTGTTGCTTGTTTTGACCTTGGTTCCTTCAAACGCAAACCGTTAGCTTTGTTTTTCCTCCTTTTCAAAAACACTCGATGTCACTTCCTTTTTCTTCTTGATGCTTTATCACAGTTGACATACACACACCGTCCACTTTATTAGCTACACCTGTCGAACTGCTCGTTAACGCAAATTTCTAATCAGCCAATCACATGGCAGCAACTCAATGCATTTAGGCATGTAGACATGGTGAAGACGATCTGCTGCAGTTCAAACCAGCATCAGAATGGGGAAAAAAAGGTGATTTAAGTGACTTTGAACGTGGCATGGTTGTTGGTCTGAGTATCTCAGAAACTGCTGATCAACTGGGATTTTCCAGCACAACCATCTCTAGGGTTTACAGAGAATGGTCCCAAAAAGAGAAAATATCCAGTGAGCAGCAGTTCTGTGGGCGCACATGCCTTGTTGATGCCAGAGGTCAGAGGAGAATGGCCAGACTGGTTCCAGCTGATCGAAAGACAACAGCAATTCAAATAACCACTTATCACTGAAGTCTGCAGAAGAGCATCTCTGAATGTACATCACATCCAACCTGGAAGCAGATGGGCTACAGCAGCAGAAGACCACACCGGGCGCCACTCCTGTCAGCTAAGAACAGGAAACTGAGGCTGCAATTCACACAGACTCACCAACATTGGACAATAGAAGATGGAGAAATGTTGCCTTGTCTGATGAGTCTCGATTTCTGCTATGAAATTCAGATGGTAGGCTCAGAATTTGGTGTCAACAACATGAAAGCATGGATCCATCCTGCCTTGTATCAACGGTTCAGCTTGGTGGTGGTGGTGTAATGGTGTGGGACAGATTTACTTGGCACACTTTGGGCCCCTTAGTACCAATGTGGCAGTTTAACCACCACAGCCTACCCGAGTATTGTTGCTGACCATGTCCATCCCTTTATGACCACAGTGTAGCATCCTCTGATGCTACTTCCAGCAGGATAACGCGCCATGTCATAAAGCGGGAATCATCTCAGACTGGTTTTTTTAACATGACTGAGTTCATTGTACTCAAATGGCCTCCACAGTCACCAGATCTCAATCCAACAGAGCAGCTTTGGGATGTGGTGAAACGGGAGGTTCTCATCATGGATGTGCAGCCGACAAATCTGCAGCAACTGTGTGATGCTGTCATGTCCATATGGAGCAAAATCTCAGGAATGTTTCCAGTACCTTGTTGGATCTATGCCACCAAGGATTAAGCAGTTCTGAAGGCAAACGGGGTCCAACCCAGTGCTAGCAAGGTGTACCTAATAAAGTGGCCGGTGAGTGTGCATCACTTCCTCTTTGGTCCACTGGATAGTCCACTTACAAATCAACCGTGACCCCTGGCTGTAGACAAACCAAAGAAGCGACAAGGCTTCACTTCTTTGGTCCACATCAGAGTGCAGTTGATGTTCACATTGACCCAAATGAATTGTACCATCCATGGAAGTGGACCACGGTCCATTTAAAGTGGACCAAACAGTAGAGGTGAAAATTGTGGCATCAACAAGTGGTTCATGCCATGTATTGGTTCTGTTCAGAGCTGAAGCGGTCCAGGTGATTCCAATCAGGCCAGGCTGAGTCACCGTGCTGACTGGAATCACCTGGACTGGTTCAGCCCGGGACAGAACCAACGTATGGCATGAACCACGTGTTGATGCCACAATTCTCACCTCTGCCAAACAGTAAGCGTGTGAACACACCCTGACACCCGTATACATGTGGATGTGGGTGCACCCGTATAACATAAAAAATGAAGACCAACTGCATCACTGGTCAAACAAACCGGTCGGGCATTCTTCACATTTCCTTGGACCTTTAGTTAAAGTCTGGCTCTTAATCCTAAATCTGGGACGTCCTTCCTTCATTGAACTCATAACTTATGTTAATTTCCCCATTGATGGGAAACCAACATAACTTTGAAACAATTTGACTTTATTAACATGCAAATTCAAACAGCAGGACACTGAAAATTAATCCAATTATCTCCTCTACATGCATCTTTCCTCTGTTATCAGTTTGGTCCTAATGAAGTTAATCAGCTCATTAAAAGACAGATTTTATGCTTCCACATTTGTCTTTGCATGTCCTTACATCTGGTATCAGTTTGAACCTGTGCTGATGCTCAATGCTCCCTCATTATTTGGTAAATTAATACAGAGGTGCTCTAAAATCTAATCACTTTAATCAGTTAAATAAATGCTCCTGTGTTTAAAAAAAAGAATTCAAATAAAACCAAAGAAAACCTTCATATTTTTAGTTATTAGCTTATTTTTTCGCAGTGTTTCTCAAAGAATAGAATAGAGTAAGTTAAGTTTTTGTTTCTAAAGGTCAATAACTTAAAAAAAAAAAATCAATCTTCTTTCATAGTTCCCATTAACACACACATCATACTACTATTTTTTTTTCTACAAAAACTCAGAACACATCAGAAATGTGATGCAGTGATGGAATACTTTAAGCTCTGTTTTTTATAACTACTATATAACAGTATAAATAAATTCACAGTAAAATTGAGTAGCGGTAACAGTGTTCAACTTTGATTTGTTTTTTAAATTACATTTTAATTCAAACCAGATCCATTTGAAAATGTGTCTCTGTGCAAATAAATTATATGCTGTTTTTAATTAATTGAAATCTGAAATGTATTTTCACAAGAGATGTCCAATATTATCGGCCTACCAATTTATTGGCCGATATTATATAAAAATGTGATATTGGAGGCCATGCATCACTAAGGTCTGAGAGAAAATATCTCTAAACAAATATCATGATGTTTTGTGTTGTGATATCATAGTCATATTACACTGGATTGTGTCACTATACGAAATCTTGTGAGATCTCGTTTTTTCGTCAATATAGCTGGCATTTAACCAACTTCAAATGTTTAAATGTGGTTGAAATCACGTCAGTTAATGAATGAACATTAATCCAATGTTAAAACAACGTTGAACACCCAATGGTTGAAATAGTGTTAACTTCCCGTAGATTCAACTTTGAAATATCAACAGTATTTTAGTTGCATGTCAATTCAAAATAATCTGTACAACCATATCTTTAAATAAAAATGCTGAATTATAACAGCTGAAAAATAACGTCATCCCAACGCCCCAAACAATATTGATTTGCAAAATTGAAACTAAAATCAATGTTGATTCAACGTTGGCAATTCACCCATTGAGGAACACGATGTTGAAATGACGTTGCTATTTCATAGTTGATTAGATTTGCAAAATCGAAACAAAATCCAATGATTATTCTAATGAGACCGGAAGTTGATTCTGAAGCTTCTTATGAAATGTCTGGTTTTAAATTGTTGGTTAAGTTGTCAGAAACATTAGAATTAGCAACATGTTGACTGCTTGCACAGACCGGTATTGATTGACATAGAAGATTAAGAGTTGGACTATCTTGGTATGTTGGATCATGCATCCCTAATTTTCACAGTTCCAGGTTTTTCATGTTGTTTGTGCTCTGTTCCTGTAATCTTTCATAATTAAATTACAGAAAAACCTGGAACATTTTCAGTGCAGGTATATCTGTGCAGTTTTCAACAAGTCAACGAAGGACCACATTCTGCTGACGAGATTGCAGCGTGGCTGAGGAAGAGGAGGGTCCTGGACTGACCCGCCTGCAGTCCCAACCTGCCTTGACTGTGTTTCCAGGATGAACGGGACAAAATAAGACCTAAAACTCCTCACTCCTATGATTTCCTCAATAAAACGAGGCGGCTGTATCGCAGGTGGAAGACCAGTCGAACTGGAGTTAGTAAACCGATTCCAGGTTCTTTCTGGGCTACATGTCAAAGGGCCCTTTGGCAAGACGCTGACCCCCACGTTGCCTCCCCATCTGCCTGTTGGGGTATAAATGTGTGTGAACGGGTGAATGTCTGACTGGAAAAGTGCTGTATAAGTACATCCCATTCATATTCTACCAATGAACGTCTTACAAAACTGGACTGAACAGTCTGAAGGAAACTACTTCCTTCCCCCAGGTTTCCTCGCTCCACAAGCAGGTTATGAAAGTGGGACATCCTGCACCTGCAGAGACATTTCTTTCTGTCAAACATAGCTTTTTAAGACCAGTAAACGTTCAAGACCTCTTGTTCTTTAAGTAAACACAAGTATCCTGAGTGGTCACCAACCAATTCAAGCTAATTAAACAGAGTGAATACTGCTGGTTTATCCTACGCCATCTTTATTCCCTCCTTCTTTCCTTCACCTCTGTTCTCCCGTCTTCATTCCTGTCTCCCTCTCTCAGAACAAAGCAGCTCTGTGCCTTTGATCATCGTCTCCTTCCTCTCCTCCTCCTGTCTGGCCCTCGCTGATAAATATTCATCCCTCTCTTCAGCAGAGGGACTGAATCTGATTTTCACTTCTGTTTGGACGGAGCTCTTCGCAGCTCTGCGACAGCCAACACAAAATGAGACTTGGTTGTGGCACAAACGCTGTTTACATCCACACATCTGTGAAACCGTCAGGACTCTCCGAGTCTCGTCAGCCTCGGACGACGGCCTCTAAATGAGTAATGTCTTACAAGTTTGAAGGAATAGTTCACCCACAGAATGATGCAACTTTATTTTCCACTTCTCCTCATGGTGAGCAAGACTCTGGAGCACTTTTTATGATCTAAAATGCAGCCGGCGATCAGGAAGGCTTCTCTTTTTCCTAAAAAATTTCATATAATGGAGTTCGCCGGGGTCTGAGCCAAAAAGGTCCATAAAAGTCCACAAAAACTTGTCAGTATTCCTCCATACTGCTCGTCCAATGTAATCCAAGTGTCCTGAGTGGGTAGCATCCAGAAATTACTCAAAACGACATTATTTAGTGTATTTTTAGAGCCTAAACAAAAGTGCATCTTACTTTCGCGAAGTGCTCTTATGCACGTTCACGAAACTAAGGAAGCCTTGGCGTTCAGAGTCTACTCTGCCGATAATGCAAGCGTAGAAGAAGAAATTCTCTGTTTACATTGTGCTGAGAGCGACAGAGCTGCAGACAAACCCGAGACAAACACAAGAGGGTCCAAGAGGGGTTGATATTGATTTAAAACAAAGTAAGAAAGAAAAAGAGTGCGTGATCTCATCTGACGCGGCTTCCGTAGTTTCATGAATGTGCATCGGCGTGCTTGCAGGAGAGGCAGTGTAGTACTGTTTAGGCTCTAAAATAATACCTTAAATGCCGTAGTTTTGAGTAAATTCTGGACGCTACCCACTCAGGACACTTGGATTACATTGGACGAGCAGTATGGAGGAATATTGACAAGTTTTTGTGGACTTTTTTGGACCTTTTTGGCTCGGTTCCCAGCGAACTCCATAATATGAAAGTTGGGGGGAAACGAGAAGCCTTCCTGATCTCCGGCTGCATTTGAGATATTAAAAAAGTGCTCCAGAGTCTTGCTCACCATGAGGGGAAGTGGAAAATAAAGTTACATCATTCTGTAGGTGAACTACTCCTTTAAAGGCGTGTCCTTTCGATTGATATGTGGCCGACCGGAGGCTCCTAGTTAGTTCCATGTTTACTCTCAGTAAGGTCTCAGTTTGTAGCAGTCGCACAACGGCGGTTTTAGTCAGATAATAGCAAGTCTAAGCGTGTCTTACCTTTACTCCACCGCCTAGGGGGCTAACGCTAACATTTAACGCTTGGTCTTTTTAACATGAGAGTCTATAGGGAGCCAAAGTCACCCCTCTACTTCCGCACCATGGGACATAAGAGACGAAAAAATATGAATTGAAGTCAATGGAGAGAAAAATGATTATCTGATGGTCCCAGTTGTTTCTCTGTCCTGAATTCCAGATATGATGGTTATGGATTTAAATGAAAATTTTTCATGCAAAGAAAAATAAAATACCGCAAAGATTTTCGATAATTTCAGGATTTACTTGAAACTTGTGTGTAGCAATCGCACAGCGGTCTTTCGTCACAAGCGACATGCGTCACCAGCTGCCTGAGTACGCTATCGTTGTGATTTTGCTCCGGCACGTCACAGCTTTTTACTTCATTTTTTTTTCCCCCAAGAACAGGAAAAAGAGCATGAACAGAGGTGAAAACCGTCTTAAAGCAACCTTTACCGATCCTGCATTTCAGAGAGCACAGCAAGATTATTTGAATATAAACAGTCCCGCCTCACTCCTAAGACACACCCTTCATTCCCTCCACCTCCCAATGCAGAATCAAAGGTCTGACAGGCAGGTCTGTTGGACAATCCTAGAGGTGCACCCCACTTCAAGGATTGGTTGGAGTTTTCATTGAATATTAATAGATTGGAATAATATTTTATTTTGATTAATGGTGGGTCTGTCTTGTATTTTAGAGTTCCATTACCTCATTCATAGCATTTTACCCTGTTAGAAAAATAGTGTAAGAATGCAACATCGGTAAGGGTTGCTTTAAGTCAGGAAATGTTGAGTCTTTCCATCACGCCAAAGGAACAATGTCCAGTCTCGTTCATGCCTGTCGCAGGGAGCGACGTCATGACTTGCGGCGAGAGGAGAAATCAACAAAGCGGCTTCAAGTAAAGCCTGAAATTATGAAAAATCTTTGCGTTTTTTTATTTTTTCTTTGCACGAAAAATTTTCATTTAAATCCATAACCAACATATCTGGAATCCAGGACAGAGAACGACTGGGACCAGAAGATAATCATTTACTCTCCATTGACTTCCAGTTATATTTTTTCATCTCTTAGGTCCCATGGTGCGGAAGTTGAGGGGTGTGACTTCGGCTCCCTATGGGGCTCTGCTCTGTTTTGGAGCCCCTAGTGGATGAAGAAAGAACTGCAATTTCTGGCATTGAGGAAGTAGCTTGACTGTTGTCCAGCTGAATTTGCCCCTTGGTTTGACTGACTGTTCTTAGTTGCAGTGGTTCTTAAACTGCAGTAATTATGGTTTATCATTCAGAGATCTCCTTGCATGTAGTTTTTGGCTCCATCATTATTCATTTTGGGGTACGTGCATTGCAATTAAGTACTTTTTCTACTATGTATATCATTACTTGTATATTTTATGTTGACGGTACAATACATTAGCTATTTATTCAGATATTATTTCACATTTAGTAAAATATTCTTGGAGATTTTAAGCTGCCACATTACTTTTTCATATTATTTCTCAATATTTGCACTGTTCTTAAAAAAAGCACCTTAGAAATGCCTTATTTAAAAAAAAAAAAAACAAAGCAGATCCATAATGCTGCTTACTGTATTTGTGTCTTTTAATTTAAGAAAAAAGATGATATTGAATGATTTCTATTTTAGTGTACATTTATATTTTGTTGAAAATAACTGATAGACTAATTGATTGATCGAAAAAAATAATCACTGCATTAATTGAGAATAAAATAGTCAATAGGTGCAGCTGTGGCACCATGTATATACTAGAAAACAGCCTCGGCATGGGAGTACACTGTATGTACGCTCTGCATGAAAGGGTTAATGCACTGACGTCTCAGTAACATGAAAAACAGAATAATACTCTGAGTCCAACGTCGTCCGTCCATGTCTGCAGGTGGTGGCAGATACGAGGACATGAGGACGTCCCACCGCAGTTAGAGTGGCCCTGCAACACGCAGGACGACTGCTGGGGGACATCCCATGATACACAGGCCTCCTATCGATGAATAATGAATAATAATAGATATTTTATTCATCCCAACAGGGACACACACCTCTGCATTTTACCCCTCTGCAGCAGATTTATTGGAGAGCAGTGGGCTGCCATGTTTCATCGCCCGGGAGCGGTTAGGGGTTAAGGGCCCGGGTCAGGGGCCCTTCAACTTTCCATCATTGTCTCCATTTACAGACAGATGACGTAACTGTCATTCACTTGCTTTTGTCTATTTCTTTCTGAGCAGGTATCGCTGGCTTAGACTTCTTTAAAAACCGCAATAGAAATGACTTTCATGTAATACTCGTTAACATTTACATTCCCTTCCAAATGAAAAAAAGGGATAGTTAAGTTATTTGAACTTAGTTATTAAGTTTTCTTTAGCTCCTAAAGCAGTTCTGTTTTAAGTGCAGAGTACATGTTCAAACACTGCAAATATTGAGTAAAGGGTAAGTTTTTTCCTCCCCCATCAACTCCAGATGTGTGAAAAGGAATAAAAAAAGAACAATGTAAAGAAAAGAAGCTCCGCTAAGCATGCTGCAGATCCGTGGTAAAAACAAACTACTGACTGATAAAAAATACTGAAAACTGAATGTAATACTAACAGACACAGTAAAAGAACAGACTAAAATATTCTACTGAATGCTCGACTCTCCCGCGGGAGTCTCGGCTTTCTGCTCCAGCCATTCTAGTTTTTATTTTAGGGGAATTTAAACTGCATTAAGCTAACGAGGAACTTGCATTTTTAAAGGGTTAAACAGCAGCTGACAGTCGTGGAGAAGACATCTTTAGATGTTTCTGTAAAATCTAATTCGACTGAGACTATGTCCACTGGTAAATGTGTGGCTTTATAAGACCTGCCACATCCAAGACAGCTTTGATTTCCTACAACAAAGCTGCACGGCTCAGTTCGTGTGTTTGATGTCCTCCATCAATTAAAGATAACTAGGATGAAAAAAAATCAACCGTGGTGAGACACTGAAACGGGGAAACACAGCGACCCGACTGCAGCTTTACGAACAATCCACCTCCAACACAGAAACAACTGGAAGAAATAGTGTAACTTTGAATAAAGTTAGTCTTTTTTTCCAGTTTAACATTCTGGTATGAAGAAAAAAATCAGGACTTTGTGAAGCATTCAAATTCAAATTTATTTATACAGCACAGTGAAAAACAACTGTTGACCAATGTGCTTCACAACAGAATAAACCCAATAAAATAAAACATCAAAGCAATATACAACAACAACAAATAAAAGCAATATAACACAACAAGAGCAGTTCTGTTTGCATCATTCTGACCATCCAACAAAGATCAGACACCTGATTTATTTAAAACCCAATGAAAAAAGATAAGTCTTGAGCCTGGACTTAAACTGGTTGAGGGATGAGGAAGTCCTCACCCCTATTGGGAGGTTGTTCCATAGTTTGGAAGCCGCAGCTAAAAAGGCTTCATCACCCCTCGATTCAGTCTGGCTTTTGGAAAAGCCAATAACAGCTGATCAGCTGATCTCAGAGCTCTGGGCTCTCTCAGGTATGAGGGGGGTAGGGGATGCAGGCATTTGAAGATCACTAAAACCATAAAATCAACATGAAAACGGACCAGGAGCCAATGTAGGATACGCAGAACGGGGGTGATGACATGTCTCTTAGTTCGTGTCAGAAGATGAGCTGCGGCATTTTTGATGTACTGTAAGCGCTTCATTAGCGTCCGAACCAGACCGATACAGAGCATTACAGTCCAGCCTTGATGATATACACTACTCACAAAAAGTTAGGGATATTTGGGGTTTTCTATGATGTCAGAATGAACCTAAAATCCACTACAACCTTTCCAGGTGAACTGAATTAGACTCTTTCTAAACTTTTCAATGCACATGTTCACTGTTCAATGGTTAAATATCTATTGCACATCACACTGTTCTCCAAAAACCTAAAGTTGAATATCACTAACTTTTTGTGAGTAGTGTAAATGCACGTAATGCTCTCTTGAAGCCTGCACGACGGAGTTATGGTTTAATTTTCACCAGAGCCTTTTGGTGGAAAAAGCTAGTCGTAGGGGCCGTTCATACGAGGACGATTGTGTGTAAGAATGACTTAATTTATCATCCGAAGTGCCTTTCGTTCACATGGCAGCGGCGTTATTCTGGGTCAAAGACGCAAAAATCTAAAGACTCATTCCAAAGTGGAATTCCTAAAGACACGACTCTGTTGCATTCTCATGTGCACGGTCCAAAACGAAATGATGGTGGACCTGCTCACGTCCCATGGTCGTTGGCATCACACAAACAGGGACAACAATATCAGACTACATAAACCCGGCAGATCTAAGGTAGATTTTACGTATGCGCGTGGACACGAAGAAGTTCTATCACAGCACCACCTAACGGCCTGGCGTGCATATCCAATCAAATTCCACACACTCTTGCGTCCTCATATGTACGCAGATTTCTTCATGACGATGCTCGTGTAAACGCAGATAAAAAGATGAAGACGAGACGCCACGATTGCGTCTTCTCTTCTGATTGTCGCCGTGTGAATGTAGCCTTAATCCCAGAGTTTGTGCTTTTTGAACTTAAAAAATGGATCAACCATCACACCCAAAGTCTTTACGAAAGGCCAACAATAGGCCGACAATGGACCAGTTCAGTTTTTTTTTCTGTTTTTTTTTTTGCACCTCTTTGAGAATTTTGCAGCAATTTACAGCAGATTTGCTGTCTGTTGTAGACACAGGAAGGTAAATCTGAATATTGTCTGCAAAATAGTGAAAAAGGATGTTATATTTTCTAAAGATGGAGTCCAGCAGAAGCAGATAGAGAGCAAAGAGGAGGGGTGCCAATATTGACCCCTGGGGGACACCAAAGTTTAAAGCAGACAGTAGCTGGGTTTACATGGACCCAAATATACCGATTGCTTTCGGTTTAAAAGCTTTTCGGAATGAAAATGATCCATGTAAACACCTCTTTCCGAATGAAAAGTGTTGAACCGACTGAATTTTCATTCGGTTTCACGGGGGTACAATATTCCTTTCCCCAAACCGAACGGGGTTTCATGTAAACGCTGAATCGGAAAGTTGTGAGGTTGCGCTCTTACAGCGCATGCTTCGACAAACGTCAACGTGCAACGAGTGACGTTTCCTCACTTTGACAGATGGCTGTGAACGTCATTCCCTGGACAGCAAAAAAAAGTTTGGTTTTTACTCAAACGCTGTCTCTACGCCTTTTTCTTTTGGTTTTCTGCAGTAGGAGCTCATGAGGATCAGCTGCTGGATTAAAGTCCTGCAGAAACCACAACAACCGTGACGATCAGTTTTTATACCTCTGTCTTTCTTAAATAACGTGATGTAACATCATTCTGCGCATGTCTGACAGGATTATTCTGAATAAATATTGGCGCATGTACACACCAGATCTGAATGTATTAGTTCCCATGTAAACAGCTGCCCTGAAATCCTCAATCAGAATGATTACGTACCGAAAGGGAAAAAAGTCTCCATGTAAACGTGCACACTGGGGATGAAAACTGGCCCAAATCTAGCATGATGCAGGTCAAACTTTTCAGAAAACACATGTACAGTAGGTTGTGTTGAAGCTAAAAGAGCGTCTGGTTGGTCGGTTTGCTTCAGTTATTCAGCCAAAAACAAATCTTTATTCTAAACAGAAATATGTGCATCAAACATTTGCTCAGCTTACACACATTTAGAAGGTGTAATATCGCCTTGTTTGTTTGTCATTATAGCTGCTTAGCCCAACGTTTGGTTTGAATGTTTGTGTGTGTGTTGGCGTAGTGTGTAGTGGCTGCAGGGGTGTGTGTGTGTGTTTATGCTCACTAATAAGCATCACACACAAAACGAAACACACACACTGGGTGTTAGATGTTTGTTTATGGTCTGTTAATTAGCCTCGGACATGAGCAGAAGACGGGACAACACACACACAGCTAAATATAACAGTATTCCTCTCACACATTATTATTGATTAAACTTTCCCGTCCTTCAGCAGTAAAAAGAGCAAAGGAGGCTGAAGGTAAACATCTTAATAAAGTGTCTGAGGAAAATATTTCCTCTGCAGTTTCCTCCACTGATTTTGTTCCACAAATGTTAATTGTGTTGTTTTTTAAACACACGTATCAGAGCATGATGTTTCATGGTAAGTTTCTGGATAATGAAAACAAGAGCAAGTTGCATTTCCTCCAGTAAAATAAGTGATGACAGTAATAATGAACAGAGCTGGAGTTTGGGAGTTATACTCTGTCAGAAGTATCTGTTGGGAACTCTCAGCCTCTGCAGCATGAATATTAAAACTATTTGATAACAGATCTACACTCAGTTTTATGCTTTACTGTATATCATAAAGATCGTTCTGTTTGTTTCTGACTTATATACAGAAAACTAATGACAAAAGGTTTATGTTAACTATTACAGCAAAATAAACGACAGTCCATACTGGAAAAAGTACAGTTGCTGAATCAGAATTACCATAATGTCCTTTTACATTGCCACTGTAATTTTTACTATGAAAAACTGGAAACTAAAGCTGCCTCAACTAAAGTTACGGTTGCAAAAACTGCATACCAAAACATTTTATACATTGCCACTGAGATTTATAAGGTGGTAAGCTGTCAGTTTTTCCACCGTAAATTATAAGTTTTGGTTCTTTACAGTATTTAACTGTTATGCAGCAAATTACCGAACATAAATAACAGTTTTGTACAGCAAAATTTATGGTTTCCATAATTTTATACATTGCTATTGTGATTTAAAAGGTGGTAAACTATCAGTGTTTTACTGTAAATTATACATTTTGGGGTAAAAAAAAAAAAGGTTCTCTTTACAGTATTTACTGTAACTGTTATTGCAGCAAATTACCGAACATAAATAACAGTTTCGTACAAAATTTATGGTTTCCATAATTTTATGGTTGCAAATTTTATACAGTGCTATTGTGATTTAAAAGGTGGTAAACTATCAGTGTTTCACCGTAAATTATACATTTTGGGGTTAAAAAAAAAGGTTTTCTTTACAGTATTTAACTGTAATTGCAGCAAATAACCAAACATAATTTGTTTTTGTACAACAAAATTTATGGTTTCCATAATTTTATGGTTGCGAATTTTATACATTGCTATCGTGATCTAAAAGGTGGTAAACTATTAGTGTTTCACCGTAAATTTCTTAACAGTATTTAACTGTTGATATTACAGCAAATTACGCAACATAAATAACAGTTTAGCACTACATATCCTCCACATTTTCACAGTAAATTTTACGGTGGAGAAAACAGCAACCATGGCTGCCAGTTTTCCACCGTAACATACAGATTTTTTTTATAACATTGTGGTGTTTGCATTTGAATCTGGCCACACCGATCCAGTATCATGACAAGAAAAGGGTGGAAATCAAAAGGTTTTGTGGTATGCAGCTGATTCTATTTTCATGTGATCAAACTGGCAAAAAAAAAAAAACCTACAAAACCAGATTTCAAGAAACTTGTTTGAGAGGAAGAAAAAAGAACTCTTTAAAGTTCGGTGAAAATTAAAAGAAAATTTTTTTTAAAGGAGCCCTATCATGAAAAATGGACTTAACAGCTTTTCAGCATGTCAGTGTGTTATTTCCTCATCAAGAAATGATTTAAATCGTTATTTTTCTTCATTCATGCATATTTGAGTAATCTACATGAATATTTAAACCAAGCGCTACCTCCCTGCAAACGGCTGACTACCCACCGCGTTACGTATGAACGTGGCACCAATCACGAAAGTCCAAATGCGCACGCTCAGTATCGTAGCAAGACGCCCTCTGTTGAACAGAAACTCAGAGAATCCTATACACACTCTCTGAGGAAGAAACTAACACCTGCAGGAAGATTTCCTGAGTCCAGAGTTCAGGAGAATTTTCTTCCTTTTTTTTTTCTTTTTTTTTTAAGCTCTAGAGGACAGCAAGTTGGGAAAATGCAGTTACGTTCAGCGTGGTTATGTTCAGCGTGGGAGTTTATTGTTGTACTGGATGAATCGACTTGCCAGAAGTGGTTGGATTTTAACTTCAGGAGCAGGGAAAAAAAACTCAACTTCGTGTGTGAACTTCACTCCTGACAACTTCATGAATCTTGGGCAGTAAAGTGTTTTTTTCTCTGGGATTACTTCTGAAACCTGACGCAGTTCCTACTATAAAAACGCGCATGGACAGACAACAACACTGGTGAGTCAACACATCTCTCAGCTCAATGCTAACTGTTAGCCTATGATTTGTTCGCTAATTTACTTACTTGTCAGGGGTCTCTGTGGTACTTCTGTGGTACTGCGTGTACTTCAAACTCCATATCAGACTCTGGGTCGAGCGCATACAGCTCCATAACAGGCTGGTCTGTTTTATCCCGTCGATCGGAGGAATTATCCATCAATGTTTACTACTAACATCCACATGAGAGCTGCCGGTGCCGGTGCTACAGACAATTCTGTGACCCTTCAGAATAAGTGTCTCTTCCGGGGCGACGTCATGAAATGGGCGTAAAACATGCTGCAATTGGTCGAGAGCTCCGCGGTTCAGTACAGTCAGCCATCTTACTTCCGTGTTGGAAATTAGATGCATCGAAAAACTAATATTTAACACCAAATTAGTTTCTATAGTAACGATGGGAACATATCTAGCTTATAAATGCCTATATTTAACTTTTGGAACATTTGAAAAGCATGATACAGCTCCTTTAAAAGTTATTTTGTTTAATTTGGAAAAAAAAAATTCCAGACCTAAAGATGTAAAGCTTTAAATAAAGTAAAGATCTAAAGTAAATTTGTCCAGCACAACATATCACACAATGTGTGAAATATTTGACGCTTCCTCAAATGTTTTTTTGCCTGTTATGAAGTAGTTTTGATTGGCATGAGAAGTAATGGAGCCAACTTTAGGAATAAATGAACAATCACTTGCCCTGTTATTTTAAAATATTATGAAAAACTCTAGATTTTCTTCTCCTGGGTGTCCACTAAGGATGGGCAAAATTAATCTATCAATAATAGATCATTCAGAATTTTTTCAATCATGTGATTTTTTTTGGGGGGGGATCATCCGATGGTGTTATAAAACAGAGTTCATTCATGTAGTGTATGTCTTGAAGCTATGTATATTAAGGCTGGCAAAAAATATTGATACACTGAAATATTGCAATATTTTCATATGCTGATATATCGATTATTTAAAAATGTGGTATCTATTTTACTTATGAAATCTAGAGAGATTTCGTCGTTCAGTCACGAAGTCTCGCAAGATTTTGTTGGTAAAATAGATCAATATCCCATTTTTAAATATCTATATGAAAATCTGTATATGAAAATACTGCAATATTTCAGTGTATCGATATTTTTTTCCTGCCTTTTCCTACCAGTTTCCTTCATGGCGCACCATCACCAGGCTCACTGAGACACCAGATGTGAAAGCAGGAGCTGCTAAACAAGTTCGCCTCATCATCACGCACCACCACTGTCAACCTTCTCGCCGAGAAGATGACTGAGACGGTAGAGCATTGGGGGGTTGAAATAAATACATATTTGAGAAAAAACAGTGCCAGTGGGATGTGTAGTCATTTAACATGCATTTCTTAATGATTAAATCGATAATTGATCATTAATTCTCCGGACGATTGATTAAAAACACGTTCACAAATCCCCGTCCCTAATGTCCGCCACAGCTGTCTCCAGTTTAGACGACTACTTCTTCCCCCGGGTTCCCATCATGACCAGCAGTCTCTGCTGCCACCTAGTGGTGAAACTACACAGCCCAGTTTATTTGCTCCAAGCATCAGTGGAAGTTACTTTGATTCACTTTGTTTTTCCTGCAGCTGAAAAGCCGACCGCTGACTCGTAGCTGAGCAGATGGAAAAGGAAAGTTGAGCATCAACACGAGTCAAATATTAATTACAAACAGAAAACAAAGGGAGAGAAAGAGAAGGTGAAGCAAAAACAGAGGGAAGAGTGAGAGGGAGAAACAATGAAATGATTTATGGCTTCTTGTATTGCAATGAACTGTATGCAAACACGGACTGCTGTAATAAATTATCCACTTTAAACCAAAACACAGCAGAGAAAATATACACAGCCTGACAGCCTGAACACACTCACACTGTGTGTGCGTGGGTGTGTTTCAGTGTTTGCCCATAAGCAGATGTGACACCGTGTGATGAAGTGGAGACTTGTTTTAACAACTGAACTGCTTTGTTTTGTCATAAAAAGACGGTTATATGGCCGTGCATGTATCGATAATGTCAGAGTCTCGCTCAGGAAACCCCGACGGAGGCAGCGACCGAGCACGGAGGTCGGACATGTCCGATTTCTCACACACACGGAAAACTGTAGCAGATAAAGAGGAAGACCAAGAAGATGAAGATTTTCTCTGAACCTAAGCTGTTGGATCTGGTTAAAACGAACTGAAGTGCATCTTGTTTACGGAGCTTAATGAGCGTAGGTCTGGTCGTGCCTGAAATGCAGGGCCGAGTTCACGCTGAGGTGGAATCTTGTGCAGCTTGTTTAATGTTTCATTTCTCAGGAGCTTGTGAGTATAAATGTCGGCTTCTGCCCAGCAGTTATTACTTTGGCTTGACACTGGTCCGTATGCAAGATGGGTGCAAGTTTTAGAGGGAAAAAACTCTACAAGATACTGTCCAAACCAGCAGACTTCTGATATTAGGATCACTGTGGAAACTAGAAGTCAAAACTGGGTGAAACCGGGTCAAAAGGAACACAAAGCTGGTCCAAATTCAACTACAAAATCAGAACTCGTCATGAATTCATTATCTAAGCTCCACGCAAACCTGAAACTGGGCTAAGTCAACCCAACTGGCCCAAATCCAGTTTAAAAGAGGTCTGACATAGACTAAACCATTTGGAAAGTAGCCCAAAACTGTTCCAAGAAACCAAATCAAACCGTAGAGGAAGATCTCAGCATCAAGTAGCCATTAATCCAAACCAACCCGAAACTGGGCTAAAACCAGTTTAAAAGAGGTCTGACATAGACTAAACCATATGAAAAAGTAGCCCAAAACTGTTCCAAGAAACCAAATCAAACCGTAGAGGAAGATCTCAGCATCAAGTAGCCATTAATCCAAACCAACCCGAAACTGGGCTAAAACCAGTTTAAAAGAGGTCTGACATAGACTAAACCATTTGGAAAGTAGCCCAAAACTGTTCCAAGAAACCAAATCAAACCGTAGAGCAGTGGTTCTCAAACTGGGGGGCGGGCCCCCCAGGGGGGGCTCAGGGCTCTGTCAGGGGGGGCCCAGCCAGGCCTAGTTTTTGTACTTCTAACAAAAATGGGCATATTCTTTAAAGTACTAATGAACAAATGATGACTCAATAGGCATTGCCCCCCACCTCAAAAGCAGTGCATCTTTCATGTATTTCATGCTAAATATTTGGGTACATGTGGTAGCGGTGGTGGGATGGGGGGGCTTGACATTATTTTTTCCAATGAAAGGGGGGCCCTGCAAAAAAAGTTTGAGAACCACTGCCGTAGAGGAAGATCTTAGCATCAAGTAGCCATTAATCCAAACCAACCCGAAACTGGGCTAAACCAAACCCCAGCTGGCCTAAAACCAGTTTAAAAGAGGTCTGACATAGACTAAACCATTTGAAAAGTAGCCCAAAACTGTTCCAAGAAATCAAACCGTAGAGGAAGATCTCAGCATCAAGTAGCCATTAAACCAAACCAACCTGAAACTGGGATAAACCCAGTTTAACCCTTGAAAGCAGCTACTGCGTGAAACTGTAGAGAAGTACGTACATCCTGGAACCAGTCTGACTTTGTATCAAATGATGTAAGAATGTGACTAGCAGCCCTGACGGCTTCCATCATGGAGCTAGCAAAACATTACGAAACATTTCTGAACTTTCATTCATGCTCTGTACCGAGGGATGGGTACCAAAGTCGGTACTTTTATTGGTACTAAATTCAGTCGGTACTACTGAGTACCAATTCACGTTTTTTACTGTGATGGAGTGGAACTTGATGCTTCTCTGAAACATCAAGTTCGCGGCAATATTTCAGATGCAAAATGTAGGATAAGCGGCGGGAACACGTCTAATCTGAGGAAGCAGCAAATTAAACAATATTCTTCTCAAAACTCCGTTCCCGACGCTTCGTCTGCAGCCTGCGGAGAAGAGGGAGACGTCAGTCTGCGCCTCAGCGGCAGAACAATCTAATCGAAGGGCGGATAATAACCAGCGGGGTTCACAAACTGCCGTTCAAGAACTTAATATGATTTACATGCTTAATGAGTTTGCCATCAGCCAACACAGTAGGGCTGGGAAAAAAATCGATACACTGAAATATTGCGATATTTTCATATGCAGATTTCATATAGAGATTCAAAAATGCAATATTGATCTATTTTACCAACCAAATCTAGCGAGATTTCATGAAAACCCGTGAGATTTCGTGACTGAACAACAAAATCTCTCGAGATTTCATTAGCAAAAAAGATCGATACCACATTTTTACATATCAATATGATATCAGCATATGAAAATATCGCGATATTTCAGTGTATCGATTTTTTTCCCAGCCCTACAACACAGTAGACCAGTTTGAGGTCTCGTCTCTCCCTCCTTCACGTCCCACAACTTATTAAACTCATCACAGCAGAGTTTCTGCATGTGAGCTGCTGCATCAGTCACAATTTAAATCTGACAATGAGTCTGAATCTCTCTGAAGAAGCTTGTTTCGTTAAACCAGTACGGCAAAAACGGTCTGCACCAAGTTAGTAAGCTGGGCTTAATCATTAAAGCAGGAGGCTCACAGCCTCCATCCTACGTCTGCGCGAAATGCCGCGACGATATCAGTTCATTTCATCGGTTTTCTCATGAAGTTATTCCAACATTAAGTTTCCCTCAGTGTACCAGATGCTCCAACAGCATATAGAATAAAAACAGCTGGATTTTGCTTTAATATATATTAGGGATGCACGATACAATCATCCCCCTATCGGTAACTGTCTATATCGGCCTTAAAACTCCGTATCGGACATCGGCCACCCCACCGATATTTAACCGATCAACCCGCTGTTTCTAAAGTCTAAAAAAACACGAAACTTGTTCTTCTGAAACTTCTAAAAGACTAGGGGTGGGAAAAAATATAGATACACTAAAATTGAGATATTTTCATATGCTGATATATTGATATTTAAAAACGCAGTATTGATCTATTTTACTAATGAAATCTTCGATATTTCATCGTTCTGTTACAAAATCTTGCAAGAATTCACGAAAATTTCACATTTTTTTTTACTGTAGCACTTTGATATTGCTTTTAATATAACATGTAATAAATACAATTTATCATTATATTTTTATATGCTAATATCATATTGACATTTTAAAACGCAGTATCGATCTATTTTACTAAGGAAATCTCACCAACATTTCATCGTTCTGTTACAAAATCTCACAAGAATTCACAAAATATTGAGATTATGTAACAGAACGATGAAATCTTGCTAGATTTTGCAAGTAAATAGATTGATACCGCATTTTTAAATATTGATTTGATATTGGCATATGAAAATATCATGATATTTCAGTGTATCGATATTTTTGTCCCACCCCTATTTTTCAAAGTGTCGGAAACGGATAACAAATCTGCTATTTGTAATGGCTGCTTATTTTTTTCAGCTTTAATACCAATATCAATATCGGTTATCGGCCACATTAGTTTAAAAATATTGACATATCGGATATCGGCCAAAATCCCAATATTGTGCATCCCTAATATATTATTTAAAAATTATATGTTGACAATGAGAAATTAATCTGTTATTGCCACATAAACACACACAAAAGTACAGAAAACTGGTACCAATCTGTACTGGTACCGATTCGCAGGTACCAGAAGTTGGTACCATATCGATTCAAATGTGAACGGTACCCATCCTCATCTGTACCGCTTATCCAGTTCAGGGTCGCGGGTGCTGGGCAGGTCGCCAGTCTGTCCCAGGACCAACACAGAGAGACTTTAAAACTTCTTAAAGGAGCCCTATCATGAAAAATGGACTTTTAAGAGCTTTTCAGCATGTCAGTGTGTTATTTCCTCATCAAGAAATGATTTAAATCGTTATTTTTCTTCATTCATGAATATTTGAGTAATCTACATGAATATTTAAACCAAGCGCTACCTCCCTGCAAACGGCTGACTACCCACCGCGTTACGTATGAACGTGGCACCAATCACGAAAGTCCAAATGCGCACGCTCAGTATCGTAGCAAGACGCCCTCTGTTGAACAGAAACTCAGAGAATCATATACACACTCTCTGAGGAAGAAACTAACACCTGCAGGAAGATTTCCTCAGAGACAAGCAGCCATCAGCTAACAGACGTTTGCTCCAGATTCAGGAGAATTTTCTTCCTTTTTTTTCTTTTTTTTAAGCTCTAGAGGACAGCAAGTTGGGGAAAATGCAGTTACGTTCAGCGTGGGAGTTTATTTGTTGTACTGGATGAATGACTTGCCAGAAGTGGTTGGATTATAACTTCAGAAGCAGGGAGAAAAAAAACTCAACTTTGTGTGTGAACTTCACTCCTGACAACTTCATGAATCTCGGGCAGTAAAGTGTTTTTTTCTCTGGGATTACTTCTGAAACCTGACGCAGTTCCTACTATAAAAACGCTCATGGACAGACAACAACACTGGTGCGTCAGCACATCTCTCAGCTCAATGCTAACTGTTAGCCTATGATTTGTTCGCTAATTTACTTACTTGTCAGGGGTCTCTGTGGTACTTCTGTGGTACTGCGTGTACTTCAAACTCCATATCAGACTCTGGGTCGAGCGCATACAGCTCCATAACAGGCTGCTCTGTTTTATCCCGTCGATCGGAGTCCGATTATCCATCAATGTTTACAAGATCCATGTGAGTGCTGCTTAGCTCGGCGCTAACTGTTAGCCTATGATTTGTTCGCTAAATTACTTGCTTGTCAGGGGTCTCTGTGGTACTTCTGTGGTACTGCGTGTACTTCAAACTCCATATCAGACTCTGGGTCGAGCGCATACAGCTCCATAACAGGCTGGTCTGTTTTATCCCGTCGATCAGAGTAATTATCCATCAATGTTTACAACTAACATCCACATGAGAGCTGCCGGTGCCGGTGCTACATACAATCCTGTGACCCTTCAGAATAAGTGTCTCTTCCGGGGCGACGTCATGAAATGGGCGTAAAACATGCTGCAATTGGTCGAGAGCTCCGCGGTTCAGTACAGTCAGCCATCTTACTTCCGTGTTGGAAATTAGACGCATAGAAAAACTAATATTTAACACCAAATTAGTTTCTATAGTAACGATGGGAACATATCTAGCTTATTAATGCCTATATTTGACTTTTGGAACATTTGAAAAGCATGATACAGCTCCTTTAAGACTAGGGGTGGGAAAAACATTGATACACTGAAATTTTGATATATTTTCATATGCTGATATCATATTGACATTTAAAAACGCGGTATCAATCTATTTTACTAACAAAATCTTGCAATATTTCATTGTTCCGTAACAAAATCTCACAAGAATTCACGAAATATTGAGATTTTGTAACAGAATGACAAAATCTCGTGAGATTTTGTCATTCTGTTACAAAATCTCGTGAGATTTTTAAAGTAAAATAGATCGATACTGTGTTTTTAAATATTGATTTGATATCAGCATATGAAAATGTTGTGATATTTCAGTGTATTGATATTTTTTTTCCCACTTCTATTTTTCAAAGTGTCGGAAACAGATAACAAATCTGCTATTTGCAATGACTGCTTATATTTTTTTCAGCTTTAATATCGGTTATAGGCCACATTAGTTTTAAAATATTGACATATCGGATATCGGCCAAAATCCCAATATTGTGCATCCCCAATATATTATTAAAAAATTATATGTTGAGAATGAGAAATTAATCTGTTATTGCCACATAAACACACACAAAAGTACAGAAAACTGGTACCAATCAGTACTGGTACCGATTCGCAGGTACCGGAAGTTGGTACCATATCGATTCCAATGTGAACGGTACCCATCCCTATCTGTACCGATTTCCAGTTCAGGGTTGCGGGGGCTGGGCAGGTCGCCAGTCTGTCCCAGGACCAACACAGAGAGACTTTAAAACTTCTTAAGACTAGGGGTGGGAAAAACATTGATACACTGAAATTTTGATATATTTTCATATGCTGATATATTGACATTTAAAAACGCGGTATCAATCTATTTTACTAACAAAATCTTGCAAGACTTCACGAAATATTGAGATTTTGTAACAGAATGACAAAATCTCGTGAGATTTTGTAAGTAAAATAGATCGATACTGTGTTTTTAAATATTGATTTGATATCAGCATATGAAAATGTTGTGATATTTCAGTGTATTGATATTTTTTTCCCACTTCTATTTTTCAAAGTGTCGGAAACAGATAACAAATCTGCTATTTGCAATGACTGCTTATTTTTTTTCAGCTTTAATATCGGTTATCGGCCACATTAGTTTTAAAATATTGACATATCGGATATCGGCCAAAATTCCAATATTGTGCATCCCCAATATATTATTTAAAAATTATATGTTGAGAATGAGAAATTAATCTGTTATTGCCACATAAACACACACAAAAGTACTGAAAACTGGTAGGGACAGTTTAGAGTGACCATTTAACCTAACATCATGTCGGAGAACCCGGACAGAACCCACGCATACAGGGAGAACATGCAAACTCCACACAAGGAGGAACTGTTGGAGTTGTTCCAACCCCTCCCTGGCCGGGACTGGAACTAACAACCTTCTTACTGTGAGACCTTCTGAACATGTAGATATTTCCACTTGGTGATCCACATTATCAATATAAAGATGTTTTATGTCTCACGTCTCTTTAACACGGTCACACTTCTCACAGCAGCATTAAAGGAACACACTCCTTCCTTTGCTGGTATGAAACCCTCAGATAAAGCGGTGCTTCCCTGCAGCCGGTACTGGTGCAGCGTCTCTGCTCCACGGTGGAGATGCAGACATGACAACAGGGGAGACAAAGACTGACGCTGACACTTCAACACAAAAACTGTTTCCTGCAGGCTGTAAAACTGATGACTGATGCTCGTGTCCTGCTGTTAAGACATCGACACCGAAGCCTCGCACACCTGACTGGAAGAAACAACGCAGGTCTGGCTGGGCTGTCAATCAAAGAGTCATCCCACATTCCAGCTGGGGAAAATCCCAACGGCTGCTCTGGAAACAGCACAATGTTTAAGGTTACAATACGCAGCAAGTAGCGGTAAAAGCCGTGCATGCAGCAGGAACAAGTACAGTAACACACATGTGTGTGTGCTAACTCTGCTGTCAGCTCGCCAGAATACACACTGTGCTAATTCCTCCTGCATATGGTTGAATTAATGCGAGAGACCGAGATCAACAGATGAAGAGAGTAAATCTGTTTCCCTGAATCTCGTCCCAGTGTTTGTCTGTTTTAATTAACAGACAGCTGACAGGAATAAACTGAGAACATCCAGCAAAAAGCATGTGTGTGATAACCACTTTAACCATTTAGTGGTAACACGCCCATCCATGAGGCATTCATGACAATCAGTTGCATTTTCTTTGCACTGCCTGTCTGTCCCACGGCATAAAGTTATAATATGCTGCATTAAAAACCTGACGGAATGCTCCTTTAATAGAGCAGCCGGTGATTAGTCACTACTGAAACAACTGGGAGAGTTCTAATTGAATCGCAGGGTAATGATGGGTTCATAATTAGCCCTTAAATCTCTCTTCATGAGCTTTTTCTGATCGACTCTGGGCTGCACTGGAGACCAATCACAGATGGAACCACATAGCAAAAATCATCTACAGCCTTTAAAAGACCACAGGATGAGCGTCTTTCAAACCTGAGAGCAGCAGCAGCGCACAAACGGTACAAAAACCTGCCAACTGCAACAGCACATACCCAACAAGACGCTAACACAGCAGCATGACGAGCAGCTTTATGAATCTGACAAATGGCTACAAGCTATTTTCAGAGGTTTTTGAAGTTTAATGAAATGTCCAAAAATAGCTGGAAAAACTGGCATGATTTCAATTGAGCCTCTAAGAAGCGCTTCAGGATAAAAAGTTCCAAATTTGTGGTCATAAATGTTCGAGTTTAGTGACTAATAAATCTAATTTAGCTTTGGTTCCCCCTCCAGATAGCTGCAAGTTTAAGACATTCGTGAAATCCCGTTACAGGGATCTCATGAGGTAATATGAGACATATATTCACATTTAACTGAGAACTGTTGAGTTTACATGGAAATATTGCACAAAAATCACAGCGTCGCTGTTGTTTGGGCTTTTATTCCAAGCAGCTCAGAGCACTGGCTTGGAAAACATCTTGCTAGCTAGTTAGCATAATTAACATTGGCTTGTCTAAGTAGGTCACCATTTCATTTCAGTTCCAATGTCAGACGGCTGAAACAGAAGAATGATTAAATAAGAAAGACCTCAGTGGGAAATTACTGTAGCTGCACAGTGTTTTTCAGCACAGACAGAAACAGAGAAGTTGCTAGCTTAAAACTGCTGAGTGTATTGTGCTGAAAGCATAATAAAAACACAGTAAACAACACACACTCTTGTTTATTAGCTTTAAATTTGTCAAATATCCCTCAAAATTAATGTTTTAACATTAGTTTATGGTCTGTGGATGTAGTATCTTAGCTAATAATAACATTAGATGCCATGACAAACAATCTAGGAGGTAGCAAAGCTCAGCTGTGGCTGTTTATAAAGGAGGTGCCGTAAAGCAGCTCGCTCCAAACCGTGACCTTGACGTGACGATTAGCGCCGTCACTGCTAATGCAAAGTTGCAATGTCTGGTTTTTAAAGAGGGCCTAGTGTATCATCACATGTCAAGCGCTCAATTTAATTCAAATTTATTTATATAGAACAATTAAAAACATTGTTTCACATAGAAACGTGATACAATAAAGTCAAACCCCCTTATGGATATGTTCTTCTGACTTCACAGCATGGCTAACTAGCTTCAACAGATCACAAACCATCTTAATTTAATTCCACTGGAATGATTTATATTAATACAGCACCATTTAACATTTAATCTCAGGGCACTTTACAAATTCAGCTCAAATTAAGTCCACTTTTATGCCATCTAATTCATTATAATCCAGTTTAATCCAGCTAATGGTGTCATTACCTCTACCTTCTGTAAATCAGTATTTATGGACAAGAATAAAAGCAGAAAATATGACGAACAATGTAAACCTGACTGGTGGGTTCAGAGCAATTCACTGGGGGGGTCCTATTGTGGCAGAAATGTTATTCATTGCACAGCGTGAGCGCTATGAATTATGCTTGTATAGGTGCTCTTAATCTCCCCGGTTTCATGTGAAAAAAAGCAGAAACAGGTCATATGATCATGGATTTTGCTGTAATCTTTAAGACCTTTATGTTGACTTCACTACATTTTATCAGGGAAATAAAAATGACTTTTGAGTATATTAAAAAACAAGAAATGAACTAATATTATTTGTCTACATAATCCTGTAGAAATAGTTCAGATGTATATTTTTCAGAGTTAAAATTGAATACAATCATCATGGGAACCTCAGCTTGGCTTCCAAACACAATTAGGATGAAATATTATCACAATTATTAGAAGTTGGGCAAAGGTAGATCAAATCGGATTTGTCTTAAATGGACTGAATTATAATCAAACCAAATTTATATGAAGTACTTTTAATGCAAAAACAGCACATAAAGCTTTACATAATAAAAAGGACAATTAATGCTCATTGAATAATAAAGCTTCACACATCAAAGTACAGTAAAATATCAGTTTATAATACAAACCTGATTCTAGTTTCTCAATTACAAACAAAGAGTGTAAGACCTCGTGATATAAAATCAGCTCAACATAAATATTTTTATTAGGTTTTGAGAGAAAATTAAACGTATTGTTGGAAAACCTGCAGCATGTAATTCTGTAATTGTTTGTCCTGATATTGATGCGTACAGTGACATGTTCAGGGACTTTTACCCGTCCAGTTTCTGATCAAACTGAAGGTGTCAATCTGAACTGATTCTAATTCTAACAATACACACAATTAACACATGCATGCACTAACAAAACCTTAAACATTTTCTCTCTAAAGAGAATTTCGACTAAATGTCTCCAACTGTTTTCCAGTGAATGTCTGTCAGCTGAAGTAGCTGTTAATTGCTTTAAACAAACATCTCTGTGGTTGTGAGAATGTGAAGCTTTGATTAATGGATGAAACGGAGGCAAAGCTGCTGAAAAAGATTTTCCTTTTTGACTCTCTAAAGCACATAAAAAAAATGCTCAAAAAGACAAAAAACAAAAGAAAGGAAGTCAAAACCTAAAACACAATTACTGCATCTTTTTTTTTTTTTTTTATGAAATGCCAACTAAGATTAATGTCCCGTAAAGCATCACACACACAGAGAGCTTAGCATTTTTATTCAGTATGTACTTCGCAGCACACCAGCAGTAGCCTCTAGCTAGTTTTCATCCGTACTCAGCAGAGAAAATCCAGTATGAGGCCACATCCTGCAGGAAGCTTAATAGAAAGTACACATTCTCCAGTCAGACAAAGGCACTGCGATATTTACACTGGTGTTTTTCACTTTAAAGATCAAAACATTCCCACGTGATGATTACATCACCGCTCCACCTGCTACAGATAACAGAATGGATATGCAAGGTTTGGAGATGTTTTAGAAAAATGTGACAGCCCCTTGGTAGACGTGGGCTGTCACAGCCTGCTCTCGGCAGCTGACTATTCAAGCCCAGCCTAGATTTACTCTCTCTCTTCCTTTTCCCCGTTGTTTTTTGTTAAAGATCTTTAATTTAATAATAAATATGTATTTTATGGCATCAGCATGTCTGTTTCCCCATTTTTTGTCACGGCCTACCATGAAAAATTGGGGGCTTGTCCGGGATCACCTTCTACCTCCAACATTTTGGGGTGGAGGCAGAAATTTCAGATATAGACTTACATTTTACAACGTAGAGGTTTCAATAAGTAGGGATGGGCATATAGATACCCTGGAGTCTATACTTCAATATCAGCTTGCCATAATATTGGAAGTGATACTTTGAGTATTGCAATAGGGCTGGAAAAAAACTCGATACACTGAAATATTGCGATGTTTTTAGATGCAGATTTTATACTGATATTTAAAGACACAATATTGATCTAGTTTACCAAGGAAATCTCGCGAGATTTTACAAAAACCCGTGAGATTTCGTAACAGAATGATGAAATCTAGTGAGATTCTGTTAGTAAAATAGATCATAACCACGTTTTTAAATATCGATATGATATCAGCAGATGAAAACATTGCTATATTTCAGTGTATCGATATTTTTTCCCAGCCCTAATCACAATATCACTGTTCAGACACAAAACATGCAATTTGTTTCCACTTCTGAGCGTTTTAGGCAATGAAATAATGTGAAAGCAGCCAGATTCTAGCTTGTGTCACATGATGGTGGTAGCCAATCAGATGTCATGATTATGCTGCTACTGTTAGTGATGATGATGATTTGTTATTTTTCAGTGCTTTAATGCAGGTTATTGCACACTGTGTTTTGGTAAATTCATAATATTACTATTACATTTTATATTTGAACATTTACCACTGAACAAATTTGAATAATCTTAACCTGTACTTATTTGATAATTGAAAGACCTCTTGTTTATTTTTAATCTTCATTCTTCCCAGTTCTTCTTTCTCAAGTTTTACTTCTAATATTGCCCTTGCATTCAAGATATTAATGCAAATTGTACAATCATGTGCTTTTCTTTTAAGGGACAAAAAGTATCAGTATAGATGAAAAAGTACCATAAAGTACTGGTATCATATCGACGGGAATTATCTCTTAATTTATTCATATGCAAAGTTGGGATCAAAACCTAATATTCTGTCTGGAGAAACAACCACACCCTGCAGGAGGCACACCAAACCAGTAGGACTAGCATGTTGATAGCTTCTACGCTACAACGATATGGACCATTGAACTTTGCGTAGATATTTCGCTGTGAAAGGTGAAAGGTAGAGTGCATGAGAGATCAGATCGTGAAGAGGGTGGAGGATTCTGAATCAATATTAAAACCAGTTGCAGCAGCCGTGGTGGTGTGAGAGAGACTGGAGATGCTGATGACTAACAATGTTCGTGTCTTATCAAGGATTTTGTGGTGGTAGATATGCTAATTACTTGGCTCTGTTCAGTGAGTGGGTGAGATCCTTCCATCATTTCTCATGTATCTGCAGTGAAACAGTAAATCCATGGCAGCTTCATGCACAGTTTGGAATATATTTAAGAAAAAAGATAACTCCTGCCCATAAGCCAGAATATAAAGCGAGTGAAAAACGGCACGAGTCCGAGCAGAGCAGAACCCTGGGCTACATCACAAAACAAAGGTACAGATAAGAACTCTGGTTAACAACAGAAACCAGTCGTTGGCCACGTTATAGGTTTTCTAACCTCACCAGATGCAGATCATATGTTTTTAATCTGGAGAAAAGAGACTGGGGAACTTGTCGAACTGCCCAAAACATGAGTAAAACAGAACTGGATGCAGAAATGACATCAGGTACGAATCTGTTTAACAAAAAATAAAATGACTTCCACCTTTATCATATAAAATTTAAATTTAAAAGGCTGTTTGCCACAGCAGGAATCATTGGGAATTTGTAGTGGATCGAGGACCAGAACTCAAGTTTGTGTTTATGGACCTCATTTTGATGCCAGAAAAATTTCAGAAGCAAAGCCGGAAAGCACATAAAAACCTCTCTGTCGTTAAATGTAGAATTCATGCAAAACAACCTTAATTTGTCCTTAAAGGAATAGTTCACCCACAAAACGATTTAACTTTATTTTCCACTTGCCTTCATGGTGATCAAGACTCTGGAGCACTTTTTTAATATTTCAAATGCAGCCGGAGATCAGGACGACCTTCGTTTTCCCCCAACTTTCATATGATGGAGTTCGATTGAGCCCGAGCCAACAAGGTCCTTAGAAGTCCACAAAAACTTGTCAATATTCCTCCATACTGCTCATCCAATGTAATCCAAGTGTCCTGAGTGGGTAGCGTCCATAATTTACTCAAAACTACGCCATTTAGTATATTTTTTCTTCTTCTACGCCTGTATTATCGGCAGCGTTGGCTCTGAACGCCGAGGCTTCCGTAGTTTCGTGAATGCGCAGGTGCGCGCTTCGTGGAAGAAATATATTTTCTTTTAAGGCTCTAAAAATATAGTAAATGACGTCGTTTTGAGTAAATTCTGGACGCTACCCACTCAGGACACTTGGATTACATTGGACGAGCAGTAGGGAGGAATATTGACAAGTTTTGGTGGACTTTTATGGACCTTGTTGGCTCGGGCTCAATTAAACTCCATTATATGAAAGTTGAGGGAAAACTAGAAGTCGTCCTGATTTCCAGCTGCATTTGAAATATTAAAAAAGTGCTCTAGAGTCTTGCTCACCACGAAGGTAAGTGGAAAATAAAGTTAAATCGTTCTGTGGGTGAACTATTCCTTTAACTTCCTTTGCATTTTTTGAAACTATTCATTATTTATCAAAAAAGGTTTTGATCTCTGGCTGCTGGCATTTTCAATGCAGATGAAGAGCACAATCCAAAGGCTTCATGCCATTACAGACCTATTTTATCATATTTTTTTCATTTATTTGTTCAAGCTTGTTGAAAAAGTCAAATGAACAACACCAATAATCATAGACTAGTAGTGTACCACCCCAGAAGTCGTGTACCACGTAGTGCAAGTGCCCGGACTGAGACAGACCCTTGGACTCCATCCGTCCACCATTACTTTGGCTTTCTGCTACTTTCTACAAACTTACCTCATCTCAGATGTTCTCGTTTTCTATTTGTCTTCATTTTTTGCCACGAGAAGGGTGCAACCTCTTACCGTAACATTTCCAGGGACACTGTTCATGTCTTCTATCGACTTTCCCAGACTTAATAAATGGGAACTCCACAATCAATAACCTGTAAAAAAAAAGCTGGGGGGAGAGAACTTGTCTAAGTGGGTGAGTCAACCCGAGACGCCAGCTAATATCACCGCCATGTGCCTCGCAGCGATCTAGCTAACAGGCTTATTTAGCATCTGAACGTCATTTATGAGCTGAAACCGTTTCAATGAGGCTTTTATCAACATACCACATTTTTCCCTCTTCAAAGTGAACCACCTCTGAGATCTGAGAATCTTGTTTTAACTGAATGAAAAGCAGCAGCTGGTTTAACGATGACGTCACAGTGATTTCAGCTTTAAACTCAAACGTGTTCGACTTTTTCCTCACTGCTGCATGTTGGTGTCTGAGTTTCACAGAGATGGAAGAGAAAGTGCTGCATGTTTGCAGAAACCCCAGAAAGACTGAATGAAGCGGAGAGCCGGAGATATTTTTACAGCGTTCTGCTCTCGTTCTGTCTTTGCTCATCTTTTTGTTCTTATTCTTGTTTAACACATGTCGTTTCTGTTCTTACTCTCCTTCACTTTGTTCCTTTGCCTCTTTGTCTCTCCGTCTCCTACGCTCCCTCCCTCATTCTCCTCCTCCATCTGTCTGTCTTTTTCAAGCTCACTTATCCGTCGTCTCTCCTCCTCTTTTCTGACCAGAACCTTTAAATATTCCAATAAGTCTTTGTGTCCGTCTGCTGCTGTGTGGAAGACGTTCTATAACTGAATCATTGCTGCTGTTACACACACACACAAACACAGCAAAACGGTTTTCTCAGCCTCAGGATCCAACCAGCAATATAAATTATTAAATAATTCTAGTACAGCTTTTTGTCTTATCGGTTTATTTTTTCTGTTAGTGTTTCATATATGCTTGTTTTTGTCACATATTAATTAATTTTTTTCTTATTTTGTTTTACTGACTTAAAAAAACATTTTCATTGTCAATTTATGCTAATGAAGTACCTGAGATTTTCTAATTTTTCCCATTTTTAGCGGTTTTGACCGTTTCCTCACAAATATTCCTTGAGAACTACGTCAAATCCTTCTCATTTCTTCCCATCCCTTTCACACAGCTAAAAAAGGTTCTGCACAACTGAATGTTCAGAAGGACCAGCACCTCTTCATTGCCTTTATTGATTTATTTTGACTTGTATTGATGGCACACCAACATTCATTATGCGCATTTTCGAGCCGTCACTGCCCAGCGGTGTCCCGAGGCTCCGAAAATGCACTATGTAAGTTTTGCATCCTGGACGCGGCCGTGACGTTGCAGTCAACTATTGGCTGCAGCACCGCGTCACTTACGAGATATGAACCAGATATGAACACAGCGGGTGTTTTGTTCATGGATGGTTCAGCAGAGAAAGGCAAGGAAACATTACTCAAGGAAGAAAGGAAAAAAGAGAGGAAGGGACAGAACAAGAGTCAAGATAAGACTGTCTTTTACTGGCTGTAGGGAATCACAGCACAGGTACGATGAAGATGGATGCTAGTTTAGCCGTTGATAGGGGGCACATCACTAAGAAAACTGCTAAAAGTTTCCGTTGTGGACCTTTAAGACGGCCTATGATACTGTGGACCATGGGACCCTTTGGAACATCCTGAAGTACCTCGGCATCCCAGCCAAAATCATCGCTCTCATTAGGCAGCTAAAGGTGCAGAGAGCTGTGTGCGTGTAAATGGCCGTGGTTCCCTATAAATAGCGAGGTAAGGCAGGGCTGTGCCGCTGCTCCAGGACTTTTTAATTGCATCATTGACCACCTGATGTCAAGAGTCCGTGAGCGGATCCCTGGGGTGCCCCTCGGTAACTATATCCTCAAGGATCTCTAATACGCTGATGACACTACTCTGTTCAGCAAGACTGCTGACCAGCTTCGTGAAGCTGTCCCGAAAGTTAGGTCTGAAGATGAGCTGGCCAAAAACCAAGCTTGGCATGTAGGAGATGGACCTGACTCACCACCACTCCGTTTCCACGACGCCCGGTTCGGCAGTGTCCAACACAGGCGACCTCAAGATCGACATCCGCCATGCCCTAACGGCTTCTGCCGTGCAGTCCTTATGGAGACCGTTGTGGCGACACAGCACATATCCAGGGAGACAAAGCTTCGGGTCTACAACGCCTTGATCATCTCCGTCCTCCTGTACCGCACCGAAACATGGCTACTGAATAACACTCTGGCAGACAGGGTTGACGGTTTCAACACCCAACCCAGTCTCACTCCAAAATACATACCTATTTCACAATTTGGCCTCTGAAATTGTAGATTGACTACGTTTGATATTCCCATTCATTTCTGTAGGTCACGACTGCCAAGTTTCTCCAAAGAGAACATGGCGGATAACCCTTCAGTTTCAGGTGGAAATTGCTATAAGATAGATTGTGAAAAATTGCTCAAGAAAAACTCGATAGATGCAGCTCTAACAGATACAGAAACGTCTTTGTGGTTTTCACCATGTGCATTCTGATTTTATCCTGACAACCTCATGGACCGATGTGTCATCCTCATCTTTCCTCTTCAAAGCTGCTGATCACGAGCTGAGAAACCTGAATGACTTCAGCTTCACAAAAATGAAGCACATCTGTGAAGATCAACTCGACTCAACATCACTTTGTTTTTTCCTGCCGAAGCTGCACCATCTTTTCATCACGCTTATTTTGTTTGTGAAGCTCACTTTGGTTCAGGAGTCCAAAACAAATCAGATGTTCTTTCTACTCAATTTTCCCTAAAAATCTGTTCAAATACTTCTGAAATATCCTGCTAATGAGGAAATCAAAGAAAACAAACAGAAGGGATCAAACTCATCTCCTTTATAACCAGTAAAGACAAACGTTGGAACTGGAACAAAAGAAATTTCATCAGGGATAATTGAAGTTGTGAAAAGGATCATTTGAATGCAGCTTTTTTTCTGGTGAGGGTTTGGGAGGACTGGAAGATGGTTTTGCATATTTATTCATAAAAACAACTGAATAATGATCTGTTCTGCTTCGCATGACAAAACGGGAAGTATGCAGCAGGAAATCCAATCTGTCACAAACAAAAGAGAACAGCAAACAACAACAGCAGACAGCGTCCACGTTCTCAGATCGTGTCCGTCGGGTTTCCTGCAGGTCCATAAAACAGCAGACAGGCCTCTGACGGGGAGGGAGTTTACCTTCCGGGGAGTCAGCGGCGGGGCCTACAAGATTAATGCATCTTTTATCTGCCTGACTGGATGGGTGGGTGTATCGGGAGGGGGCATTCCAGCAGAAAATTTGCCTCACTGTCTGAGACAGACAGCAAAAGTAAAAACAAAGAGGGGCTCTGATACCAAACCCTGCAGGGAGAAGAAGTCCGGTATCTGGGGTGAGCTACGGAAAAAACTGCAGCGGTGTGTTCAGGTCAAATGTGGTGGGATAAGACGAATGAGGAGAGACTTCGGGTCAGCGTGGAAGATGGAAATTTGGTAGTAACAAGCCAAAATTTTTTTTGCAAGGCCCCCACTTAAGGAGACGTTGGCCCAGTCTAATTGCTCCCCCTACACACTCAAAGGCCCAATTCTCTTTTTTACCCCTTCCCCTTGGACCTTGCACTTAAAATGAAGCTACAAAGGGTAGGGGTGAAAGTCACCCCTTACAAATTGGGACCCCCCTTCAACAATCACATACGTCATCAGTGATCCGGCTTGTGTGGAAGCAGAGGAACGCTGAGCTGTCGGCGCAAATCTGGAGAAATCCGCCGTCTACAGCTGTGGATTTAACGTTAACAAGCAAATTCGGTTCGTGCGTGACATTCCTGCTTGTGTTGTATCCCACGAAGGACCTCCATGTAAATGAGGACCAGCAGCGATGTTGCCGAATTTTTTATTGATCATCTATCAGTGTAGATTATCAGGGCTGCAGAGCACCGCTGGTTTCCAGCCTGGTAGCGTTTAAATAACTGAAGCGCCAATGTAGTACTCACGATTTTTTTCAATGTGCATCTTGCAAAGAAAATGACCATTAAACATTTAAACAACGTTAAACTAGACTATACAATAGTTTTCACACTTTTTAAACTTTATTTATGGAGAAATATTTATATTTATGGATGTTTTTGGACTCAGTTGCAGCCATCTTGCCAGTGATTTTCATACCCCTTCATTTGAAGTGTGCTTCTGAAAAATCTTCGTTTGAAGGGGTATATAGCCGTACCCTCCTCCTAACATATGGGCCCCCACCCCACACAAACCAACAAAAGGCAAGGAGAAAGATTCACCAAAACAAGCGACGGAACATTCACCGAGGTACATTTTTTACAAATGTTCTCTCAAAAGTACAATATTGGTCTTTATGAGGCCAGAAGTACCTATATACTATGAAAAAGGGTCCAAAGTAATAGAAAGTACAAATTTGTACCATTTCAACCCTAAGGGTACCTGCAGCATTGAAAAATGTGCGTAGCTTGTACAATAACTATAAAAAGCAGTACTTCTAAACAGTAGTATGACTAGAGTTATATTATGATTTTCATAATAATCATAGTAATAATTACATGTATAATTATATATGTGTTAATATTGGCCTAATGTGGCCTAATATTTATATAATAATTATTCATTTATTATTAGCATCTTTGATTGTTGTCATAATCTCTATTTTATTGAATTTTATCCATTATTTTTAATTGGTTTAATTGTACTTTATTAACTCCTACAGCTTCATAAGGTACAAAAATGGACCAGGACCAAAGGTACAGAAATGTCTTTCAAAAAGGAACCCCCCCAGCAACAAGCTTTGGACCCTTTTAAGTACAAATTGGTACCTCTATGTTTGAGTGTGTAACGCCTGCCGGACGCGAGAGCTTTCCGCTGCGCGAAAAGTCATTCGAGCCTATTTGCTCAGCAGAAAGTCGCCGCGTTTGCCGAATTTTCGTCAAGTTTTGTGCCTCACGAGGCCTTGAGGGGAAAACATTTGATATTTTTTGCCTTGCAAGACAAAAAAACTTAGCGTGTGAACTCAACTTAAGCTCTGCTGAGGGCAGAAGTTCTAGCGACCAATCAAAACGCGTCCGCTGTTTTTGCTCCTGTTCCAATATTTTCCAGACATGTAAAATGATTAAATGTCTTAATTTCAACATCTGACATGTTTATGTTCTACTGGGAATAAAACATGGCTTGATGAGATTCAAACATCTTTGCTGGAACTGGGATTAAACATTCAGGCTGTACGTTAACACTTTGGTCTGGACTTCATCAATTTCTTTGAACAAAGGAGAAGAAAGTCACCTCATCATGACCAGAACCGCTGCAGGACTGCAGAGGACTCACTGAGCACTCTCAGCATCACTGTTTGGCTTGCTAACACCTCTCAGACTGAGAGGAAATCTCTTCAAAAAGTCATTGTCACTGACCTCTCCTCCGCAGACACAATCTACCCAGAATGCTGCAGGAGAAAAGTGCAGAGCATCCGCCGTGACAGAGGCAGGGAGCATCAAACACACTTCAACAGCAGTGTTTTTCTCCCTCCACTCAGACTGATTGTAAAGGACAATAAGGCTGGTAGGAAAAACCACATCTAGACCTTTAACACCTCGTCAAGAGCTTTTACTCCTTCACTCGAGTCCAAAGTCATGAACTCTTCCAACAAGTTTGGACCCTGAAGCATTGGCAGTTAAGAGTCAATGCATCACTTTCTCATCATTCCCTCTCTGCAAAACTGTCCAATAAAGGCTAAAAATACCCTCCTCATTCATATCCAGCCGTTTGATTGGCTGCTGCTGTGGGAACTGCGGGGAATGAAGTTGATTGTGGAGCTTAAATTATTTGTGTAAATCAGAGTTTTTCCATCGTTGGCCTTGATCTCAGGATTCACGTCCTCTCGAGCGGAGCAGGTCAGGTTGAGGTAACGCCTCCAGTTCGGGGCTGTTTGACTTCACACGGAGAAACAAGCTTTTTTTAGTTTGTAGAGTCTAAAATCAGCACATTTGTGACTCAGGTTTGGCTTAATTCCTCCGCCTGCTGCAGCATCCAGCTGAGAGGGAAGAAAGCCTCATGAACAGTGAAACCAATATTTACAGAATTCAACACCGACAGGGTTTTTGGATATCTTTACTTAGATATTGTAAGAACATCGAGCAAACAGGTGCTGTGAACAGCAGGGAAAACAAGTATTGAACACTTCAACATTTTTCCCAGAAAATATATTTCTAGTAGACATTGACATGAAATTTTCACCAGACGTCAACAACCCAAGAATGCACACAACAAAAAACCGAACATTATTCCAAAATTAAGTATTAAAGAGGAAAGACACAGGAAAATCATTGACTACACTTACTAAATTTATTTAATACCAGTGCAAAAACCTTTGTTGGTGGTTCCAGCCTCCAGACGCCTCCTGTATGGAGAAACCAGTGGAATATGTTGCTCAGGTGGATTTTGGTTCATTCTTCCTCACAAACTCCTCAAACTTCAAGTAACTCGGACTTCAGTTCTTTCCAAAACTTTCAATTGAATTCAACAGGGAGACTGGCCGTTCTAGCACTTTATCTTCTTCTTCTTAAACAGGAGTGTTTCTGGTCCGTTCTAGCAGCTTTATCTTCTTCTTCTTAAACGGAGTGTTCTGGTCCGTTCTAGCAGCTTTATCTTCTTCTTAAAGCAGGTGAGTGTTTCTGGTCCGTTCTAGCAGCTTTATCTTCTTCTTAAAGCAGGGAGCGTTTCTGGTCCGTTCTAGCAGCTTTATCTTCTTCTTCTTAAACGGAGTGATTCTGGTCCGTTCTAGCACTTTATCTTCTTCTTAAACAGGGCGTTTCTGGTCCGTTCTAGCCTTTATCTTCTTCTTCTTAAACAGGGCGTTTCTGGTCCGTTCTAGCAGCTTTATCTTCTTCTTCTTAAACGGAGTGTTCTTGGCTGTGTGGTGGGACGGTCGTCTTGCTGAAAGATCCAGCCTCTTTTCATCTTCAGCAGATTCTGGTCCAGATTGTCTCTACTTTTCTCCATTCATTCTTCCTTCAATCATATGAAGTCTGCCAGTACCACATCTGAAAAACAGCCCCTACCATGATGCTCCCACCTCCAAACTTCCATTCTATGGTGTTTTTAGTGCCATTTCTCCTCAAACATTTGTGTCTTATGACATCCAAAGAGTTCAGTTCTGGTCTCATCTGACCAGACTATGTTCCCAAACCATGTTTTCCAGATTTTTCAAACTTCAAACCAGCACAACCTCTTCTTCTTCAGAAATGGAGTCTTGTGTGGGCAGCAGGGAGGCAAACTCTTTTTTCTCTAAACAACTTACCTGCCAGCTTTCTAACTCTCCACATGGCCTGGCTTAGACCTTTCTATATTGTTCTGACTCCTCTGTCTGAAATCTTGTGAGGAGCACCTGGCCGTGGCCGCTTTATGACCATGCCGTGTTCTTTCCACTTCCGGATGATGGTCCCAATGGCGCTCACTGGAACTTTCAGCGTTCATAAATGCACCTGGAACCAATCCTCATGTGTTTGCAAAAGTTGTGAGGTCTTAGACAGCCTTTCTTTTACCCATCATGCAATGCTTCTTGTCTGACACCTTGGTGAAGAACCTAAAGGCACAATCAGGACAACCACTAAACTTTCCTGGGGACAGGATATTTCAAAAACTGACAGACCCAGCTCTTTCTTGGCTTTCAGATCTTTTGTCTCCATTTCTTCATGTGTTCAATACTTATTCCCTTTTCATTCACTAACCCCATAACAAATTGTTAATTGTCATACTTGTTTTCCGACATCTGTGTGTCAGCTACTTTCTGAAGCACAAGTATCCTCCCTCACCCGTTCTCTCCACATTATTTCATACAAATTTCCAAACCACCTTCTCACCCAATTTCCATTTCCCTCATCCTTAAAAAAACAGCACATGGGTTTTCAACCTAAACTTTACCTTGTGATGAAAACTAACACCTCAGGCTTTCAAACAAATGAAGATTACCACCGTTTAACACCACATATTACCTCATAACGATTAAATAAAACAGAAGGAAATATGACATCAATCCCACCATTGACTCCGTTCACTTTCAATATAATCAGAAACAAAACAGTTTTTTAATTCCATCTTCAAATATGAAACCAGAGCATTTTCAGTTAAACAGTGTTTAACTCAGCCTTCGAAATTTAAAAATTTGTCCTCACATTTAAAACCTTATTTTCTTCATAATTTAGAGTGACACCTCAAAGGAAAAAAAGGAGCAGCTGCCTCATATTTGACTGCTTGAAAATGGGTTCAACCCCAAAGGAACTGTGGGAAAAAAAGTTTTCTAAAATATTTCTTCTCATTTTCATTGAAGCACAGAAAGATGTTCAACTAGATCCCCCATGTTTTAGATATCTAATTACTGAAAGAGTGCAAGGGAAATAGGACATAATTACTTTTTCATTGACGTATTTTGCTCTATTTAGCTAATTTCTTTCGATTTGAGATATGCTTCATCAGAAACCATATTGAGAACTATATAAACCATTGTAACTATAGGATGGTTCATTAAATCACTTTCAGACATGTTATTCTCTCAGTAATTCAATGTTACATCATCATCTGTCTCTTTTCTTAAAATTTCAAACCTGACTCAAACTTTTAAAATATCCTACAAACACAATTTGAGAAATGTGTGGAAATACTGACAGCCAAAGAGTGATGGAGTGAGATCTTAATCCACAAACTTTTCCTAAACCTCACCAAATGTTTGTGTTATTTTAACCCCTTAAACCAAATATTTCATTAACGAGGGTTTTTTCCTCCTTTTTTCCTGTTAAAAATTGTCTACCACAGCCAAAGAAATTGGTTTATGCATTCGCACCCCTTTGCGCGAAAAAAAAACTATTCTGTCTCAGTTTTACATCAAAAAACCTTCATACATTTTCATCCCAACCCCCTACCCCCACCACATTGAGACAAAACTGTCAAACAAAAAAACAAAATCAAACCCGCGAGCATCCACTGTGTGCTGTCTTTCCCCCCCCCTCCCCACGAAAAACGAGAGAATTCAAAACCCCTCAGCCAAAACAGCCTCACCGGTCGCTGTTGTGCGAGTGTCGAATTTCCACCGAAATCATCTTATATTTACACGCACCAACATTAGCCGACCAAACAAAAATTTTATTTCACTTTTCTCCACTCCACTATCGCACATTTTAAAACGGAAGTAACCGCTACGTTTAACCGGATTATGTGCCCACTCTAATGGGTCCACTGAAGGTGCTTCCAGGGTTCGCAGGACGTATGACTGCCCCAACCGCAAATGTGAAACAAGCTATCTGACTGTACGGTACGGTTCGATGCAAATCGACACTCTGCGTAAGGGGTTAAACTTTTAAAAAGGGGAAGTCAAACTTCTCTGTCCCAATCGCCTACTTCCATTCCCTCCCCCCTCCCCCTTTTCTCTCCAGTGTTTCAGTTCGCAGTCCGCCACGCACCCCGTGGCCCTATGCATCCGCTTCTCTCAATTTTTAACCTTAGTCAAAGCGCCCCGCCATCTTCTGCTAGCTTTTCAGTTTTGAGTGTAATTTCTTATGAAACACGAACATCCTTCGTAGCCCCCCCCGAAATTGCTCAGGCATCATGTCCTCCTCTTCGCTGTGCAGCTAGGCTGTGCTTGCATCTTGCCGGGGAGGACTCAGGGCGGGCACGGGGTGGCCAGGGGTGGCTCCCACCGCCCCCCCTCCCCCCCCCCGCCCCGCAGCCCCCCCCCCCCCCCCCCCCAACAACACACATATATATAACGTATATGTATGTGCTCTGAGGCATCTACTTATGGCCACCCCAGTGAAAAATTTCTGGCTCCACCACTGGAGATGTGAAGCTAGCAGGTTGGTCTTGCGCATGCACATTATTCAAAAACTTGCTAACAGTCTCTGCTTTCTGAAATGCCGAAACATCTATAGCACCTTTAATACTGCTTATACTAAAAAAGGAAATGCATATTCCCACCTAAACAAATCCTTTGAGGTTTTTTTCTTTCATATCATTGCTGTGCTCCCAAAAGACAACAGTTATGACGTCTTGTCCACTCCAAAGCAATCTTTCTAAAATAACATGACTGACTGAAGGGTGTCTGGAAAAATGCTGAACGTGGTCTGATGGAGCATTTAGACCATCATAAGGATTCAGAGTTGATTCCTCCCCGAAGCGTCTTGATCAAATCCCCCGCAGCTCACAAGCGTTGACCTGCCCCTTACCTGGTGGCAGATCTCGTGGACGACCACCATGGTGAGCTCCATCTGATAGGACGACGACGACACCTCGGCGTCCAACAGGATCTTCTGCTCCACAAAGACGCTCAGTCCCCAGTTCTCCATGGCGGCGTACGGATGTTTGGGCACCGCCAGTAAGTCTGAACAGAGAGAAAAAAAAAAAAAAACACGGGACATTACAGCTTTTCACCACCTGCTGAACGAACGCTCCCACTGATAAACTTCCAGCTCATCCACTCAAATAAAAGGAGGCAATCTTTTGACAGAACGACTGCTGGAATCGGAGCGGATCCCATTTGGGGTTGAAATTAAACACATGAGTCATTTTAACAACCTGCCAAAGAATCCTTTCATCCCCCCCCCAGCGAGGATGTATAAAGTTTATCAGGTATTGTTCTTTACATATCTCTATGAGAGAAAGCAGGCGAACTAAAGGATTAAGAAGAAAAGGAGAAGAGGGAGTTTGGAGTCATAAAAATGAAAATTAAGAGCAAACCCTCATAAAAAGGTTGGTTCCAACTCTTTGGATAATGAGTCAGGTAAAGAGAAAGCTACATAATTAAGGTTTAGCTTAAAGTATTAACCACGGTTGTGATGGTAAGTGCTGGAAAGTGTTGGAGGTTAAGGCAGTTTCAGAAGAAATGGACTGAAATCACCAACTAATTCCAGTTAATCCATTTAAAACCAGTGCAGTTGATGCTAAAAGGAAATTAACATGTTTTCCACGTTGTGAATTAGATTTGTTGGGGATAAGTAATCGGCTGTGAATGTGCTTTAATAATCTGGGGGTGCCTGTTACAAAGTAAAGACAGATTATGAATCCAACAGCACAGTTTAAACACTCCCTCAGCTGACTGGAGGCGTCCTCTGGAGGGCTTTATTCTGTCAGGATCAGTCCTCTTTTACATAATCATGACCAAATACGCCTAAATCTCCCAAATCTGAGGACATCCCAGCAACTAGTTAAAAAGGCCTCATACATACAAAAGAAAAAATCAATTAAAAAAAAAGCATTATTACTGTCAAAAATACTTTTAGTGGACGCATCGATTCAGATGCGTTTCATTTCTACACCTAAATAGTTACATTTATTGTCAGTTACTGATTTTATTCATACGTCAGCATCATATGTGCTTCGTTGTGAGTGACAAAGTAGTTTAAAGCAGTGATTCTTTATTAGGGGCTCGGAGCTCGGGCCTGGAGCGCCACCTGGAGGGCCATGAAAAAACTTTCCTTTCACACATGAGGGCCACAAGGGCCGTATATTTCCACTGTTATTTATGACTGGATGAGTTGCAATGTCGCCTCCCCCCACCTGGTGGCGCTAATTTGTAAGAGTTCAACAAACAAGCAGAAGAAGACACTCAGCTAGCCGCTAGCCTGTAGCTAATGTTATAACGAAGTATTAAAACAAAAAAATGAAGACAATGGTCCCAAATCGCACATAAAAAGGCAAAAATCCTCTCCAATTTATTAAATATGGATTAGTGAGTGGAGATAAAGCAGAGCTGAGAAGTCTGGGCGGAGCACCAGCTAACGTTAACGTTAATGCTAATGCTATCTGCAAGCTTCATCGAGAGAAACTTCTAACTCAGTGGAAAGAAAGGATTTTTAAGAAAAAAGAGAAGATCACTCGATGCAGAAAATATCTTAAGTTTGGAAGTTCTTTAAAAAAATTCTCAGAAAAGCTTTAATGGCCTGTCTGAACAAAAAACACAGGTTATTTACAGATTATTTAAAAATTGAGCTTTTATTTTCAATGTGATCTATTACTGCACCATTTTAGCTCTTTTTTAAATCAATTTCCATCGGTTTTTTCTGTTGTCCCTCTTTTTGTAGTAAAATATTGTAGATTTTGTGTTTAATTCTGGTTTGTTCTTGTAGGAATCTGATTTTATTCCATGAATTATACGTGTGGTATGAACGTGTTTGTGATGATCTCATAATATATCCATGTTACTAGGTTCAGTCTGTTAAAGGCCGGTGGATTTGGTTTAGTTATGAAATAAACCAGGGATCCACAATATAATCGGTCCCCTATTGGTATCAGCCCATATCAGCCTTAAAACTGAGTATCGGTTATCGGCCACTCCACTGATATTTTTCACCGATCAGCCTGAAGTCTTAAAAAAAAAATTAAAATAAAATAAAATTCTTGTTCTTCTATGTCAAAAACTTCTTGTTTACAGACTTCAAAACTTCTAAAGACTAGGGGTGGGAAAAAATATCGATACACTGAAATATCGCGATATTTTTTATAAGCTGATATAGTGACATTTGAAAACGCTGTATCGGTCTATTTTACTAATGAAATCTCGCAATATTTCATCATTCCACTATGAATTCTTGCAATAATTCACGGAAAATTTCTGATATTGCCATATGCTGATATCATACTGACATTTAAAAATGGAAGTGTATCAGTGTATTTTACGAATGAAATCTTGCAATATTTCATCGTTCTGTTACGAAATCTTGTCAGAATTCATGAAATCTCAGGAGATTTTGTAAGTAAAATAAATACAAAAAAAAAAAAAAAAATAAATAAATAAATACAGCGTTTAATATCGATTTAATATCAGCATGTGAAAATATCACAATATTTCAGTGTATCAATTTTTTTTTCCACCCCTATTTCTTAAAGTGTCAGAAATAGATAACAAAACTGCTATTTTAAATGACTGCTTATGTTTTTTCAGCTTTAATATCGGTATCAATATCGGTTATCGGCCACAAGAGTTCTAAAATATCGGCATATCGGATATCGGCCAAAATTCCAATATTGTGCATCCTTAAAATAAACCAAAAATGAGATAATTTACACTAATACGGTGTTAAAATGTGAATGAAACCTTTTCATTATGGGGCCCAAACATATGAAAGACGATGAGATCCACGGTGATTCAAGGCCGAAGGAAAGCTGAATTAACTGAAGTATGAAACGTGACTTATTAATGCATCATGAAGGAAAGAGGTACGATCAATTTGTAATGAAAGTACAGGGAGGTCAAGGAGTATCGAAGCTGCACTAGTCGATATCCTAATTAGCGAGCTGGTGTGTTATACGGACACGCTGATGGCTGCAGAGGAGAGTCACCACCTCTGCAACGCTTCGCTCTCCGGTTCAGCCCCAGTGCCGCTTCCCACTCCACACCAGTCACACCAGTCAGAGTGGAGCTGCTGAAGAGCTCTCTTAGAAGGCACCGGAGCTGCAAATGGTTTTTATCACAAATTTAAATAGAAATGTTCAGCAGAGGTGGACTTGTTTAAAGTGAGGAGGGATATTAGCACCACGGCAGCTGGAAATAGTCCTCCTCTCAGCCAAGACGCTTGATGAAAGAGGACGAGGAGATGAAAAGGGACGAGGCGAAAGGGTGAAAATGAACTTTCTCACTAAACCTGGCTGTTTCTCAGAAGGGGGGGGGGGGGTTGTTCTCCAGCCAAACGAGTGGGAAATGTTTAAGTCGTAATTTGAATTTATGATGAAAAACGTCGGCGTTTCGGCTGCAGGGACTTTTCTCAGCGACGTGCACAGATAAGTGGAAGGTCAGGCGAAGTTCCCGCAGATAAAAAGTGCCTCCTCAGAGACGAAGTCTAAGATCCAGTCCTTCATTCAGATTCCTCCGCTCTGCTTTCACACGTTGTTGTGATCTTTTATAACGGACTTCATCTGTAGTTTTTCTCAGTTTTCTTTCCATTTTTCTCCATTTTTTGCTGACCTTTGTGATCTTTGTTACCAGCAGCCTCCCATTTCTGCAGTTACATCTCTGGAAACCAGCAGAGATCAGAGTCTGACGGGAAACAGGATTCTAGCTGGAAACTTAGCATGACCCAGCATGCAGCAGAAACACGTGGAGGACAGAAGACGACGAGTCAGGACTAAAAACCATCTACAGCAAAGACCTGAACCAGGACCAGAGAGATGCTTCTACACCTGCAACTGGTCCATCTACTCTCGGCTGAAGCCTCATCAGAAATGGTCTCCATGGAAACGTGGCTGTCAAGAAGCTGTTGTTAAAGGAATAGTACATCCACAGAATGATGTGCGTTCATTTTCTACTCACCCACATGGTGAGGAAGACTCTGGAGCACTTTTGTAATATCTCAAATGCAGCCGGAGATCGGACAGGTTTTCATTTCCCCCCCCAACTTTCATATAATGGAGCTCACCGGCGACTGAACCAAAAAGGTCCATAAAAATCCACAAAAACTTGGCAATCTTCCTCCATACTGCTCGTCCAATGTGATCCAAGTGTCCTGAGTGGGTAGCGTCCATAATGGGGGATTATCACGCTTCCGTGTTCCGAACTTCCGGTTTTAAACAGTTAGACGGCCCACTTCCGGTCCAGTTCAATGTCCCTGCTTTACTTCGTAGATAACGTGAATAAACGCCAACCCTACTGAAATTTTCACGGATTCCAGACTGAAGTGATACTAAGGAGGAAGTGGATCAAAGCGATTCTCCAGAGTGAAGGGCCGAACTTTATAATAAAACAACGTAGCATGTTTGTTTGCAGCCGGTGGGGCACAACACTGGCATGCTAGCATTAGCCAGCTAGCGTTTACTGACGTGCTTAACTTTGTGCGTCTTAAAACACACATACATCTGAAAATCGGGTCTGAAGTGGATCAAAATGACCGATTCGCCGCGGTGAAGGACTGAACTTTATAATAAAACGACACACGTTTGTTTGTGGCCGGCAGACTATACAGTCGTGTTAGCCTGTAAGCATTAGCCAGCTTGATGACGTGACTAACTTTGTGCGGCTGAAAACACACAAGCATCTGAAAGCGTCTCCTTTCTTGGCAGTCCCCAGTTGTTCCACTGGAAACGGGGGGGTACAGACCCGATTTTCAGATGTATGTGTGTTTTAAGACGCACAATGTTAAGCACGTCAGTAAACGCTAGCTGGCTAATGCTAGCATGCTGTGAAGTGTCGGTGTTGTGCCCCACCGGCGACAAACAAACGTGTGTTTTATTATAAAGTTCGGTCCTTCACCGCGGCAAATCGATCGCTTTGATCCACTTCTTCCTTAGTATCATTTCAGTCTAGAATGAAAACTTGAGTATGTTTGGAGTTTATCCGATTTAAACAGTATAACAGAGCAGGAACGGTTGTCGTTAACATGGCCCGGAAGAGGAAGTGTCCAAAATCCGGGGACTTCCGGTAAGCGTGAAAATCCCCTATTTACTCGAATCAACATCATTTAGTACAGGGCTTCCCAACCCTGGTCCTCAGGGACCCCCACCCTGCATGTATTCCAGGTTTCCAACTCCACCACACCTGATTCAGATCAACTCAACTGCTCGTCAAGTTCTTAGCAAGCTGCTAACGAGCCATTCATTTGAGTCAGGTGTGTTACAGTGGGAACATCTTGAAAACCAGCAGGGTGGGGGTCCCTGAGGACCAGGATTGAGAAACACTGATTTAGTATAATTTTTATAGCTTACACAGTAGAACATGTAGCTGCCGCAAAGCACGTCCCTGCGAGTTCACGACACTACGGAAGCCGCGGCAGACGAGATCGCACGTTCTCTTTTTCTGTCTTTGTATTGTATTATCAGCAGAGTAGATGCTGAACGCCTCGGCTTCCGAAGTGTTGTGAACTCGCACGAACACGCAAATAGAAACTGCAATGTAGTAATGTTTAGGCTATAAAAATATAGGGGGGTTCAGGCTCATCCGGGAGCTGCATTCTTTCACACAGACCGCTTCCAGGTTTGCTTCAGGCTGACCGAGGACCACCTTTTTCCCTGAACTGGCCGCTCCTACTGGACGCACTTTGCTCGTTCTATCTGAAGGGACCTTAACAATCATGGTCACAGTGAGGGAGATAACGAAGTTGATTCTCAGAAAGAAACAGAGCAGGAGAAGGCGGCGGTCTGAACAGCCATTAAACACATCATGGCTGCCTCCTCTTCTTCTATGCCCTGTTAAAGTGCTCAACACTGCCCCACTGTGTTTTCTCGTGGTACTGCTCCAGTTTCTACTCCGGGCTATGCATCTGAAAACTCCGACACGAGGCTCTTATATGCATAAATGAGCTGGAGAGGAGTCAGAAACGGTGAAAAATAAAGCAGCTCAGACTGAAAGGCTCGAAAAACACTGGTTTTGCTTCAAATATAGTTATTTAAATTAATCTAGTTTCAGGATATTTCTTCACATATTGCCTAGCAACACAGAAGCAAATGAGACGTGAGAATCTATGTTTATTAATGATCCCACGATATTTACTGAGCACATCTTTAGTTTCAGTGATTCCCAGCATGAGGAGGAAGAGGAGGAATGTTAAGCACGAGAAATCATCCGTATGCAGACTCTGTACCAAACATCTCTGCTCGCCTGATTGTTGGGAAAATCTGTGGCATTAGAAATGTTCTCAATAAAACATTCAATTTTCCATTTCCATGCTCCAGAATTTGGCCATTTTCAGGCTCGTCTCCATTACAACTGTCAATCATAAGAGCGAAGGAAACGGGCATGGCGTCGTCTGTCAGCTGCCAACCTCGGTCACATGATCTGTGGGTGAGCAGTGCCGCCGGCGCCAGGAAGAAACACAAAAATGGTGTGTTTAAAGACACATAGTCATCTAAACCAGTTATTTCAGAGCTGTAGAAAATAATCTGCAGAAAGCCAGGACATGTTTCCCCCCGATCCTTTCACAAAGATCCAGACTGAAGGTGTGCGGGGTCACATATATTGTTAATAGCTTCAAGAATTTATCAGTGAAGGGCTCAGAGGCGCATGACCGAACTGCTGATTTTATCTTTGCTGTCAGACGGTGTAACAGAGATGTAATCCTTTGTCCGCATCCCAGAAGAAGTTAGAACGTCTCTCAGGACCTGCTCTGTAAACTCTCACACAGCCCTGCCATGGTTTCTGTTGAATGGCGGCCAAAGAAAAATGTTAATGGCGGAGATTGGCTCCGTTTTCACTGATCAGGCGCTGGAAGCTGATGAGGAACGTCCGCAAGCTGCAGTATGAATGCAGATTAGAGGTCCTGATGCTGGAGCCGTCGGATCGGACGGCAGAATGAGACCACAGACCTCATAACTGAATAAAAACTTTGTGCCTGTGGATCAATATCAATATTAAAGGATTTTTTTTTTTTAACCTGGAACTTATTTCTAAGAATTTATACGTGAATTTACTCAACTAACATTTCTGTGTCACTCTGACTCTTTCGGACAACATTTACATTTCTCTCCATCAGCGTACTGTATATCCATATAATGCGGGTGAAGGAGGCAGAGGGAGGCATTAATTTAATACTTTAATACTTTAAGACGAATAAACGAACAAACGAGTACTATTGTCCTGGGAGTTCAGATTTAGCTTTCCGTTAGTAATTGGCCCCAGTTACATGTTTTTCAATAATTCAGAATCAAATTATTCTCCTTTGTGTTTATATGGAAATAATTCCGGTTTAATGTTTACATCGAAAACACGTTCATCTAATTCCACTTTAGATCTGGGGGTGGGGAAGGCTTCTGATTGGACAGGGACGGGCGTGATGCACAGTCGTCCTCGAAATTATTCATACCCTCTAAAGCAGAGGTGTCAAACTCATCTTAGTTCAGGGGCCACAAACGGCACGATTTGATATCAAGTGGGCCGGACCAGGAAAATTATCACGCAATACCCTATAAATAAAAATAACTGCAAATGTTTCCCGTTATTTTAGCACATTTATTTTGTAGTGATGTTTATACTAAATGAACTTTCGTTTTAGAAAAAATTAACATGAAACTTATTGAGAAACATAATTGGTTCCAACAATATTTTGTCTCATTTCATTATGTTTTATTTTATTTATTCATTTTATATATTAATCTCAGGCAACATTTCAACAACATGTATTTTTAAATGACAAAATATTTATATACATTTTAATGTAAACTCATCTTAATCTGAATTTATAAAATTGATTTTTTTCCTAAAACTTCCCAAATGTAGAATATTTTTAGTATATGTGTTTTTATATTTTTACTTTTATTATTATCATTATGATCAACTCATTCAAGTACGACAGTACATGTTCATTATAACTTACAGATCACAATGGATCTACAAATCACTCACCGTAATATTGAATCACAGGCTATCTGGAACTAAAAAAATACAATATTTCACATTATGACTGGGGACTTTTCAAGAGAAATGAGATTTCCACATGTGTGAAGTAATCCTGACCTCATAATAAAAACTGAGGTCAGATCTGTAAAGTAATACTGAAATACTTCATATTTATTTCATTTCATTTATTTTTTGGGGGACAAAAAACCCCCCCACAAAATACAAAACTTACCCTGTCTAACAGGGATCAACAATTAACTATAACAAGCAATTTAAACCAAATATATGTCCAAAAAAGGAGTGGGTAGAAGTAAACACTTATAAAAAGTCCCACCCCTCTCCATTTCACATTATTGGTCAGTCAATATTTAGACATTTAAAAAGATTCCAAGCTCTTGTGGACCAATCAGAAGCTAGAGTTTGTTTCATTGTTTTAAATGTGACATTTAATGAGTCATCTCACGGGCCAGACTGGACCCTCTGGCGGGCCGGTTTTGGCCCCCGGGACTTATGTTTGACACCCCTGCTCAAGAGAAAAGGCTAAATTCACAAAAATAATTCAAATAACAGGAAACTATAGAAACTAATAATAAATTGAAATTTAAAAAATTATAATAACATAAAATATATAAAATATATTTAAAATATATAAAAATATATAAAATAAAAACATGGTATCTTAATTATGGTTGAAAATAATTAATAAAAAAAAACAAAAACAAAATTGTCCCCGTCACATAAAAAGTTCACCTTTCCTGTGAACAGTGGACTAAAATACCTGTCAACAGGTGCAGACGTCTGATTGGACATAACAGAAAACACCTGATTGCAGTGACTGTCTCAAAGTGTTGCTTAAAATTTTAGCTTGGGAGCCCCATCATACTGGTTTCATTTTTTGTCATTTTTAATATTTTTGTTGAACCACAATTCCAAATCAATGTCATTATTTTCATAGAATTTTTATTCAGTAATACTTTTGTCAATTTACTTACTTCACTGACAGCTGATTTTTTTTTTCCTTCTTTAATTGGAGGGCATAAATAATTTTGAGGACGACTGTATTTACGTCCATTTATGTCGACCAGGAAAGAAACACTCTGGTTCCTGCTCCTTTATGTTTCAACTAAGATATGAAAAGATATGATACCAGAACCAGAAAACCAGAAAATAACACAGATTTTCAGTCTTTCCATTAAAGTTTTATTTGGAATTATCATTTTCCCCTTGGAATTAGGGGTTTACATAGTTGTCTAAAAATGGAATTAACTTTCATACGGAATTAAAGAGGAATTAAAACTCATGTAAACTAGGGCTGAGAGAAAAAAAATCGATACACTGAAATATCGCGATATTTTCATATGCTGATATATTGATATGTAAAAATGTGGTATTGACCTATGTTACTAATGAAATCTTGCGAGATTTCGTTGTTCAGTCAAGAAATCTCACGGGTTTTCGTGAAATCTCGCGAGATTTCACCGTTATATTACAAAATCTCGCAAGATTTCGTCGGTAAAATATATAAATATTGCATTTTTGAATCTCGATATGAAATCTGCATATGAAAATATCGCGGTATTTCAGGGTATCGATTTTTTTTCCCAGCCCTAATTTAAACGTAGTCAATGAAGGCGTTCTCCACACATCTCACCACAGCTTAGAGAGAAACAGCTAGCCAGAGAACAGCAAGCTAACTCTAAAATCACAGGACAATAGTACTTGTTCATTTGTCTAAGTATTGGTGAAATTAAGGAGTTATGCTGCAGTTAATGCCTTATATAGAGGCCGACTCCCGCTACTCCTTTCACTCACATTTTACAGATATACGCTGACAGAGACGAATGTAAATATTGTTCAAAGAAGTCGGAGCGACACAAATTTCATCCGTGGTTAAAAATATGTTTAAATTCTTAGAAAATAAAAAGTTATTATTTAAATGGTAACTTTACAACCAATATTTCAGCAAACAAAATCTGGTGAGCATTGGTCCAGCATGTCGTAAAGTCCCTGTTATTGTGGAAGAACTTCATTTCCCAGCATTCCTTTCAGTCATGTGACTACGGTGCAGCTGCTGCTGCTACAGACTGACTTGCTTTGAAGCTACTGATAATGTCTGGTTTTAAGTTGTTAAGTTACCGAGTAGGGGTGTAACGATTCTGTTAATCAACGATTAGATTCATATCACGAATCATTGTTTCCGATTCGATTTCAAGTCACTGAATTGAATTGGATTTTATTGTTCTAAATGAACCAATATCATCCATGAATCAAATCAGAAACCATGAATTGTGATATGAATCGAATCGTTATTTAACCGAATCGTTACACCCATATTACCAAGTTGTCAGAAACATAATAATTAGCTACATGTTGGCTAATACCTGCTAGTATCTGATATATGGTAGCCAGATGTCCAAAATGAACTCCTCTGGCTGAGATAAGGATATTTTGGGATCTCTCTCAGAATATAGTTGTATTTTTCAAAATATGACAGATGCAACCTCACAGTTGTCTGCATAGATTGGTATCAGTTAATATCAGAAAATAAGAGGTGGACAATATCTGACACCAGTAAAAAAAAAAAAAAAAAAAAGCCAATGTCAAATATCACTAAATAATAAACAGACCTGCAAACTCATCAGAGGTGAAAAAGGTGACAAACACCCGACCCCTCTCGGGGGGGTCCAGGGCATTAACTTTGCCATCAAACCAAAGTTTGTGTTCGGTATTCTTCGTGGGTGCTCGAGTTCTGAAATCAGCGTCTATGTTTAACAGTGTTAAGTAGGGATGTAACGATATGCACATCTCACGGTACGATATTTATCCCCATATTGTGGGGAGGCTCACTATAACAATAATGATGGCATAAAATGCTTTGACGAGTCATTGTTACAATAGTTATAGTCAAATTCAAGCTTGTGACATTTTGACCTTCCTGAAAAACTTTTGCTGAAGCTGAAATTCAAGTAAAAATCCAACATATTTATTGAGAAGACAGCTCAGGTACTAGATTAAATAAACTCAACCAGCATTAAAACAGCCTATTTACTAAGTAAAAAGACCCAGGCACAAAGAAACTGCCTCGTCTTTAGTAGTTAATAAATGTAAAATAAATAAGTCCGCCTGTCTGTCAGTGGTCACTCACATGTCTGAACTTCTACAGGCTCCTGGCGGACATGATTGGGGCGCCGTGATGTCGACAATCAGCTGATCAGATGCTCTTCTGCATCCGCTGCTGCAGGTTAAACGGAGAGTTTTAATGAACAGCTGATCGAGGTGGTGAAAAAATACGAAAATGTGTACAGCACTCGAGGCGCTTAATACACGGACACCACCGCATGCACAGCCCCCCCGGACCAAGTTCGTCATTAAATATAAACTCACCAAGTCAACCCGGTGATCTCCGCGGCGTCACGGCTGAAGCTTCTCACGGAGGGATGACCGGACCAAAACTAACTTTCTTGTGGTCCCTGCGGCCTCCAGAACAGGAACAAAGTTCTCGCTTCTCGTGGGGAATAACAGCTGTTTCCATCCTAGTGTATATCCATGGTGTATTCACCTGAGCGCCTTTCACCTTGTTTTTCCTGTGCATGGGGGCTACGTGTGCTCCCATTGGCTCAAAAGAGCGCACTGGCAGCAAAGGATCATGGTCAATGTAGTTTAGTATGTTAGGCTACATATAGAGCGGACTGAAAACTATTGTTTTTGCCTCCAGAGACGCGCCGTTCAATACCGTGACAAGACCACGACGATGTCACGGCAGTTTACCTCCGGCGATGTCATGATATCGACAATATCGTTACATCCCTAGTGTTAGTTTTATCTGCCTAATGAGCCGACATCTGTATCCCCCCCCCAAAAAAACAAAAACTCATCGGATCTACACGATTCACGAGAGTCATATATTTTTTTCTGTCCTTAAATAGAAAGTAAAATAAGATTTACTAACATTTTCAGATTTCTCTCAGCCGGCAGATAAATGCAGCTGCAAGTTTACACAGATGCTTTAAAAACTAATGCAGCTCATTAAACTGATTTGATTTTTCCAGCCTGAGTGTGGAAGACAATCATGACGCCTTAAAGAGGGAAAGCATCCAGACCTGTCGGTCCTCAGCCTCTCAGCGGCGGCTTGAGCCAGGATTTAAAAGCAGAGCTCTGCAGCAGCCGTCCGTCAGCTCTCTGGTTGGTAATCAGGTATGAACACATGGCATGATGCGAGTCCTCCGGCTGCCAGGTGGCCTCTCTTCCAACCTGCATCCCTCTGGCAGAGGTAATCCCATCTTGGAGGCCCACTGGGTCAAATGTTGTGAGGTATCGGGATACGTGAAGGTTGGAGATTTCTGTAGTAAAGAACTCTGAATGTGTCTTTCATGGTTTCAGATGTTCACATTTCTCTCTAAGACGATGCTTTCTGTAGCTTTCAGTGAAGGAGATGCCAGCGGGTCTTCTCTGAGTCAGAGTGGAGTCACATTTTCTGAAACACTATCGTCAGCTTTGTGTTTGTCTCTCGCTGAGCTGCCGGAGCCTCAAACATTCGCAGTTAAAACGTTACGCCTGCCAGCACTGACCTCACCTCAGGTGAAGCTGTGAGGCGCCAACATGCTACTGTTGAAGCTTTCAGCTGGAAACATTTGGAACAAGTCGTATCTGAATGGACAGTTCGGTGCTATGCTGGATTTTTCAAACAAGGAATATAGTGAAAAGTTTAACATGGTCTTTTTCATGTCTTCTGCAGAGTAAAGCCCCATTAACACCCTACCGTGAAGACGGATACGGACACTTTCATCTGTATCTGGAGGTCGTTTCGCCTGTCAGTTTGTCCGTTGTGAGAGAGGATCCGGAGTGCTCTGGACTAAATGGAGTGATACCACTGGAAATCGTGGCGGCAGTAGAGAGTCGGAGTTTACAGTTTATCCATTTTTGAAAATTGAAGGAGTGTAGGACGCAGACATTTAAAAATGTCAAAAATTTAAATTAATTTGACCACTTCTAAATGGTGGGACATGCCACTGCTGCATACACTTATCTTTATGCCTTTTCTGAAGTAGACGCAGCAAAACTACCTCCTCTACCAACACCATATGTGCAATCGTCAACGGCGGTAAATTTAAACGCAACACTGCCCCCTAGAGGGTGTACAGGGCAACATTCATAACGCTGAAACAGGAAGGAAGTACAGTATGTACGCTAGTAACAAAGACAACGTTTGGCACGGACGAGACAATTTCATCCGTATCCGGAAGTATGAAAAGAAATTCACAAAAAAAAAAAAATATTTTTTTTTCCCCCCCAACCCTTTTTTTTTTAAGAAGGTTCTCCCCCCCCCCCCATTTATAGTTCGCCGATTGAGCCCGAGCCAACAAGGTCCTTAGAAGTCCACAAAAACTTGTCAATATTCCTCCAAACTGCTCGTCCAATGTAATCCAAGTGTCCTGAGTGGGTAGCGTCCAGAATTTACTGGAAACATCATTTAGTATATTTTTAAGAGTCTAAACAGTCGTACATCGCATCTCTAGCGAGCACGCCAATGAACGTTCACGAAACTACAGAAGCCACAGCAGACGAGATTGCGCGCTCTCTTTTTCTTTGTTTTAAATCAATATCCAACCCTTCCTGTGTTTGTCCCGGTTTGTCTGCAGCTCTGTCGCTCTTAGCACAATGTAAACAGTGAATTTCTTCTTCTACACTTGCATTATCGGCAGAGTAGGCTCTGAACACCGAGGCTTCCATAGTTTTGTGAACGCGCTTATGCGCGCTTCGTGAAAGTAAGATGTTCTACTGTTTAGGCTCTAAAAATGTACTAAATGATGTCGTTTCCAGTAAATTCTAGAGGCTACCCACTCAGGACACTTGGATTACATTGGACGAGCAGTATGGAGGAATATTGACAAGTTTTTGTGGATTTCTTTTTTGTCTGGGCCCGGCGAACCCATTATAGAAGAGGGGGTGAAAGGGGGCGAGAACCCTTCCTGATCGCCGGCTGCATTTGAGATATCTAAAAGTGCTTCAGTATCTTGCTCACCATGAGGGTAAGTGGAAAATAAAGTAACATCATTCTGTGGGTGAACTATTCCTTTAACTCCGTACAGTGTACTGCTGAATGCTAGCTGGCTAGCAGTGAGAGCAGCGCAGCACTTTAGCATGTTCGAAGGGCAAAGTTGTTTCGTGTAAAACCTTCTGAATCATTTGAATTTTGAAATGATTTAAAAAGACTTTTGTTTTATGGTCTTTTTTGGTTGTTGGTTTGTTTTTCTTTTAATTTTGTATTCTTTTTAACTGTTTTGTTGTTTTTAATTGTTTTAAAAACAGCTAACAATTATTTGACTATTTGCTTCATGTATACAACGCGTTGCAGGTGTGGTTGTTTTAAAGGATAAAGTTGAGTTTTTTTTAAAAAGCAGGAACATTAGAGAAAAGTCTACAGAGCTGATTGAGTACATCATCAATGCTACAGATTAGCAGGAAATACTAACAGCAGTGATGCTAAAGATTGGCAGGGAAAACAAAGCGTTACAATTTTGTAAATTTTATAAGTTTCTTTAGTTTCTTGTTATTTAAATCACTATTGCGAATTTAGCCTTTTCTTTAACTGGAGGTTTGAAATAATGCTGCCTTCATGTGGTGTGGGAAAGAGATCCTTTCCACTTGTTATGTGTATATTACCAGTATTGTTGTGTTCAAGTAATTTGTTCAACTGACTACCCAGCTAGCTAGCATCTGCTCTAGAGGTAAACAATAACCATATTTTTCAACACAAAACTAAGTAAAAAAAGCAGTGAAATTAAAGTTATATGTCACGGATTTATGCAGACTACAAACTAACCAAATAGCAGTCAAAGTTTATCTCAGGTATCATAAAAGTTTTCCAGTTTTCCAGTGGAAATTATGACATGAGTGGGTGTTCATCGGCAATTTTCTTGTCAGACTTTGGTATTTACCATAAATACGAAACCACATGAAGGCAGCATCATTTTAAGGGCGACTATGCTACAACTTATTTGGCTGATAAAACCGATACCAACATTAAAGCTGGAAATGATGCAATTCTTTATTCCTTGTGCAAAATTAGAAAAATATTCAGGTAGTTGATGATGTCATGCTGTGGGCGTGGCCTTGTGTTTGTCACCAAACACCACATGTTATATATTGGTTTAATTATAATCGGTCAATATCCATCCGATATCAGCCGATAGAGATATCGGGCCGATGATATCGTGCATCTCTATCATAATGTTTTACGTCAGCTGTAAGCGGATTGACGTGATGAACCCCACGTTTTACAGCAAACTCCGTCTCTGCCGTCGTTATTGACGATTCCTCTCAAGGAACACAACAACGAACACGGCGAGGTCGAAGGAATCGCAACATCTGTCAGATTCGCTCAGCGTTGCTAGGAAACGACGGGTGAAATTCTACACGAAGCCATAATGAACCGCACCAGCTCTGCTGCATTTCAGAGATAAGTTCCTGACTTGTTCATTAAATGAAAAACAAAGTAACTCCCTGGTCTTTCATTAAATGCAAGTATCTGAACAAATGACATTTATAGAAACTGCTTTTTATTTATAACAAAAAACAAATTGGAAAAGTTTTCCCCCTGAGCTGCATCTTACCCTGCATAGATGTAAATTCATAAGGCAAAGATGCGCATCAAGACAATCTTGTCCTTTATTTTAGTTTCATTATCATGAGTAAGATTTAATTATTTGGAATATGTTGACTGCATAATTACCAGGACATAACAGCCCAACGGTTTCATGTTGAAACTGATGTAAATATATGTATAAACAATCTTTTTTTCATAATTATTGCATTCCTAACGAGTTATCGCTGCCTTCATTAGACGGTTGTCGCAGTCCCAGAGAGCTGCATGCAGGATATCCTGGCACACTTATTAGAGCGGAGACTTTTAAACACAGCTCAGGTTCCTGCACAGCAGAAAGTCTCGGGACGAGGTTGTTGCATCAAAACCTCACGCCTGATGAGGAAAGTGGAGCGGCACTCAGAGGGAATTAAAGCAGCAGAAGCCAAGATATCCCCACTCCTGCTTTCTAATTGGGTCGAGCACCAAAGTCTAACATTCTCCTACATTTCCCATGATGCCAGAGGACAGGATTTTTGACAGCCCTTCCCTGCCTAAATGCCCCTATTCTTTCAAACCTCCCACTTCCACAACACAGCATTAGTTATTTTTAATAATAAGGAGAGGATTATGCAACTGTTTTTCTATTTCTGCTCGGAAAACTAAAAACAGCTGCAACACACAGAAAACACGCACATGCGATTCAGAGTTTTGTCCCAGTTTTCTACGAGCTGACAACAAAGCGTGACAGAAAAAGATGGAAATTTCTCTGACGAGGAATTTTACGTTTCAGGGTGGAAGTTCTCGCATGTCCTGCTCGCGCATGCTGAGCAAGACAACAACACAAAACAATAAAAACAAAGAGGCGCTATTACATATAAGAAAAAACATGATTATCTAAAACATGTGCATCACTTTTAGACCATTATTTTGTACAAAAGTCAAAAATAAATCAAATTAATAAAACAATGTTGAAAAAATAAAAAAGTAAAAAAATGATGCAGTGAATTAAAAAGTCTTAAAACTGAATAACAAAGCCACACGGTAACGTCACGTTCAGCTGGAATACATCGATCTCAGTTCACATCATCTCTAGGTAGCAACTGTCAGCACAAAATACACAATATTGTCAAAAGTATTTGCTCACCCGTCCAAATGATCAGAATCAGGTGTTCCATCACTTCCACGTCCACAGGTGCATAAATGAAGCATCTCGGCATGCAGACTGTTTCTACAAACATGGGAGAAAGAATGTGTCGCTCTCAGGATCTCAGTGAATTCCAGCGTGGAACTGTGATCGCAACAATCCAGAGGTGAAATTTCCTCGATCCTAAATATTCCACAGTCAACTGTCAGCTGGATTATCAGAAAATGGAAGCGTTTGGGAACGACAGCAAGGCAGCCATGAAGTGGTCGGCCACGCAAACTGATGGAGCGGGTCAGCGGTGGCCAACTTTCTGCAGAGTCAATCACTACAGACCTCCAAACTTCATGTGGCCTTCAGATCAGCTAACGATGCTTGTCTCACTGCATTGTGCCAAGTGTAAAGTTTGGTGGAGGGGGGATTATGGTGTGGGGGTGTTTTCAGGAGCTGGGCTTGGCCCCTTAGTTCCAGTAAAAGGAACTCTGAATGCTTCAGCATACCAAGACATTCTGGACAATTCCATGCTCCCAACTTTGTGGGACCAGTTTGGAGCTGGTCCCTTCCTCTTCCAACATGGCTGTGCACCAGTGCACAAAGCAGGTCTATAAAGACCTGGATGCAGAGTCTGGTGTGGAGGAACTGGACTGGCCTGCACAGAGTCCTGATCTCAACCCCATAGAACACCTTTGGGATGAATCAGAGCGGAGACTGAGAGCCAGACCTTCTGGTCCAACATCAGTGTGACCTCACAAATGTGCTTCTGGAAGATGGTCAAAGATTCCCAGAAACACTCCTAAACCTTGTGGACAGTTTTCCCAGAAGAGATGAAGCTGTTCTAGCTGCAAAGGTGGACCAACATCATACTGAACCCTCTAGATCAGGAATGGATGTCACTGAAGCTCATATGTGAGTCACGGCAGGTGAGCGATACTTTTGGAAATAGTGTATGTGCATCAAAGTCTGAGACATCGGCTCATCAAGAGCGTCACGGAAACGGGTTTCCATGTCTCCATAAACATTTATCAGTACATCATTTCTCCCCTCAAACATCCAAATTGTGCCCAGGGAGGAGCAACACACTGACAGTTTTCCTCCCAGAATCCTGGATTCATTTCCAGACTTCAGTCATCTTCATACCCAACAGACACGACATATAAAATCATTTATGTTGCTCATAATGACCAACAGTTTGGACCCATTGGGGGCATCACATGGGACCTTTGGTGTCTCAGACTTGAATTTTGGCAGGACATCCTTTGAAACCATCTGTGACGCCATCTGAACAAACTATAAAAGAAAAAAACAAGCGTGAATCATCTGTGTGTTCTAACAACTAAACTTTGACCAGAACTGATCTGAACTGCCTGAAAGTCTGACCAGACGGACTCTCGGGACAGTTGTCGAACAGTAAAAACCCTTCTAATCATGTTCCGTGAGCCGTTTTGTTCATACTCAAAAACAGAGGTACGAGACAGGAACATTTCTGTACCTGTAGGTACATTTTTTTTTTACAAATGTTCTCTCAAAAGTACAATATTGGTCTTTGGACCCTTTTTCATAGTATATAGGTACTTCTGGCCTCACAAAGTAATATAAAAGTACAAATTTGTACCATTTCAACCCTAAGGGTACCTGCAGCATTGAAAAATGTGCATAGCTTGTACAATAACTATAAATAGCAGTACTTCTAAACAGTAGTATAATTACAGTTATTATATTATGATTTGCATAATAATCATAGTAAACATAGTAATAATTATTTGTATAATTATATATGTGTTTGGCCTAATATTTATATAATTATTCATTTATTACTAGCATCTTTGACTGTTGTCATAATCTCTATTTTATTGACTTTTATTCATCATTTTTAATTGGTTTAATTGTACTTTATTAATTAATACACCTTGAAAAGGTACAAAAATGGACCAAGACCAAAGGTACAGAAATGTCTTTCAAAAAGGAACCCCCCAGCAACAAACTTTGTACCCTTTTAAGTACAAATTGGTACCTTTATTTTTGAGTGTGTTGGGTAACAGAGAGAGAGACCGGGACCTGTCGTGACTGTAAAAGCTACAGCAGGAGAGGAAAAGTTTCGCCTTAACCGACAATGAAACCAACAATGAACAATTTTAACCGATACCAATGACTGATAATTCTCTGCTTCTCATGACCAATACCGTTACCGATATTAAAGCTGAAAATGATGGAATATTCAATTCTTTGTTCAAAATTATAAAAATACTTTTACTGGACTTGGTAGTTGCCATAATGTTGCACGGTATGTTGTTCCCATGTTCAACAGATTTTTATTAAAAAAGGAAAAAGAAACAAACAGCATTCCAAGGGTCATATTGATAAATGTTTAATTTATGGTAGCGCTTTACACTATGTCACATTCCCCCAGTCTCACACACATACATAAACATATTCATACCCCAATAGGCACATCGGGAGGCAACGTGGGGTTCAGTGTCTTGCCAAAGGACACTTCTGCATGTGGTCTGGGGAGGCCTGGGGTCGATCCCCTGACCCTCCGGTTAAGGGACGACTGCTTCTCCACCTGAGCTGCAGCTGCTTCAATATACAATTCATATTTCAGGGAGCCATTAACACAGGGGTCTGCAACCTTTACAATCCAAAGACATTTTTCTCCTCAACCAGCTACATAGAAGTTGTTTAGAGATGCAAATATTACTGGATCTTTTGAAAAAAAAGAGAACCTATCCTTATTTTTTCTATAAATACAAAATGTAGAAAATTTGCTGTCATTATAAAGGAATCAGTTTTATCTCTTGTTTAAGGTTTTTAAATGAAGAAAAAGGCAAAGAGAAGATCGTGTATTTTCTTCAGTGCACTTCACTGTATAAAAACAGAAGGAATGCATCAAATTTCCCAAAAAAAAGATTACTACATCACTTTCAGCTTTAATATCAGTATTAGTTATCACTCAATATCAGCATATCGGCTATCGGCCAAAAATCCAATATTGTGCATCCCTAGGTATAAAAAAACCTAAATAAATAAAAATATAGATATTTGTGTGAAATTAAGTCGTGAAAAAAACATTCCAAGCTCATGACAAGAGAAATAGCTTTAAACAAACGTATTACTACTTTCAGTGTCATTACTGTCTGCTGTGGAAATTCAGCACAACTATTCCATAAAAACACTGCTAAAACCTGCAAATGTTATTAAGTGCATGCCGGTGTTTAAGAATATATTAGTTTGTTCTTTATTATTTTAGTCAAACTTATGTAGAGCCATTATGGAAGGCTCAAAGAGCCACTTGCAGCTCTGAAGGTGCAGGTTGCAGACCTCGGCTTTAACATCTGGCAAGCGACAACAGATAAAAACTAGCCTTGTAGCTAAATCTGGCTTAGAAGCTCTGAAACCAGTATCGGGCTGATAATATCATCATACTATTTGTAAATGGATGGTAAATGAACTGTACTTACATTGCGCTTTTCCAGTCATACTGACCGTTTAAAGCGCTTTACACCACATGTCACATTCACCCAGTCACACTCACAATCATAAACACATTCATACCCAGATAGGCACATCGTGGCAACGTGGGGTTCAGTGTCTTGCCCAAGACTGCTCTTCCACCCTGCATGCCCAAAATCCACTTCTCTCTCCGAGATAAAGCAAGTTCAGATGTTTATGGCAACAGTAATACAGTTGTTCGATAAAGTGTTTGTCCCCTTCCTGATTTCTTTTTTTTTTTTTGGCATGTTTGTCACACTTAGATATTTCAGATCAAACAAATTTAAATATTAGTCAAAGGTAACACAAGTAAACACAAAACACAGTTTTTAAATCAAGATTTTTATGAGTAAGGGAGGAAAAAAAAAACCAAGCCTACATGGCCCTGTGTGAAAAAGTGATTGCGCCCCCCATCTTTCCACATCTTTGGAAAGCTGAGTTCAATTTCTCTAGCCACACCCAGGCCTGATTACTGCCGCACCTGTTCTCCATCCAGAAATCACGTAAATAGGACCTGCCTGACAAAGTGAAGTAGACCAAAAGATCCTCAAAAGCTAGACATCATGCTGTGATCCAAAGAAATTCAGGAACAAATGAGAAACAAAGTCAGTTGAGATCTATCAGTCTGGAAAAGGTTCCAAAGCCATTTCTAAAGCTTTGGGACTCCAGAGAACCACAGTGAGAACCATTATCCACAAATGGTGAAAACATGGAACAGTGGGGAACCTTCCCAGGAGGGGCCGGCCGACCAAAATGACCCCAAGAGCACAGCGACGACTCCTCCAAGAGGTCACAAAAGACCCCAGAACAACATCCAAGAACTGCAGGCCTCACTTGCCTCAATGAAGGTCAGTGTTCATGACACCCCCATCAGAAAGAGACTGGGGGGCAAAAATGGCTGCATGGCAGAGTTCCAAGACCAAAACCACGGCTGAGCAAAAAGAACATAAAAGCTCGTCTCAGTTTAGCCAGAAAGCATCTTGATGATCCCCAAGACTTTTGGGAAAATACTCTGTGGACTGACGAGACAAAAGTGGAACTTTCTGGAAGGTGGAGGTCCCATTACATCTGGCGTAAAAGTAACACGGCATTTCAGAAAAGGAACATCAGAGCAACAGTAAAATATGGTGGTGGTAGTGTGATGGTCTGGGGCTGTTTTGCTGCTTCAGGACCTGGAAGACTTGCTGTGGTAAATGGAACCATGAATTCTGCTTCTACCAAAAAATCCTGAAGCAGAACGTCCGGCCATCTGTTGGTGACCTCAAGCTGAAGCGCACTTGGGTTCTGCAGCAGAACAATGATCCAGAACACACCAGCAAGTCCACCTCTGAATGGCTTAAGAACAACAACATGAAGACTTTGGAGTGGCCTAGTCAAAGTCCCCACCTGAATCCCATTGAGATGCTGTGGCATGACCTTAAAAAGGCGGTTCATGCTGGAAAAGCCTCCAATGTGGCTGAATTACAACAATTCTGCAAAGATGAGTGGAACAAAATTCCTCCACAGCGCTGTAGAAGACTCACTGCCAGTTATCACAAACGCTTTATTGCAATTGTTTCTGCTAAGGGTGGAACAACCAGTTATTAGGTTTAGGGGGCAATCACTTTTTCACACCCCCCTTAAAAATAAAAATCTACCGGGTTTGGAGATTGAGCAGAAAACAAATCAAAGACCATCCCAGTTCCTATCCTTGGACTGACTACTTGCTGTAATCCCTCCATCTTGCAGAGGTAAGGTGCCACTTTTCCTTCAGAGATCAAGGATTATTGGCCAAAAAGTTTCTCCAACTATGTTTTCCAATGAGGTCAAGGGAAAAGCTATTTGATCGTACCTGAAGTATTGAACTGTTTGTGCAGGTGAAGGCCAACAAGACTTAAACATTTAAGGCTTTTCAGACGCCACTCTGCAGTAAATTTAAGATTTATGACCAAGTTCAGTCAGAGAAACTGGCCAAAACAACAAGAGATTAAAATGACTTATATAGCCCAGTATCTCCAATCAGAACTGGTCACCCCCCAGTTTGAAGTTCATAGAGCCAGATGAAACCACAATGCAAACATGGAAACGTCCACTCATGACAGAGTAATTACGCTGCAGCAGCAGTTAACCACCATCAAAAGCTGCAAACATACTTGTGAACAATTCAATTTAACATCCATCGCATTTTCAAGACGAATCAAGACCTTGTTTTTAGAGAAAACTAACCCACAAAAATACTCATTTTAGCATGCATTTGTTCATTTACATGTCTCGGAACAATAGTAATAACAATAATAATAATAACTTGAACTTGCACAGTGCGTTTCAAAGAACCTAAGGTTGCTTTACAGAGGAAATAAAAAAAAAAAAACCTACAAGGACAAAACAACGGGGAAGGGAACCAATTAATTGGGAGAGGCCAGGAAGAAAAGGTGGATTCTGAGAGACTGATACATCGGCCGGCCGATATCTTAGGCCGATATTTGTGGTTTTTGATGGTATTGACACTGGCCAGTATGTCAGATGTGTTGGCTGATACCCCCCACTCAGCATTAGGGGTGTAACAATACAGTGGGTACGGGAAGTATTCAGACTTTAAACTTTTTACTCTGTTTAATTGCAGCCATTTGCTAAAATAAAAAAAGTTCATTTTATTTCTCATTAATTTACTCAGCACCCCATCTTGACAGAAAAAAAACAGAAATTTAGAAATTTTTGCAAATTTATTAAAAAATAAAAATTGAAATATCACATGGTCATAAGTATTCAGACCCTTTGCAGTGACTCATATTTAACTCATATTCTGTCCGTTTCTTCTGATCCTCCTTGAGATGGTTCTACTCCTTCATTGGAGTCCAGCTGTGTTTAATTAAACTGATTGGACGTGATTAGGAAAGACACACACCTGTCTATATAAGAGCTTCCAGCTCAGAGTGCATGTCAGAGCAAATGAGGATCATGAGGTGGAAGGAACTGTCCAAGGAGCTCATAGACAGAATTGTGGTGAGACACAGATCTGGACAAGGTTACAAAAGAGTTTCTGCAGCACTAAAGGTTCCTGAGAGCACGGTGGCCTCCATAGTCCTTACATGGAAGAAGTTTGGGACGACCTGAACTCTTCCTAGACCCGGCCGTCCAGCCAAACTGAGCAATGGTGGGAGAAGAGCCTTGGTGAGAGAGTAAAGAAGAAGCCAAAGATCACTGTGGCTGAGCTCCAGAGATGCAGTAGGGAGATGGAGAAAGTTCCACAAAGTCAGCATCACTGCAGCCTCCACCAGTTGGGGCTTTATGGCAGAGTGGCCCGATGGAAGCCTCTCCTCAGTGCAGACATATGAAAGCCCGCATAGAGTTTGCCAAAAACACATGAAGGACTCCCAGACTGAGAGAAATAAGATTCTCTGGTCTGATGAGACCAAGATTGAACTTTTTGGAGTTCATTCTAAGCGGTATGTGTGAAGAAAACCAGACACTGCTCATCACCTGCCCAATACCATCCCAACAGTGAAACATGGTGGTGGCAGCATCATGATATGGGGGTGTTTTTCAGCTGCAGGGATTAAAGGACAAATGAATGCGGCCAAGTACAGAGATCCTGGAAGAAAACCTTTTCCAGAGAGCTCAGGAGCTCAGACTGGGCCAAAGGTTCACCTTCCAACAAGACAATGACCCTCAGCACACAGCTGAAATAACCCACTATTATTATGAAAATGGCTTTATTTTGAAGTTCCTCTGACATTTTCACAACAAAATACATGTTTATAGTTGTGCAGTTGATAGATGAGACAGGGACATTATACTGCAAAGCTTACAGTTATTAAGAAACAACCTCGTTAATCACTTAGATTTTTACATTTGATATTGATCGACGGGTCCTCAATCAAATCAAATCGTACTGTGACTGAATTTGAGATATCGGCAAACATCGAATCGCCTGGCCACTGTATAATACCACATCATGATCAAACCAGTGATTTACCCCTCTCCTCAGCATACATAAGAGAGCTTCTCAAGAGATAAAACCTCACGGTTGACTGCACAGATCGGTATCGGTTGATATTGATATCGGTGAAAAAGCCAATATCAAACATCCCTAATATACAGTATATCTATTCCAAGTTTAATGTTTCTAATTAATAGCTGTTTACAAGTGCACTGCATCTTTTTTTAGATATTTATTTGAAGTGCTTTTTTCTTTTTTATATTAAAAGAGTTGTAAAATTACTTCTCATTGTATCCTTCATTATACTAATTTGGGAGTCAAATGAAGTATTGGCCCCAAATATCGGCAGATTGTATCGGCTATTGGCTGAGGCTGATAATAAAAATCGGTATCTGTACCAGCCCTAAAAAAAAATAGTACCGGTCGATTCCTACTCTGAACTATCTGGAAGGACGATGAACCCGAAATAAAACTGCACTGAGCAGACGAGCTAAAGCGCCTGTTTATTTCTGGGATGTGATTCTGCAGCTCCGCCTGTCAGCTTTCATTTATGCAAACTGCATTAATTCACTTGCAAGATGACGCCTTAATTGTCCTGATTGCATTGAAAGTAATTGATTACTCTGCTGCAGAAAACTGAGTAATTGCTGAACATGTAATGCATCACAGATGAGCGTGTTTACACGGACGCTCCAGCTTGGAACTGGTTAAAACCAGTTTATAGGAGTTTTCATGATTTGCTCGACTAGTCGCATTCAGGAAGAGACGGAGCACAACAGCTCGAGTACTATCTAATATTCTGTGCAAGCAGCCAGAGCTCTGACGAGCTGCACCCGCTGTCCGCATCCAATCATGTGCCAGCTCCGTCTCCCAGCCTGGATGTGATTGGCTGACAGCTTATTACCCACATGGCTGGGGCTCAGACAGCAGAACTGATTGGCCGTTGGACGGGGAATAGAAATGCGATTGTTTGACTTGAAGGGGGAAGGGGGGAGGGGGAGAGTGTAAATCTGCTGTTGGGTTTAAGGTGTAAAATGCAAATGAGACATTACGCTCACAAGACATTTAAATTAAACTGAAATTAACAGTTTCACTTTACAAGAGTGAGCCTTGGAGGTGTCCATGTTCCAGAACACACACATGAAATATCACCTAAAGTAGATTCACTTCACACACCGGTCTGCACGATTCTCCTTACTGCGCTGCTTTTGTCTCAGATGGAAAATACCTGCAAACCTAAGAGTGAATGCAGTAAAAAAAAAAGGCAACTCTGGTTTAAACGTTCCATACGAGGGGAACTTTCTGAAGCCGTCGAGTCAGCAGGAACATCATCAAAGCGAAGAAACCGGGTCTGAATAAACCCTGCTCCCTAAAAATAACTTGATGTCTACGCTTAGTGGCAAGCTTTTCACAGCCCAGGAGGTGACATGACAGCGATGAAGTTCCACTTAAGCTACTAAAACACCAGAGATGCCACAAAGTGTAAAAAGTTGATGTTTGAGGTCAGAGAGGACTTTTTAAAATATTTAACCGAAGCCATCGTCGTTGTCAGGCTCTCCCCCTTCCTCCTGCGCGTTATGTGATTTTTTTTATTCATGTAAAAAGTCTGCAAAGCTCCAAAAATGCTGTTTAGCCTGGAAATGTCTGAAATACAGAGGAAATGAGAAAAAAATAGAATGAGGTGACCAATAAGACAGGACAAAGCTTAAAGAAGTAGTACTAGAAGAAGAAGTTGGGGCATTACAGAAGAAACTTGACATAAAGAAGCTGTTTTTCTGAAATAAAATCATTTTACACCAATTATTTGCTGTTTCTCTGCAGTAGGTGGATTTTTTTGGTTTTAATAAGGAGATTGTCCACTGTGATGAGTAGGCTGCGACTTCAGGCCCGGAGGATTTGGTCCAGGGCTCTAATGAACTTTTTGACCAGCAGCCAATGTGGCTGGTGGATTTCTACAGTTCCAGCCAATTACAATTTCCACTAGCCTCTTTTATTTTAAAGAAAGTGAAGCGGGTTACAAATGCAACTGTATGCATTCAATCATATCTGTTTCTCTAACTCATTTAAGTTTTTAATCATGAAAATAAAAAAGAATGACAGATGAGTTGTCCCTGCAGTTATTCAACTTCTAAATGATCTGATCGGACGTGTTGGTTGTTCTGGCATTCATGTTGGTTTCTTGTTCCTGAAAAACGAATTGCTCCAAGGATATGATACCATACGATGCAATATGATACGATGTGATGTGATAAAACACAGTATGATACAATACACAATGATGCAATGTGATACGATGCAAGGCAACACAATATGATACCATATGATACATTACACCATGATACGATACGATACAGTACAGTATGATGCAATGCAAAACAATACGATACAATGTGATACAACACTAAATGATACGATACACATAGGGATGGGTACCTTTCACATTTGAATCGATATGGTACCAACTTTCGGTACCTGTGAATCGGTACCGGTACCAAACGGTACTAGTTTTCGGTACTTTTATGTGTTTATATGGCAATAACAGATTTATTTCTCATTCTCAACATAGTATTTTTTAATAATATATTAAAGCAAAATCCAGCTGTTTCTCTATGATGTCAGAGCGTCTGGTAACAGGGAAACTTAACAGTTTCCTCAAGTTTTTTATAGCCTACAGCACATTTCATGTAGCCTACAGGAAAATTCAAAGTGCTTTAGATAAACCAAGCATGCAGCGGGGTGTAAAGGGGAAAATGATTAAGAACAAAAAGTAGACGTATGATTTTAAAATGATAAACATCAAAAATATTTAAGATTAAAAAGAGAGAGCATAGAGACGTGCAGATTTGAACTTTAGAGTAAAATCTATGTGAATGCAGCTGAGAACAAGTGTTTCAGCTGATCTGAGACTTTCTGAGAGTTTGTTCCAGACGAAATAATAATAATAATGACAGAATAATTTAATGAGAAAAAGGACGGAATATTCTCCGACACTAAACTGATTTTGTGGCGGCGTTTTGTCGCAGGTCTGGAGGCCGTAATCCTGCTGCAGGGATCAGGTTACTAACTTGATGCAGACAGTTTCTGCCGTGCTGGTTAAACCATACAAGCTGTTTTAGAGACGCAGACTTATTTATCAGATGTAAGTCTGGTGGCTGGTGCACCCGCGTGTGGAAACTCCGCTGTGATGAAGAGTTTAATAAAGATGTGGGATGCCACAGAGGGAGGGAGGGAGGGACGTGACATGCGCGTCCCCCCAGATCTGGTTTACTGTCTTGGTTGATGCTAAACTCAGTAAATATTCACATCGTATTAAGTTGTTGAACGGCAGTTTGTGAACCTGCTGGTTATTATCTGCCCCCGATTACATCTGTTCAGCCGCCGAGGCGCTGACGGACTTCTCCCTCTTTTTTCTGCGGGCTGCGGATGACGCGAACGGAGCTTTGAAAAGAATATTGTATTTAATCAGCTGCTTCCTCAGATCAGACGTGTTCCCGCCGCTGGCATCACAAATAATGCAGCGAACTTGATGTTTTAGAGAAGTGAAGCAGGAAAGCTTCTGACTGAACATGCGGCCGCTGCTGCTGATGTCATGCTGCGATGCAACGTTCACGTGCGGCACAGAAATAACAAACTCCTCCACTACCTCACATCAAAAAGGATGCATTTAGGTACCGAAACATGGTACCGTTTGATTTTACGTGAATCGGTACCCGGTAGTACCGACGGAGTTCGGTAGGTACCAATAAAAGTACCGATTTCGGTACCCATCCCTAGATACACCACAATGCGATACAACACAAAATGATACGATACACCACGATAAGATGCAACACAGTAAGATACGATGCAATGCGACACAATATGATACAATACGATACAGAAAAATACGGTGCGATACAACACGATATGATACGGTACAACACAATGCAATACAACACGATAAAACGTATGATACAACACGATGCAAAACAATACAATCATTTTCCATTTTTTTTTAATAACTCTTTGATTATCAACTTTAGTCTTAAAGCCAGACTGATGAGGAGTCCTGGAATGAAAAAGCCTTCTGTTTCCTCACTGTGGACCAAACACCCCCATAAAAGTTTCATCCAGACCTACCCATAATAGCATCTCTTTGTATTTCTGGGTTTCTTTTTTCCTCTATTTCATTACAACCCCCCCCCCCCCCCCCATTTGTCTCCTTTTCAGCCTAAACTCACTCTCATGTCTTTCTGTCCTCCTTCACATTTTGGGGCAGGACCCAGGGGTCCGATTCCCACCCGCCTCCCCACACACTTCACAGATGAAGTGCTTCTCTTTTGTCTCTGTTTCATTGCTTCCTTTCATTCTCTCTGCAGTCGAGCTCCACTTGTCCACCAATTATCTTTAGCTTGTTCAGATAAGAGCTGCTCCATATTCAACAGACAAGAAGGAAATAAAGAGGAGAGAGTCTGAATGTTAAAGCAGCGGCGGCCAAACCTGCAGCCACGGACCAACCCGCTGCAAATAAACAGCTGCAGCAGGATGCTGCCGGAGGCTTAAATGTTCATTACATCCCATAATAAGAGAGTGTTGCACAGAAAAAATATTCTGATTACTTGTGTATGAGATGTGGCGATGTTGAACTCCAGTTTGTCCCGAGGAGGTGGCTGAAGAACGGTCACAACAGGGTTCAGCGACGGGAGGGAAAACGAGCCCAGAAACCTGGATGGAAATCTCAGATTTACCAGGATTAATAAACTAATCTGTTGCTTCGACCGCCTTCACTCTTACATCTTTAAAGGATGCAGAAATTTACAGATTCGGCTCCCCGTGACCCGAATCAGGAATCTCCGGTGAGGTGTTAATGATCAACCTCATCTACGCTCGTCAAACCCGAACCAGAGCCTAAACTCACTGTGAAAATGCCCTCGTGTTGCATTCAATGCCCCCTAAACCAAGATAAACCTTGTAAAGATCAAGATGAGTGGCCAAGAATAAGACTTTGACGAGTCAATACAAAGTCAAGACAAGGACAAGTCCTTGTCTTTATAGACTAATCCGGCCAAACGCTGCCAGTAGACTGTCCGCCATCACACAGGAAATTTTTCATACCCTCCAATTAAAGGAGGAAAAAAATCAGTTCTCAGTGAAATAAGATGAAATTGACAAAAGTAATAATAAATAAAAATTCTATCAAAATCATGACACTGATTTTGAATAGTGGTTTGAAAGAAATGTAAAAAACAAACACACAAAAAATAAAACAAGTAAACAAGCATGATGGGGCTCTGAAGCTAAAATTTTGTTGGCAATCACTGCAATCAGGTGTTTTCTCTAATGTCAATGAAGTTCGTGTTTTTAACTCTGGAGTCTATGTGGATTTGCTGTGTTTTGAGCCCCTATAGGGGATTATCACGCTTACCGGAAGTTCCCGGTATTTGGACACTTCCTCTTCCGGGCCATGTTAACGACAGCCGTTCCTGCTCTGTTATACTGTTTAAATCGGATAAACTCCAAACATAGTTAAGTTTTCATTCCAGACTGAAGTGATACTGGATCAAAAGCTGGATCAAAGCGATCGATTTGCCGCGGTGAAGGGCCGAATTTTATAATAAAACACACGTTTGTTTGTCGCCGGTGGGGCACAACACCGGCACTTCACAGCATGCTAGCATTAGCAAGCTAGCGTTTTCTGACGTGCTTAACATTGTGCGTCTTAAAGCACACAAACATCTGAAAATCGGGTCTGTACCCCCCCGTTTCCAGTGGAACAACTGGGGACTGCCAAGAAAGGAGACGCTTTCAGATGATTGTGTGTTTTCAGCCGCACAAAGTTAGGCACGTTATCGAGCTGGCTAATGCTAGCCTGCCAAAACGACTGTGCAGACTGCCGTGTGTTGTTTTATTATGAAGTTCGGTCCTTCACCGCGGCGAATCGGTCGTTTTGATCCACTTCTTCCTCAGCATCACTCAGTCTGGAATGAAAACTTGGCATTGGCGTTTATCCGGCAGTCTGCATAGTCGTGTTGGCAGGCTAGCATTAGCCAGCTCGATAACGTGCCTAACTTTGTGCGGCTGAAAACACACAAGCATCTGAAAGCGTCTCCTTTCTTGGCAGTCCCCAGTTGTTCCACTGGAAACGGGGGGGTACAGACCCGATTTTCAGATGTTTGTGTGTTTTAAGACACACAATGTTAAGCACGTCAGTAAACGCTAGCTGGCTAATGCTAGCATGCTGTAAAAGTGCCGGTGTTGTGCCCCACCGGCGACAAACAAACGTGTGTTTTATTATAAAGTTCGGCCCTTCACCGCGGCGAATCGATCGCTTTGATCCAGCTTTTGATCTAGTATCACTTCAGTCTGGAATGAAAACTTAAGTATGTTTGGAGTTTATCCGATTTAAACAGTATAACAGAGCAGGAACGGCTGTCGTTAACATGGCCCGGAAGAGGAAGTGTCCAAATACCGGGAACTTCCGGTAAGCGTGATAATCCCCTATTGGATGGAGAAAGAATTACCATTTTTGTGCAACAGAGAAGTAGACTCTCTGTTGCCCCATGGTCAAAATCAGCCAATACTGCCTGATGGCATGATTTGGGCCGATATCATGCTATTCTTCTGTTTTTATACAGTTAAGTCCCCAAAGGAAGAAAGAAAACACAATATCCTATTTTGGTGAGTTTTTTTTTCCTTTTTAAATCCTTAAAGGGATATTGTGTAAGTTCTCCTGTTATTTATTCACAAAAACTGATTATTTGGTTCAAAAGTGTTTTTTCATTAATCAGTAATCTCTCCCATCAACAAACTGAAGTGCTCCTCTAAGTTCTAAATTTGCCGTTCGTATCATTCATTTACACATTGAGCGGGGCGGCTCGGTGGAGGCTGCCATGTCGTATCGCCATGTTTTTGCGTTCTGGAGAAGCGTGACAGCAGGAAAACACAGAAACTCACCGGACACACCGGAGTTTTCAGCTCAGTTCGAGGTAATGCCTTTGAAAAGTCACCACGCTGCAGTGGGGAGAAACCAGCGTCTCACTGATGCTGGGTTCACGTGCAGTCGGGCAGACGGCCGTTGGTAACAAACCAGATGTCATTTTAATCAATGAAGCCGAGCGAAAGACGGTAAAACATGGGTCAGGGAAAACAATACGACATCGCCATGACAACAAATCAGATGTGGACTGATGTCACTGTAACTGACGGACCACGTCTTCACATAGAGGCCGGTGATAACTTTACATGCAGCGGATGTCGTCGGTCTGCCCGGTTTCACGCGAATGCAGCATGAAAAGTACGAGGGAGCTGCTCGCGATTACACAATGTCCCTTTAAAGTTACAGTGTAAAAAAATCAAATGTCAGTGGCAGAAAAATGTGATATGATTCAAAACTGTGTTTCTGTTTATGTGCAATCGCTGCACGAGAACAGCTGTTATCTTATGATTTTCTCAGAACGAGTCATTTGTATCTTTAAAAAAGTAGTTACTCGTAGTACAGTCACAGCTGAGATCACTGGATCCACTCACAGATAAAAACATCTTCATGTCTGGGAGAATTTTGGCCACTAATGGCCACCATACATTCACAACAGTGCTTGGAATATGAAGTCATTTCAAAGAAAAACATCTTTTCTTTCAAGTACGCATCTTTACCACTAGATGTCAGTAATCCTTACATACTGTACCTTTAAAGTAGAAATAAAACTGGTTTCTTTAAAATGACAGCAAATTTTCCATCGTGAGCATTTCCACAAAATGATAGATTGTCTCTTTTTCAAAAGGTCCTGAAACATTTGTGTCTCTAAACAACTTTAATTAGCTGGTTGAAGCAAAAAATGTCTGTTAATGATTGTAAAGTTTGCAGAGCCATGACCGAGACCAAAACTGGGACCAAATCTAGATCAAACCTTGAGACAAAGAAGAAGAACCAGCATAGATGAGAAAAATTGCAACCTAATAAAAGATAAAAATATCTAAGAAGTCAAAACTAGATGAGATGCTGACTTTTCAGGTGGTTGTTGGGGTTTTTTTCCCTCCGTTCACTCAGACTGGAGGCCCTTTCTAGACACCTATATCAGGTTTTTCTGGTTTCAGAAGAGTTTTCTTGGTCCTGATGAAATTTAACGGCTTCCTCTTTGCATGCTCCGCATCTCCACCAAGTTTCATTAAGTTCAGTCACACAGCTTTTATTTAATCTAGCTGACAAAAAGACAAATGGCACTGAAAACATGCCTCCGGGGATCAAATTAGAATATTTTAGAAATGCACCGAGTATTGCGGCCCGTGTCTCTTCCTGTCAACATGGAGGACACAAACAAACCTGCGTTAATAAACTGTTAATTTGCCAGAGAAGTGAAGTTAAAGGGCTTGTTGTGTCTGCGACAGTGAAACCTCCGCATGGCGGCTGGACCGTGGACCGGCGGAAAGCAGGTTCCCCTGAGACCGTCTCAGCAGTTCAGCTCCTACTTCATTAAAAATGAAAAGCAAGCAGAGACGAGGCAGGACCGTCACGGCCGAACGAACCCGATGCAGCAACACGGACGGCGATCCCGAAGACGTCCAGCTGTCCGTCCCCATGCAGATCTCTGTCTGCAAGCAGGAAATCCATATACGCAGAGGAGACTCAGAGGACAGCGTCCATCAGAGCGCCCGGGGGCCGGGTGATTGGCTTGGCTCGCGGCCAGCCCAGCCAATGGCAGGCCTGGATTCCCCGACATTGATAAAAGCTGGGAAACATTTAGCAGCGTTGACCTTTAGAGCCGTAAAACACCTGGAAAACGATGCTGTAATAGCAGAAATGACTTGATTAGTCTCATTTGCTGCCTGGCTGTTAAAAATGTCCCGTCTGTGGGAGTAATGGAGTCGTCTCGTGCAAGCGCTGCTGATGCCGAGCTGGGGGGCGGTGTCAGTTTCACCTGGATGCCAGCGTCTCATGTTAAAGAGCAAATCTCAGTGATGAGGCGATCAGAGGCTTTCATTCCTTCATATCTTCCTCTCAGTAAGTTGGTTATGCTTAAAAGGATGATCTGAGGGTTTATTGCAGGGAGCAACCTTTACAATCCAAAGAGACATTTTTTGCTTCAACCAGCTAAATAAAAGTTGTCTAGAGCTGCAAATGTAACGCTATCTTTGGAAAAAGGGACAAAATATATTTTTCATAGATACTTACTGTAGAAAATGGGCTGTTATTTCTAAGGAACCACACTTTTATTTCTGCTTTAAGGTTTTGAAATGAAAAATAAATGAAAAAAAAAAAAAGATAGTGTATTTTTTTCAATGGGATTTCACTGTTTAAAAAACAGAACGGATGTGATATCAGCCGGTACTGGCAGGATATCGACCGATAGAATTAACAAGGGATGTCTGATATTATCGGTCGAGCCGATAATATCGGTGATATGTTTGCCTATTTTTATTATGTTTTTTACCTGTAGCACTTTGACATTTCTTTAATGTAAAGTGGATAACAAATACAATTTATTATCATTATTATTATTATCATTATTGGACAATATTGGCATTAAAATGTGATATTGGAACATATCTATCGTTTTTTGGAGCCGATATTTTGTAAAATGAAATTCCATTACAGAGCAACAAAATTTCGTGGGATCTTGCTCCATTAGCGGTCCAGCATGTAAAAAAGTCCCCGTTATTGTGGAAGAACTTCATTTCCCAGCATTCCTTTCAGAGTTATGTGACTACGGTGCAGCTGCTGCTGCTACAGACTGACCTGCTTTGAAGCTGCTGATAATATGTCTGGTTTTAAGTTGTTGGTTAAAGGATAAGTTTTTTTTTTCCAACCTGGACCTTAATTCTAGGAGTTTATACGTGCACTCACTCCCCAGTAAAATTTCTGTATCACTCTGACTCCTACGTGAGATATTTATATTTTTTCACGATCAGCGTATGTCCATATAACGGGAGGAAGCGGGGCAGCCAGAGCATTATCTGCCGCAATACTCCTTTAATTTCATCAATGCTTTCTAATGAATGAACAAACTAACGAGTACCATTGAACTGTGACGTCAGGTTTTGCTCTTCGTTTGTTATTGGGGTCATTCAACACTCTACTGGCCGTGTGCCCCCTTGATGCGTGTTACCATGGTAACGCTGAGAGCAGGAAGTAGCTTACCGGACAGACAACAACAGACCCAGCACAACTCTTTTCTTTTCTCCATTCATTCTTCCCTCAATAATATGAAGTCTGCCAGTACCACATGCTGAAACAGCCCTCACCATGATGCTCCCACCTCCAAACTTCACTGTTGCTATGGTGATTTTGGTGCCATTTCTCCTCCAAATATGTTGTGTCTTTTGACATCCGAAGAGTTCAGTTCTGGTCTCATCTGACCAGACTATGTTTCCCAGAATGCCATGGGTTTGTCCAGATGTTGTGTTGCAAACTTCAAACCAGCATCAACCTGCTTCTTCTTCAGAAATGGAGTCTTGCGTGGTGTGCGTGCATGAAGGCCATGGCGGTTGAGTGCATTCCTTCTTGTTTTCTCTGAAACAACTGTAGCTGCTGGTTCCAGGTCTTTCTGAAGCTCTCCACCAGTGGTCCGTGGAGCAGCTGGAGACACCTTTCTGATGATTGTTCTGACTCCTTTCAGAAGCTTGTGTATTTGCAGCCAATAGCCTTCAGTGTGTTTGCAATAATAAGGTTGCGTAGGTCTTTAGTCAGCCTTTTGTTTTTACCCATCATGCAATGCTTCTTGTCTGACACCTTGGTGATGAGAAACCTTTTTAAAGGCATCAATCAGGACTAAACCAGCTGATATAACTTTGCTCTGATAGAGGACAGGATTACTTTCTAAATACTGACAGACTCCAGCTGCTTTCTTGGCTTTCAGATATTTTTGTCTCCATTTCTTCATGTGTTCAATACTTATTCCCTGTGTCATTTCACTTTATTACACATAACTTCATTTATGGACATAAATGTTAGGATTTCTTTGTATGTGTGCATTATTTGGGTTGTTGCCAACATCTGGTGAAAACTTCATGTCAATAACTCTACTAGAAATATATTTTCTGAGAAAAATGTTGACGTGTTCAGTACTTTTTTTCCCCACTGTATGTTTATGTAAACATCAACTTGGGTGATGAAACATAATTGTGCAGTAATCATCCAATAGGACGCTCGTAGCTATTTGCTTAGTTAAAGGTTGAATATGGAACATTTTTATTAAAAGCTACATATTTTTTAAAATAATACCAGGTCGTTTGGGGGTGTACAGAATGAAAGTACATTTCCCAGAAAAATTATATTTAGCCTAAAAATAATTATAAAATAATTTTTACGGGCTCAATAATGGCATCGTATTTACGTCTATAAGCCGATACACGCCGCCATTGCAGGTTGCCAAATATAATCTCTGTGTGGAAACAGTATTTCGGTCATAGTCAGGCTTGTACAGGGGAAAACCGTGGAGATGACGAGTGAAGCAGCTGCTTCAGAGTCCTGGAGATGTTATCTGTTTCTGAGGAGGAGTGACCTGAGAAGAGCAAAACCTGGAGTAAATTTAGGTGAAGACTTCACTAAATGGACCCACATAAACGTTTTCCACAGAGTAAAACACGGAAATGGCGACTTTCCTCCTGGATCGGTGAGATAGCTTGTTTGCTAACATGGCTAACGTTAGCCTGTCAGTTATAAACTCCTCTGCGATACGTGTTGGACATGCTGCAGACTGTTGGTCACTTGTATTGGCGGCCAGCCTGGCATCCCAGCGGCTGGAGTTGTTTTTCTGCCGTTGCAACTACAACGTAGACACACGTGATGTCGCTGTTCTGTCCGTATTCCATATTCAACCTATTAAATGCTTTGCATTGGCCGTGCAAACAGCTGACCTCTTGGCAATAAGAGATGCTATCATCAGTCCATGCAGGGCAGGGATCCCCTATTCTGGTCCTCGAGGGCCGGTGTCCTGCAGGTATTATGAGCTGCCTGGCTGCAACACACCTTGTGACATATGCAGAGCTTGATGTCAAGCTCTGCACAAGTTTGCTAATTACCTACTGATTAGAGTCAGGTATGTTGCAGCAAGGGAGCTCCTTGTACCTGCAGGACACCGGCCCTCGAGGACCGGAATTGGGGATCCCTGATGTAGGAAGTGATTGATGTTTTCAGACTGTCTGGACGAGCGCGACCCAAGTTTTAAATGAAAGAAATGCATTATATTCATCTATAAGTCCAGCAGTGCAGCTTACAGTAAAATCATGCCTCAGAGTTGCAGGAGAGAATTTACTGTCAAGTTAAACAATCCTTTGTCTGTTTAGATGGCAGCTGAATAATAACGTGCCTCCGAGTCGGAGGCAGAAAGTGAAGTTCGGGCCTCCCGCTGCAGCAGTTTGAGCCGACGCTTATCTAACCGCCGTCTGTGGACTCGGAGCAGATGATTCAGCTGCGAGTCGCTGTTGCTCGACACCCATTATCTCTGGCGGACAGCTGTCACACAATCCATTGCTCTCACATACGTGTACAATAAGTGGTTGCCATGGCCACGGCCAGTCGGCAGCTCTCGGTGAGCGGCGGCTGTCATGATGTTTACAGTAAATGCGGCCGAGGTGGCGGAGAGTCGCGTCTCCACCTGACGGAGACGAGCTTGTTCAACAACAGATGGGCTTTTATATAATATCTTTATTCTGTCGTCCGTTTTGTTTGCAGCCTTATTTCTCCATCTGTTTCGTTTGTCTTCCTCCCTCTCCCCTTCTCCTCCCTCCTTCCTCCGGCTCTTCTCTCCACATTTTGCCACCCGGACCTCTCTCTCCCTCCGCCATCTGTTTCTCTCTGTTTCCTCCGTCACGCTTGGTGCCTCGCCAACTGCTCGTGCTCGGCTGACCCAGCATCAGTCCTGGTGTGCTGCAGCATCCTGTTGACCCCGTGTTAACTCTGCATTGTAGCGGACTGAGCGCGCTCCAGATCCGTGCTGTTTGTGACCCTGTGGTCGCAGCCGACGCCGAGGATTTGTCACAGACTTCACAAAACGAGCATTCTGGGTGTCTCAGGCTCCAGCAGCATGCTGATGACTTATCTGCAGAGGTCTGGCGGTGTGTCTGTGATGTGCAACTCATCTTTAACAGCTTCCAGGTGGTCCATGTTTGAAGTTAAACTTGGTCTTCTCTGTACAGAGGACATTTCTGCCACTGTGACATCAGGATGAAGTAGGAATGATGATTGATAAAAGGTGCTATGACATCAAACTTAACTTTTCTGGGGTTTTGGGGGTATAATATGATCTGTTGTGCACTGATGAGGCCATGAGAATGTCCAGAGTGAGAATCAGAGTTCCTGTTCATGGTCTGTCAGCTTTGTCTCTCTGTTCAAAAACGGTTGAATCAGACAGCAGCTTATTATTCTACGTAGTTCAGTCATTCTACGTAATTTAATTGCTGCAATTAGAGTACACTATCAAGCAAACAGCCTCCCCCTCCTCTCCTAACGGTCTATGCACCCTCCGCTTCGCTGCAGTACTATATAAACCCTCAAAAAGTGTTAAATCAACTCCTACAGAGTTGATTTAACTCTAGACTTTTTGCTGTGTCATAATCAGGGGGAAGCTCCTGGAGTAAGTGATGGAACTCCCCGAACTCAATCCGGCACAGAGACGTCCAACGATGTTCTCTGGCCTCGTGGAGCAACTAAAGCCAAGCAGCTGCTCAGTGGAAAAACACCGGGTCCAGCACTTTGCTCTGACGCGCGTCTTGAGCGTCTATGTCAAGCGACCAGACCAGAGTTCAACTTTGATCATAAAGTAGAGTTCTGACTCAGTGCAGCAGCTGCACCGTAGTCACATGACTCTGAAAGGAATGCTGGGATATGAAGTTCTTCCACAATAACAGGGACTTTTCCACATGCTGGACCAACGCTGATGGAACAAGATCCCACGAGATTTCTATGCTCCGTAACGACATCTCACGGGATTTCATTTTTCAAAATATTGGCCCAACAAACCGATACTGATATTTTCCAATATCACATTTCATTGCCAAAATCAGCTAATAACATTGGTAGGTTGATAATATCGGACATCCCTACTTTTAACAGGGCTTACATCACCTCCTGGATGACAGATTATCTGACGGGACGGCCACAGTTTGTCAGGATGGGGAATCGTGTCTCTAGGATGAAGGCAAGTAGAGCGGGGCACCACAAGGAACTATCCTAGATCCTTCACTGTTCACCATATACACCTCTTGAATAAAAATCTCTTATTTTAGCTCTTGAGGCTTTTATGGCAGGCTTGTTCGTTTGACCATGAAAAACTCTCAGATTCAGAAAAAAAGCAGATCAAACCCTGCTATCAGCAAATTTCATGATGTTATACAACTAATATTTTCATTGTCAAACTGCAGTTCTATCATGTTTTCTGCACCTAATAGGGCCCCACACACATGGCTGATTCAGCAAAGTGACCCAAGAGGACATCCTCAGAGGAGGACAGAGAGAAGGAAACAGAGATGAGACAATGGTCAACGTTAGACTGGGTTTTACTGGCTGCAGAGAGACGGCATGCAAGACGGATGCTGGATTAGTGTCGTTGGGGCGGAAACAAGTGAAAATCTGTAAAAGTTCGTCTGTTTTTAGTTCATTATCATTAAGTATCCAACCCGAGCACTTTCACAACATCACACCTCTAGACCGTCACAGTTTTATCCAGGCAGCGAGCAGTGAGATGTGAAACATATTCGAAAACCAAGAAAAAAGTCCAGTTTCAGTCCATCTTAGGACGGCCATCACCTGGAGACTCCAGCAGCAGAGAGGAGTGACGTGATTGGGCTGGAAAGTCTGAGCTGTTCTTCAGATCTGTCAGCCCTTCGGCTTCAGCTCAGCTGTCAAAAACCTTTTTTTTTTTAACAGCTCTTTTAACTTGAATCAGCAGATCAACACATTTGTCAAATCAAGTCTTCCCCCCTCAGTGTGAGTGATGCCAAGGTGAAGCCTCATCTCCTCATTAAAGACCAGGAAGAGCTCTTACATCACCGCTGACACATCACACCCTGAACGCTGGTTTAGATCGGTCTGAACGCAGCATCTTTTAATCCACGTGATGACTCTGGGAAGGCGGCTGCAGGTTGCCACGGTAACCAGTCCAAAAAGATAAGGTGTAGAGAGGGAAAACTGGTAGTTATCATAAATGCTGGGAGCCAATCACAGGGCAGGGATGGAGATAAGGATGGTGATCAAACATCGACCGACAGGTAGAACCGATCACATGATTCACGCTTCTTTAAATTCTAACGGAGTCCGTGCAAGCTGTCGCTGTCGTCATAAATTATCCACTTCAAACAAAAATGCTGCAGAGACCCAGAAACGGCTAATAGAGAAGATTAATTAGGCTGGTTCGCAGGATTACACACACACACACACACACACACACACACACACGGGGAAAGTTAATCTAGTAATTAAACTTTTGTGTGATTTCCATTTACCTCATTTTTCCTCCAAGTACAAAGAAAAGTCCAAACTGCCGCCGTCACAAGTCAAACATCAACCGACGGGTCCGAGAGAGACCTGGAAACAATATGAGCTCAGGTTGTGGAGGATGGGGGGGCAGTAATCCTGTAGTAGTGGAGCGCTCCCGCTCCTTAATCAAAACATCTCTTGAAGTGGTGCGCTGGCCTACATTCAGCCCGATGACGGAGGATGTCATCGCTGCGCTACAATTAAAAGAACAAGTGTGATTTAATCCACTTACGCAGATAATCCTGCTTTGTCCGAGCAGCCTTTAGGCGAATGATCGGGCTCATTATGAGGATGTCAGCGTTGGGCTGAAGCGCTGTCCGGAGGTGTGCGTGCAGCTCCGGGCTGAACCCGTTCTGTCGCTAATAACACACATCTGAACGTGTGAACTGAGGTCAGGCGGCCTGGAGACAAACCCACCATCCAAATCCAGTTTCTGATCATTTGTCTGAGCAGAGGAACTATTAGCTCCTCATTCTGAGGCCCTTCAGCACAGGACAGCTCCGCTATGTTTCCCCAGATTTAAATAATAATATATTTTATTTATAAAGCGCTTTTAAAAGGTCTCGAAGCAGCTGTACAGGTCAGATAAAAACAACTGTTTTCTTTTTTTGGAATGACAAAGTTTATTTTGACTTGATGGCAATATAAAACAAACAGAAAAACTGTAAATGAACAAACAAAAAACAACAAAAAAAGTTCAAAAGGAGTAGGTGGAAGCACCCACCCCAGGAACATACAGCAACTTCCATTCATTATGCCATTACAGTCTTTCATAAATCACACAGTCCTACAATAAAGTAGTTATAACTCTGTTCGACCAATATCACTCCCCGAGGAATACATGATCTTTATATTTATATGTTGTAATGATAATAGCAATAACAATGTAATAATGATACAGTAATAATATGGATATAGATAACACTCAAGTTCCTATAACTCACAAGCTCACCAACACTAATAATAGCATAGTAACAACGACAATAACTAATACTGAACTTAAACTAATATGATAATAAAAACATGATTATTAGTAGATATTTGTACTGTTGAAGTATTATATTTTCATATGTTGATATGGATGGTAGGACATCGCCTGTGTTTCTCCCCCAGCCCATTCCAAAGCTTGACCCACAGACAAAAACTTTTTCTACTTGTTTTCTCTCTTCCGGCTCTCAGCGAGTGCAGACGTGCTTCCCTCTGCTCCCGTCTCCCTGCTTTCCCTGCAATCTTTGTCTTGTCTCTCTCAGAGCTTCTGACTGTGTTTTCTCCCAAACTTCTTGGAAATCATGGATCTGGTCGGCTGGTCTCTCAACGCATTGGATAAAATTTTTTCCACCCAAAGACAAGGCTCGGGACAGCCTTCTTGCCCTGCAGAAACGCACCCGGCCGGGTATGTAATGGACTCATGGGGAAAGTGGAGGATTATGTGCCTGTCCGTGCTTTCTGTGGAAGACGTCGAGGACGTATACATTTTTGGATTTATGATAATCGGGTTCCTGCTGATTGGAGCATGCATCTACCTGGTTTATCTGAAATATTATAAGCTGATGGCAGCGGTTGGCAAGCTGCCGGAGGCTGTTTGCCGTGTCGCCAACACTCAGACTAATGCGATCTGTGAGCAGATTCAAAAACTTGTAGCCACTCTGACTAAGAGTGACAAGCAAGAGGAGATTCTGAACTTGCTGCGCAAGATTGATGCAAGCTTGGAGAAATTGACGACCGGCAATTGATGGAAATGACCAAGATTTGGCTGTTTGGAATCGCCATTGGAGACCGCTGGGACTTGAAGGCAGGCAAGAAAACAGATGTCAGCCTGACCCAAACAATCCTACTTATCTAATCTACTCCCCAATGTCCTTGGAGAAACTGCCGAAGTGAAGCTCTGCAACCCCCCTCCCCCCCCCCTTTTTTTTTTTTTTAACCCATTATCACGTCCTCTGCAGAGGGCGGGGACAGTGGTTTCTTTTTTCTCCCCTCCCCCACCTGTCCCAATGTTTTTCTGTTACCCCTCCTGTAAAGCACTTTGTGTGTCCAATGGGTACTGTAAAGGGCTATATAAATAAACTTGATTTGATTTGATTTGATAAGTGCAACTTACATTTTGTTGTATCTCGTAACTGATATGAATCATCTCTGTGGCTGAAAAGGTTTTGTATATTGAAAGTTAATAAGATCCTGCTAGCTTTATACATTCTGTCCTGTATGATAATTAACCAGATCCTGGAGTTTTAGTAACTTGGACTGTATCATCCAAATAAACTATGTATAATAGAGTCCACCTTTGCAATATTAAAAGTGAATGTAATGTACTTTTTTTAACCATTACCCCAAACCTCTATACAGTATGTTAAATAAAGTAATATACAATTAGAGCAAGATAAAACACAACAAATGGGAAACATACAAATTAAAAAACGACAGCAGTTTCAGTAAATGGTAACGGGTGTGGTTCAGGAGACGAGCGGCAGAGTTTTGAATAAACTGGATTTGATTGAGGAGATTGGAGGAAGTGCAGAAAAGAATGCTATTGCAGTCGATGCGGGGGGGGGGGGGGGGGGGGGAAAGCATGGCATGGATCAGGGTTTCAGAGATGGTGGAAAGCCGTTTTATGATATGTTTAATGTGCTGGGTAAAGGAGAGATCGGCGTCAAAGATAATGCCAAGGTTTTGGCAGTGGGGTGAAGGTGACAGAAGAGAGTTATCTAATGAGAGGCGGAAATCTTTGACTGGGGAGGTAAGGGAATCTGGACCAAGAATGAGAAAGTCAGATTTGCTGGAGTTGAGTTTGAGGAAATTATGTTGCATCCAGAGACTAATATCAGTGAGACAGTTTGAAAGAGTTGTCTGGGTCTGGGTGTTGATGGGTTTAGTGGATATGTAAAGTAGAATGTCATCAGCATAACAGTGAAACTGGAGATTGTAACAATGGATGATCTGACCGAGGAGGAGGATATAGAGGATGAAAAGGAGAGGACCAAGTACCAAACCCTGGGGGACTCCTTGGGACAGGGTGGCAATGGATTCTATACACAGCTCCACTACTTCCTGAATTTAAGGTAGCTCCCTTCATTTCCTGTCTTTCATTACTGGATGAATTGATTAATCCAGGTGTGTCTGATCTCAGTACCTGGCCAGACACACCTGGATTAATTAGTTTGTCCAGTAATGAAAGAGGAAACAAAGGAACAACCTTAAGTTCAGGAAGTAGTGGAGTCGTGCATAGAGCCCATTGAGGAGGAGCAGTTGTTTATGGAGATGAACGGTTTTCTGTCTGTAAGATAAGACGTCAACCAGGAGAGGGCGTTGTTAGCAATGTGGTAGAGAGACAGGGTTCCCACTCTTTTCTTGAGGTTATTTTCTAGGACTTTTCCAGCTGCTACAGTAGGACTCAAGTTATCAAAACATAATAGACTAATAAACTCAAGCTTTTGGAGAAGCGTTTGACAATTGTAGCTTGTATTTTGTACAGAGATAAAGCAGTGACGAAGGACAGACAAGGCGGCAACGAAGCGGAGATGAAGGTGAGATGAAGGTTAGATGAGGTGGAGATGAGGCGGCGATGAAGCGGTGACGAAGCAGTGAAGAAGTGAGGACGAAGCAGAGACGAAGGGGCAACAAAGAGAAGACAAAGTAGCAACGTAGCGGAGACAAAGCTGAGACGATGCAGAGATGAAACGGTGACAAAGCAGCGATGAAGCAGCGATGAGGTATAGACGAACCGAAGATGAAGCAAAGAAGCATACTGCTACAATGCAGAGAGAAACAGAGGGAGGAAAAATCATTTTCCAGGACAACTCAAGCTTTTCCAGGACATTTTACTATTTTTGTGATTTTCCAGGTGTTTTCCATGACTGGAAAATTTCTCAATTGTTTTCCAGGATGCGTGGGAACCCTGAGAGATAGGAATCAATAAATCGGGATGGTATGGTTGATCGTGTCAAATGCTGCAGTGAGGTCCACGAGGATGAGGATGAAGAGAAGTCCGGCGTTGGAGGAGATCGTTGGTGACCTTGAGGGCTGTTTCGGTGACTGGAATCCAGACTGGAATTGAGATTATTGTTGGTGAGATGGGCTTTGATTTGGGAGGCAACAGTTCTTTCTAGGATTTTGGATATGAAGGGGGAGGTTGGAAATTGGCCGAAAGTTGCTGATACCATCAGGTTTGAGTCCAGGTTTCGTGAGAATGGGGGTGATGGCAGCCAGTTTGAGAGAATGAGGAACAGTGGAGGAAATATGGGAGGAGTTAACAATCAGAAAGCTCTCGGACAACATGTGTAGCACAACTCCTAACTCACGATAGTGAACACACCGTTTAGCAGCTCCTTACCGAGACAGCAGACGGTAACAAACACAATGTCAATACAAAACAGCATTTTAACAACCCCTCCATGGACTCCAAACGAAATGGAAATGCTTCCTGCCTCTGAAACTTGGCTGCTACGACAAAAAAAGGACAAGATATTCCTAAAAACGAGCAATTGCCACAATACAAGACATGCTGGCAGCCCATAATAACACCTCACTCGCAGAAGTTTATCAGCTGTAACCTATTTATGTGCTTTGGTGTTAGTGAATAAATGACAACTGCTGAGCAGCAGATGCTTCAGGCAGCTTTTTGTTTATTTTCTCTAAGAGAAGATAAAAATGGATTTAATAACTCCAGTTCTACGTTGCTTTCTGTCCTCTTTATTTATTGCTTTGGGTAAAAGCTGCTGGCCCTCGGCTTCTCCTGATTACACCGTGCTCTGCTGTTCCCTCCATCATCCTTTTCCTTCTGCAGATATAAACTATAATAAATCTGCTCACCTTTGCCATGGAGATCTTTCACCTCCTTGGGTCTGTTTTGATAGATGTGAGTGATGGAGAAAGGAACTTTCCAGATAGCTCCAGTATTTAGCCTAGCAGCCAAGCTAATGATAAGTATGGGGCAACTGGCCCGCGCGTCTAAGTTCGCCATAATAACCTCCTTTTTTTTCCACACTGAAGGGCTCAGATCGTCTCAACAAGTGTCCAACAACATACTAGAGAGGAGAAATAAATTATAGTATCTACATTATCTGGTGATCGCTTTGTTTTGGTGTCTGTGTCCAAATCTCAGGACCTAAATCAAATTTTGATCCGAAATCGTGCGATAACTTGGATCCCCCACCGGGCCTGCAGACTGCACATAGATATCGGTGCTAATGCAGGGACTTTCTACATGCTGAACCGCTGCAGATGGAACAACGAAATCTCGCGAGATCTCACTGTTCTCTTATAAAATCTCGCAAGATTTCGTTAAAAATATTGATACAGCGTTTTTTAATATTGATATGATATCTCAACATAAAATATCGCAATATTTTATGTGTAAAAAAAGTATCGATATTCTGGCACACTTCTATTAACTAACTTAAATGATAGCAACATGGCTTGACCGCACCGGCCGCTATTGACTCAAGATCGTAAAATAAAAATAAATATTATGCAACAATGAGGTAACTAATCCATAACATGTCCAACACTAAGATAAAACAATGGTTTTCCTAATATTTATATCTCCATTAACAAAGAAAATACTTAAGATTTGTAGCTCACCGTCTTAGCTGCCATGTTTATCTGCTGAAAATACGCAATGCATTCTGGGTAGCCCTTACTAACAAGGGTGGTGTCAGAGAATCTCAGTATTGAGGGCGATTCAGCCCTCAAACTTGCCCCTCAACTTAACATTCTGAGAACGGCGACAGCACTTGCACATCGCGGGAGCAAACATTTTTGAGATTGAGGGTTAACACAGGAACTGAAATTCACCCTAAATTTCTGCATGTCCCATTTATTAAACTTGGACAGGTCTCTTTGCCACTTAGATCTCATAATAAAACCATTTACAATCGTCCCCCTAAACATGAATTTTTCTCACTTTGGGAAAACCCAACTGAATAGATGTGACAATAAAATAAAGTGCTTTTGAAAACAGTATTACCACAGCTGAGCTGGAATAGTGGAAATGTGCATTAATTCATGTGAAATTGGTAAACCAAAGTAGTATATGAGTATATGAAAACACAGATTAGTGCGTATGAGAAAAACATTTTGGTCAGTCATTATAATCTCAATCTACTGGGGGGGGTGGATAAAAACCTGGACCTGCAGATGCACATGGATCGCTGCTGATCGAACAAAATTTCGTGAGATTTCATTGTTCTTGTCCGAAATTTCATTAGTTAAATAGATCGATGCCGTGTTTTTAAATATAATTATGATATCGGAATATAAAATATTGCAATATTTCAGCGTACTGATATTTTGTCCCACCCCCCTACACACCAGTGAGTCGTCATGCAGAACATTCCATCAGTCAGGTGTGTTGGAGCAGGAAACACTGAAAACCTGCAGCTCCCGTATGACTGAACTGATTCTGAATACTTTGGTCGGCATGTTGTGATCCAATAATTACCCCCTCACAATAAAATCCATATCAACTCCAGTCTGAGTCAGCCGGAAAAGTGCTGACGTGAAACCACCAGCAGGTGATCCTGATGTGAAGCTGCACATCCTGCCTCGTTAAGCTCGTTATCTCGACTACATCACGCATCGTTTTCAGCAATCTGACCTTTAATTTGGATTGTTCGCTGAGATGTGGAGGAGCAACATTTCCATATTCATCTCTTCACACTGAGATCAGACTCTTTGCTCTCTGCGTGTTGTCTCCACATGCACGGCCTGCTGGGACAACAGCACATGCGCTTCCTCAAATTAAGTGCAATTTCGTCCCCTGATAAGGTTTCTGTTTGAATATAAACACAGGCTGCAGCCTTGTCACTGTTCTTTCCTTTAGAGACAGAACAATGGGCCGGTCCCTTGAGGAAGAGTCCGCCGAGATCTGAATAACACACACGGGGGAGGGGGAGGATGGATGTGTGTTTTTCTGAACTGATATAAAAGCAAAAGCACACGATTGGACAGCAGATGGATGTAGACTGAGCCAGCCATCGCAGCGTTGTCAGAAGGTGAAGGATCAGTTATAGATGGAAGCTCAAGCCAGCGTCGTCCTTCCCTCCGTCCTCCTGACATCATTAAGTTTTGATAAACCGATTATTTCCGCTTCTCTTCCTTCCTTGTCCTCTCTCTTTCTTGAACCCAAACACGTCTCCAGGAGAAGTTACGGCCATCGTCTTCGTCACGGTGCCGACAGCATCCTACGCGTCCTCAATGGGCCGTTGACACATGTCCTAATTTGTCCGTGGAGGACACAGTTAATGAAGCAACGTCACGCCGACACGTCGAGTAATCAGGACAAGCCGAGAGTCCGTTTCCTTCCCGTGGATTTGTAGGGGGGGGGGATCTGGGAAAATCCACTCCTGATACACGCAGACATAAAGTTTAGAGTTAGATTAATGAAGCTCATCATCTCCAGAGTTAACGGGGGCCATTAAACTGTCATGTTCACCTAAAGAGTTTGGGATTTAAAGCCTCCGTCTGCAAAACGAGTCCTGGGAGAAATCACGCAGCTTAAATATCGTTGCAGACTCAATTTAAAAAATGAGTTTAACCTCAGAGTGGTATATGATCTGGAAGGACATTTGCTTTTATAGAACAAATGTTAACCCCCGTCTTTTCCAGTTCACCGCTCACCACACAGCCATCACACCGATCTCTGCAGAGCTGGTGATGACGGGACTACAGCGGACAAAATCCTCCCATTCCACATCATTACTGGCAAAGAAAAGACAAAAACTCTCAGACTGTTAATGATGAGAATGAATGCAAACCGCAGCTTGTTTTCCAGGTTGATTCCAGGATAAAAAGGTGTTTATGAAGCTGCCAAACTAATCGCAGCTCAATTTATTCCAGATGAGTTGGTAAAGGGGGAGTTTCAGGGCCGGGGCCGGGTCTAGATCCCGATCATGATTCCCCAAACAGGCCGAAAAACCTCAAATAAAAAGTCGGGAACCATACAATGGTCAGATTGGGGGCGTCCCATAGCCCATGGAGGCCAATCCCAGGTCCTGAACCCAGTTTTGAACTGCCTTACACACTATGTTTCAACCACCAGACGAAATGATCACCCAGCTTCAGAGAGTAAGGAAGGAAGACTGCAACTGCAACCGGAACTTCCCAGTATTTGAGCACTTCCTCTTCCGGGCCATGTTAACATCAGCCGTTCCTGCTCTGTTATACTGTTTAAATCGGATAAACTCCAAACATACTTAAGTTTTCATTCTAGACTGAAGTGATACTAAGGAAGAAGTGGATCAAAGCGATCGATTCGCCGCGGTGAAGGGTCGAACTTTATAATAAAACACACGTTTGTTTGTCGCCGGTGGGGCACAACACCGGCACTTCACAGCATGCTAGCATTAGCCAGCTAGCGTTTACTGACGTGCTTAACTTTGTGCGTCTTAAAACACACAAACATCTGAAAATCGGGTCTGTACCCCCCCCGTTTCCAGTGGAACAACTGGGGACTGCCAAAAAAAGGAGACGCTTTCAGATGCTTGTGTGTTTTCAGCCGCACAAAGGTAGGCACGTCATCAAGCTGGCTAATGCTAACCTGCTAACAGTAGTCCGTCAGCTACTACTCTGTTAAACTTTGTAAATCGGATAAACGCCAATGTCAAGTTTTCATTCCAGACTGAAGTGATGCTGAGGAAGAAGTGGATTAAAACGACCGATTCACCGCGGTGAAGGACCGAACTTTATAATAAAACGACAAGTTTGTTTGTAGCCGGCAGTCTGCACAGTCGTGTTAGCAGGTTAGCATTAGCCAGCTTGATGACATGCCTAACTTTGTGCGGCTGAAAACACACAAGCATCTGAAAGCGTCTCCTTTCTTGGCAGTCCCCAGTTGTTCCACTGGAAACGGGGGGGGGGGGGGGGGGGGGGGGGGGGGGGGGGGGGGTACAGACCCGATTTTCAGATGTTTGTGTGTTTTAAGACTCACAATGTTAAGCACGTCAGTTAACGCTAGCTGGCTAATGCTAGCATGCTGTGAAGTGCCGGTGTTGTGCCCCACCGGCGACAAACAAACGTGTGTTTTATTATAAAGTTCGGCCCTTCACCGCGGCGAATCGATCGCTTTGATCCAGCTTTTGATCCAGTATCACCTCAGTCTGGAATGAAAACTTAAGTATGTTTGGAGTTTATACGATTTAAACAGTATAACAGAGCAGAAACGGCTGATGTTAAAATGGCCCGGAAGAGGAAGTGCCCAAATACCGGGAAGTTCCGGTAAGCGTGATAATCCCCTACAGTAGAAAGACTTGGAGCTGGAGAGCCTCCACATCAGCAACCACCGAAGAAGAATCTAACCAAGTACCCCCTCCCACCCCGGCTCATCCACACACCACCCACTGGACATGAAGGCCAGATCCATAAAACACCAGTAACCTGAATATTGCTGCACTATGTTGCCTGGCAACCAACTTGAGTGAGGATTAATGGACGGCGTGAAGTGCATCAAAAATGTACACTGCACAGATCCGAGGTGTTTAATCCACTTATACTAGGGCTTTGACTGTTGCCCAGAAATCAAATTTGAAGTTCATTTGTTTGGTCATATTAATGTTCAAATATATTTGAACATTAATTAATAATAATTTAACCATTAAATGCCTTCAGTAAGATTTACATTGCCATCAAACTGGAGTTGTACATGATCTGGCCACCAGAGGGCAGTGTAGCTGTATCAATGTCAACGTGCACGAAAGGCTTTTCCAAGTATTTGCGTTTGTTAAAATTATTGAGCAAACAAATTCAGTGTCATAGAGAAGATGTAACAAGCGGAATATAACAGAACATGCTGTTACGACAGTTAATGCTCCGTCGGTCGCCATTTTCAACTTCAGACGTGAGAGATACCAGACATTTCACTTCCAGTTCAGAACTGTCACATTAAATCAGGACAAAACGGCATTTTATACCCGCTGTTTTTAAGACCTGCTGCACATCATCGTGGACGATGTCCACCTGATTTATCAAACACACAGCGACGTCTGCCAGCAAGCAGGTGAAGAGATTTAAGCTGTATAACCAACTTAATTCACGGTTAAAGCCAAAGTTGGTAATCCTGCTCAGAACCACATTTTGTTATACTGGGTGAACTGGTCCTTCCATCCTGACAGTATCAATACATCATGGATTCATAAAAAAAAAAAGGAAACTCAGACCTCTGTGAGAGCTACAATTCTAAAAAAAAATTCTGACCAACTCCTGCCATTCACAACGAAAGATAGGAAACAAACGTAGCTAACAGACTGCTAACTGCTGCTGCGCCAAAAAAACAAAAGATAAGGATTAAGTCTCGGAGGCCTTGACGTTTGCAGTGTGGACTTTGAGTGGATTAAAGCTTTTAGAAACGTGGTTTGTCAGCTGTTTACTATCAAGCTAACAAGCTATCCACTGTTATCATTAACCTGCTTGTAAAACATCAGCACACATCAAATCAAGCTTTATTTATAAAGCACTTTTCATACCATTAAAAAGCAACACAAAGTACTTGACATAATAAAACAAAGGCAAATTCAAATAAAAACAAGCCTTCACACATCCAAGTATATAACACAAATCACTCCTTTGTACATCTCAATGCTGGAAATGCTCTGACTGGCTGAACCGGAAATTCTCCAGAAAGCGTCGCGCATAAACAACGTTTACAAAAAATAACAGCGCACATAACACAGGTTCAAACATTAAAGGGGAAGTTCAGAATTTTTGACATAGGGCCTCATTTACAAGTGAGCCAGAATACTACTTATCACTGAAGAAAGTTTCAACATATTTCATCCCTTTATTCTAGTTCCAGGAGGTTGCTGATGCTAATGCTAGTGGAAGTCAATAGGAATCTGCTAGCCTGTCATTAAAACCAATCTTATCCACTCCACAGAACATCCGAGGCAAATCAGCAAGCCTATCTGCGTAAATGTCGTGTTAAACGAGGAAACTCGTGTTAAAAAAGTAAAACTAGCCTTGTACGACAAATTTTGCATTACATATTGAGGAACTAGTTTCCTACCAGCTTACTACCTTTGCCAGAGTATTCTGGTTCATAGAGACATGGTGACAGTTTGATGAAAAAAGTTTGAAATCATCTTCAAAATCCGACATATCCTCATGCCTTTCAGACGTGGCCGTATTTTAGACTTTATATTTGTGTAATCAATTCCTTCATGCACGTAGCAGCAGATGACATCACTCTGCTGCCAAATACAGGAAGTAAAACTTTATAAAGTTTCTCAGCAGCAACAATCAAAATGCAACGAAATGCAGGTTAGTTTTAATTGTAACATTCTGTTAACACGGCATTTACACATAGTCTGAAGTTATAAATGATTTGCCTCCAATGTTCTGTCGAGTGGATAAGATTGTTATTAATGACAGGCTAGCAGATTCCTATTGACTTGCACTAGCATTAGCATTGGCGACCCACTGGAACTAGAATAATGAATGAAATATGTTGAAACCATCTTCAGTGATTCGTAGGACCCTGGCTCACTTGTAAATGAGGCCCTGTGTCAAAAATCCTGAACTTCCCCTTTAAGGGCGGGCCAATATTCGTTCAAATATCTTTTTTAACGTTCGAATCATATTTGAATAACGAAGTTTGGAGTCAAAGCCTGAACTTATTCCACGGTCCCGCAGAGTGGAAATTTTATAATAAAAGATTATTTTACTAATATGTTTAAAGGTACAGTATGTAAGATTTACTGAGATCTTGTGGTAAAGATGCATTTGAAAGAAATACCCATTTATTACTGCTGAAAATGTTTTCTGGTTGTGTTTTAAATGATTTTCTGCAGTTTAAACACACATCAGTCACAAATAAACAAGAATAAGCTTTAACAATCAGATGCAGCTGAGTTCCTCTGGTGCAGTCAGAGGAATCCTGGGAAAATACACCGTAATGTAAAGCGTGGACGTTTCTTTACTGCAGATGTGCATGATAAGAGCACCTCCTCGGCTCTTCGGTCGACGTTTAACCGACGACGAGTCAGACCACATCTACCCCAAACAAGCTCCACAATCATGCTGGTTATTTGACTCTGATAAAACCAGTGGAACCAGTAGCAACAGCTAAAACATCAAACACCTGCTGGGATAACAAAAAAAAAAGCCCTTTCTTTCTTTTAACTTGTCGTTTCCAGCATCAGCGAGCAGAACGAGGGTCTTATATGATGCCTGGAGTCATAATAGAGGCTTCATTTCACCCCAGAGAAAATCCTCCTGAGATTAAAATCTCAGGAGTTTGCTATTCCTTGTAAATGGAAACAACTGGTTTCTTCTTTTTTTTTCTACCGTGAAAAGAATCTGAATTTCACTCAGAGAAAGAGACAAAAGCTGGATAGGCATTACCATGGCAACGATTGTTGGGTCAACAAGTAAGTGAGAGGCTGAACTCTGCTTTCTGTTCAGTGGATTTACATGTGTGTATTTCTGCTCTACATGCAGAGAAGGAGTGTGTTCAGAAAAGTGTGTGTGTGTGTGCGTGTGCAAGCATGTTGACCTTGGTGCTGATGCCAAAAAGTGTTTGAGTCAACAAACTGGCAAAGAGCCAGTCAACAAACAAACACACACCCCGACTTTGGTAGTCACGGTAACGGATGCGCGGACCTGCAGAGGTGTGATTTAGCTGCCAGTTTTCAGGCTCACACATACACCACTGGATGGCCCCGCCCACCATCAGTATGAAACACATTCTGTCCAATCAGAAGGGAGTATTTCATGTCAGCCAAACCTGGAGAAATGTTCAGCTGACTTTATAACGCCTGTCCCAGTAATCCCAGTACGGTAAGGATTAACCCATTACAGAGCATCTTTCAGGTTGAATTTTCCACAACAAGCTGGTTTTAAAAACTCTGAGACGCCATCACATGAAGAGAAGGTTTTACAAATGTTTTATATAAAGTTAAACTTAATTTGCATTGTTTAAAAAAATGTGACACTTTGAACCACGTGACGCAATTTCAGGTAAAGAGTCTGAAAGCCAGCGGCTGTCAGATCAGTTGATGGCAGGAACGTCGGCAGGTTTCATCTGATGCGTCAGTGTTTGTGCAGGATGCACAAATTCAAGTGTCTCTGGACATCGTGTCCACACTTTTCCTACCAAAAGCCTGACTTTCACTTCTGTCTGAGGCTGCGCCATAGCTGCCCTGTAGGGTTCAGGTCTGGAGACACGCTCGGCCATCACATTCACCCATCCGGTCTTGGAGGTGTGTTTGGGGTCATAATGTTGGAATGCGGCCCAGTTTTTGCAGTAGGGGAGCATGCTCTGCTTCATGACGTCACAGCACGTGTTGGTATTCTGCCAGCAGCATTCATGCAGCCCCACACCATGACACTCCCACCACTATGTTTGACAGTAGGCATGACACAAACATCTGCTTTTGGATCCTCCTCCGCCTTGGATCATGGCAACAAAACTTTGCAGTACATGCCTGTGTCTTTATTTTGGGCAGTAAAAGCAGCTAGTTGATCGGTTCCAGAGAAAAGCTAACATGACTTGCTAAACATGTACCGCAAGTGGGGCGGGCGATAAACAAAACGTTTTTTCACGTCCGTCTCAAAAGTCTTCAATAAGACCAGAAAGTGTCTCTAGAATTGTTGCTAGCGTTTTTATTAAAAGAGAGTTAACAGAGGGTCTGAAAACTCGCTTAATATAGCGACAAAGACACCGAGTTGTGCCGTGTGCATCAGCGTAATCGGCTGTACCAGAAACTCGGTACTAACAAACGTTCCGCTTCCGGCGGATTCAATGGTGTTTGGCGGACTGGACATCGAAAATAGGAATCAAAATTTAAAAAATTTAACGATTCTGGGAGAATTGGAGAGTTAGTCCTGGTTCCCATCGATGCCCGATGCCCAACCCTAATTAGGGACTGGCTTGGTTTATTTTTTATTAATACAGATTATATACAAGTGGTTCAATGACTTAAAATCTGTTGGTAAAATGTGGTCATGTGCAAAAATTATTCCAAAACAAGGAAGGAGACTGTTTAATTTGGTGACAGTGCAGCTTCACCTGTGGAAAGTTACAAGTTTTGCGCCCCCAAGTGGCCAAAAGTTATACAGAATCCTTTCAAGGTTGGGTTCATTTTTTAAAATCAGAGCAGAAAATCATGACGGGAACGATGTAAGGATGTCAAAACAAACTAGCCAAGTCTTGTCTGAAACGTTTTACCGCTTTCAACCCTCAAACTGTAAAGCTAGTCAAACCTACCCCCACACTGCCCCCTACTGGTTACCCAAATATTGCAGCTTGTAAATGCATAGCCTTAATTTCTGAGGAGGTGCACAAACTTCCAGAACAAAATCCATGAGGCAGCCATGATAAACACGCCTACGCGTAAACATGAGTTTGTGATGCCTGGATCTGAACCGTGTAGTTTACATGTATAAAAACACACCCTGCCTTCATTAATGTTGAGGTTTTCAGACTCGCTCCACCCCCCCACTGAGCTGCTGCCAAATGAAGTGTTTCAAAAATTTGGTTTGAAACCCCATGAAGCCTCATTACTGCAGAGACAGAAGGACCCACTCAGGCCACTGATCAATACTTAAATCAGTCTTGTCTGTTATTTACATATATTTAGGAAAATGTTGATCTTTCTCCATCTGAACTAGTTATTGTCTCATCTCTGTCTCTTTTCAAACAAAACTTTGTGCTGTCACTGGCTTGTGTTTGATTTTGACAGCAGGATAGCGGTGCACTCAGCGCAGGAGCTTTCACTGCCTACATGGCTGCTCTCGTCTTTCTGAGGCTTATATAACGAGCTCTCTGCGTCTTCAAGTGACACTAAAATAGCTGCTTTGGCTTCAGACGGTCTTCTGTGTGTCTTTGAAAGCACCAATTAGAGACATTTAATCAGTGCACTGGCTGTACTGACGAGCTGCACTGAGTTACATAGAGATTAAATTCCACTTCGGTCTCCAGGAAACACTGCATGGAAATGAAACCGCTCAACATTTTCTGTACAAATGTACCACCGAAGTTTATTCAGGAACGTTTCATGTTGATTTAAAACAAGCAACCAGAGCCGTCGCTCTTATAATCACTTTATCAGCAGACGGGATTCCTTACCTGGCAACAGGGGGCAGATTTTCCATTTTTCCACCTCAGACACAAACGCTGGTGTTTTGCTGTCCATTCTGTGGTTGTTTCCCTGCTTCTAAACCAATCAGGTTGGAGCATTTTTTTGCCTATTGTATTTTCCGAGTCAAACCAATCGAAAGGTGCATCACGAAGAGAAAAAACAGAAGTTGCGCTGGACTAAAAGTCGCATTCATTTAGAAATCCATTTCACAAAATCCAAGACGAAGAACAGACGTTTAATCTGGAAAAACAAGTCATTCCACTCACAGCACCCAGAACAACAGGCTGAGTGTGTCTGGTATGTTAACGTAACATTAATAGTTATTTAGCAACAAAACAGCATAAAGAACAAACCTGGGGGCTGAAAAGGCTAAGTTAGCAAAACAAACCAGCGAGTCCCACAAACAAGATACAATCTCAATCCCATGATCCCATGAGATGGTGACATTAGGAGAAAAACAGAACAAAAAAACTCACGTTTATTCATCACTAATGCATGGCCATGTTATCCCATGACAACGCGTTTAATCGTAGCCACAGATTATTCATGCATGAGAACGAGATAACTTGTGGCCACGCGTTACTGAGGTATCAACAGCTTACATAATGACCACATATTACTGTTAATGCCTGTAAATGGTTATAAACATCATAAATAAGAAGGATAAACATGTTTTTTGTGGATCTGTTTCACCACACAGACAGTACAGCCAGATGTCCAAAACTAAAGGCTGTTACATACTCCGCAAAAAGCGAAAACGTTTTTGTTCTCGAAGCCACAAGAACAAACTGACATTTTCTTCTATGCAATATGATCAAGGACGGCTTGCGGCTTGTTGTCGACACCTCAACCAAGTAGAACTTTCTTCTCGTAGAGCTCTAAGAAGTTTTGTGTGATTTGTCGGACATTTGAGGTGGGCAAGTTAACGCGGAAACGCTCGAAGCAGAGTTGTTACTTCTGTATTTCCGCAAATGCAAGGTTGAATTGATAGTTTTAATAAACAGTTGATCAAGGTGGCGAGAAAACACAAAAATATACAACGCACGTGGCATTTAAAGGAATAGTTCACCCACAGAATGATGTGCCTTTATTTTCTACTCACCCTCATGCTGAGCAAGACTCTGGAGCACTTTAATATCTCAAATGCAGCCGGAACTGCAGACTTTCATGTAATGGAGGTGACCAGGGCTCAAAACAAAATGGTCAATAAAAGTCCACAAAAACTTGTCAGTATTCCTCCATACTGCTCGTCCAATGTAATCCAAGTGTCCTGGGTGGGTAGCGTCTAGAATTTACTGGAAACCACATCATTTAGTATATTTTCATAGCTTAAACAGTAGAACATTGCGCTTCCTTGATGCACATCTATGCGAGTTCACGACACTATGGAAGCTGTGGCAGATGAGGATTAGATTAGCATCTCCCCGAGTTGGAAAAAGCTTCATTAGTTATTTGCGACATCGTCCTCGTCTGGCTCACAGCAGAATGTAAACGCATGAAAAGTGGAATTTCTTCTTCTATGCTTGCATTATCGGCAGAGTAGGCACTGAACACACGCTCTCATCTGGTTTGGTCTGCCGCGGCTTCCGTAGTGTTGTGAACTCATACGGACGCGCTTCGTGGAAGTGCAATGCTATAAAAATCTACTAAATGATGTTGCTTCGAGTAAATTCTGGACGCTACCCACTCAGGACACTTGGATTACATTGGACGAGCAGTATGGAGGAATATTGACAAGTTTTTGTGGACTTTTATGGACCTTTTTGTTTCAAGCGCCAGTGACCCCCAATATATGAAAGTCAGTGGATAACGATAAGGACTAATTTATTATTGTATAAAAAGTTTAATAACTTAATGTAACCATCGCTCTTAATCTGTTTCTAAAGAAATAAAAGGCAGCCTATGGTTCTTGATTAATAGACCTACAGTTAAACAGAATCTCACAATTTTATTTGTATAAATCTGTTTTTTTCATCTTTTTTTCTTTATCTATTTCCTATAGATCCAATTTATTGATTAATCCATTCACTTACTGCCATGCCTGTGGGTGAGAGTTTCATCCATTTGCCCCTGAACTCCTCTCATGGTCCACGACTGGTTCTGACTGAACCAGCAGTATTATATGACAGGAAATTACGATGCTGGTGCCTTCAATTTATGTTCAGAGGGTTTTTTTTATGGACCACAGGTGTGTGAGTTACAGTTGTTATTCTTTGCACCTGATTAAACAAGGCCTGTTTTATGATCAGCATGTTTTTATGAATCAAACATAAGCGCACCATCGGGGATCGTCTTTAGACGGAGGTTAATAGAAATCTAAGAATATCTTCATAAATGAGGCCTGTGGGCTGTTTGTGGCTCCACACCATCTGCTGCAGGACTTCTTTTTCTTCTCAGATAGCTTTCCATGACTCAGCCAATCGCCTCACTGATGGGCTTGTAAGACAGAAAACAGTCCAGACATTTGCTCCGTCCTGTGTTTCTGCATCAGATTAAATGACGGCGAGTCAGAGGATGAAGCGAATATTGAATCTCAGTTCATTGCATTTGTTCAAACAGATGCAATTTGCTTCTGAAACTGGATTTAAAGACCATTTGAAACAAACATTGTTCCTCCAGTGAAGGTTGCTGCTCTGTATGACAACTAAATGTCTCTAAAGGATGTTTAATATCCAACAAATATTTGTTGCACATGTTTAATGGAGAGTTTTCTTCCTGGGAGACAAACTGACAGGAAAAGGGAATAAATTAATTCCAGGTTTTAGAGGATCCCGGCTAATTCTTGTCAATCCTTTCGCTCAAAGATTTGCCCTGCAACAAGTTTAGCTTCGGGCTAAACCTCTCTGAAGCTCTGCACCCCCAAGCAAGTATTTACACCAGTCTATCAATCACCTTCTAGTGTCTACTCCAAACCAGGAGGTGGAGGTTCAGTCTGAAGCGAGCCGCCGTGGTGTGCAGCTTCAGCTCGCTGTCAGAAACTATGACGCAGCGCTCAGTGAGGAGGTGATGCCTCACCGACGCTCACAGTCTATCATTTCTCTTTCTGATGACACAGATTTTTGGGATGTCTATGCACAACATAGACATCCCAGCATCGATTTGGTGATTTGCAGACCAGAAAAAGCTCAGGTCGCACTGGTCAGACTGGTAGATTTCTGAGTTACTCATAAGCATTGGAGCTGAGGGGATGCCAACAGTTAACAGCCCATACCAAACAGACCGGATACTCTCAGGTTAAACCAGGACCAGGCAGTGGAGCTAAGCTTCAAATGCAAACAGAATGCACATTCAATGACTTCAACCCACGACCCGACCCAACAGTTAAAACATGAACTGTAAACACTCCCCGTCCCTCCTTCACTGAGTCAGATACTTTTCTTTATTTGTTCTATTATCTAATGTGTTCTAGAGGTTATTTAATAGTAATAATAAAGAAATCCAACTCTAATGAGCTCTCGGATCTGAAAAAGCTTCAGAAATTCCTGTTAAAGCATCAGTGAGAGTTATAGACCAGAAAACCAGACCAGCCTCCATCAGACACCTGAACTGCTCCTGGAGAAGATCCGTAGAAAAGAAATACGTGTTTGACAAAACTACTAATTTGAGAAGCTGCTGGTTATTTAAAATAAACTGCCTGAAGCGAGGGATGGGCAACACCAAAAACTTTCATGTCCATACCAGTAGTTTATTGTGCTTTTTTTTTTTATTGATACCAATACCGATACTGATACTTTTGGTCCTCTTAAAGAAAACCACATTATTGCAGTTTGCATTAATATCTTGAATCCAAGGGCAATATTAGACATAAGTAAAACTTGAGAAACAATAATAAATATTACTAATGAAGACAAACAAAAAGATTAAAAACTTTTTAGTTATCAAATAACTTAAATACAGGTTAAGATTATTTAAATGTTTTCAGTGGAAAATGTTCAAATATAAAATGTCAGAGTAATATCATACATTTACCAAAACATAATGCGCAATAAGTTGCATTAAAGTACTGAAAGACACCAAAACATCATCATTGTAATGAAGTAGTGACTCCAGAGTATCGATATGCCCGTCCTGAAGCTTCACAGCCTCGAGACATCTCAGTTTGAAATGTTTAGTTTCATGAAGTTCAGCGAAGTTTCCCCCTAAAAATGTTTTTTCTACTGACAACATCAAAGATAAACAGTTTTCTAAACCTCATTGTTCATAAAAACTTCAATAACCATCAATGTCTATGGAAAACGATTAAAAGAAAATCCTTCAGACTGCAGACCGCTGCATGCAGCGATGCTGGAAACATTGTGGTGCCCCCAAATTACAGAGTTAAGCGCACCAGTGCAACCAGTGCTGGAAGTTAGTCTGGAGCCCTGATCTGTCAGAATGACTGGAGTGCAACTTCTGGCTGAGGGGAGACCACTGTCCTCTCTGGAGACCCCCCCCCCCCCCCCGCTTATTTAAAAAACTTCTTTAATTACAAGAAATCCATTTCAGATGCATTTGAGAGAAAAGTTTGCCGTAACTTTGACTAAAGCTGCAGCAAAGTCAGTTTTTAAGTTGCGACAATCAAAGAAATATTGCAGAATCCTGGAGGGACAGAAGCGAGCAGAAATCAGTCATTTCAAGGCGAACAGTTTGTAGATGTTCGACACTGGAGATGAGAGAAAAAGAAAGAAAAACATGTTCAGAGCAACAAACTGTGACGAGTGTTGGGGATGACTCAGCAATCAGACCTGCAGCTGCGCGTTTTCCCCCACAACCTGATTAAACCCCCCAATATGAAGCAGTAAGGGGGAGAATCCCTTCACAGCCTTAAAACAGCCTTTAAATCAGGATTTTTACTAATCTGTCCATTATTTACTTAATTACCTGAATAAGTGTTTAATTCGTGGAAAAGCCGAGCCATGTCCGAGTGCCAGAGCAAATGCATCATCATGTTTGCTTCCTCCAAACGTTGTTTGAACTTAATTAGTGAAAGGTGAAGCAGCAATTTCACACTTTTAATAAGGTGCAAATGAGAGTTTTTAGATTTGAATGAAAAATTTGTCGAATGACTGAAATTAGTTCAGCTCCACTTCTATGAAAAGACGTTTCCTAGAACAGATTTGTCAGAATATTGAATAAATTGTAGGATGTAAAACCTTTTAAAAAGCAAATCCTGACCAAGCATGATGGATAAAAGTGTAGTGGAGTATTACCACTGGATGGAAAGTGCTTGAATATAAGTAGTTAGTTCCATTTCACAGCTGAAATGTCAGTTTTTTTTCTCCAAAGACTCAAATTAAATGGGAAGTTTTTGTTTTTTTTTCCAATCTTGACATATTTTCTAGCATGAAATATGTTCATTTACTCAGCCAGACAGTTTTGGTGTAACTTAAATTCCTTCAAGAGATATTTAGATCCACTCCAGATCAGCGTACGTCCAATATAATGTAGTCATCCTCAAATTTATTCATACCCTCCAATTAAAGATGGAAAAAAATCAGCTGTCAGTTAAATAAGCTAAAATTGACAAAAGTAAAAATGAATAAAATTCTATGAAATTTAATGACATTAATTTTGAATTGAGGTTCAACAAAAATATTAAAAAGAAACACACAAAAAATAGAATAAGTTAACAAGCAATCAGGTATTTCTAAAGTCTTCTACACCTGCTGACAGGTGTTTTGGTCCAGCATTCATGAACAAGGTGCTCTCATGTGTCTGGGACAGTTTTAGTTTATTTACTTTTTTTTCCAATTATCAATTTCAACCACAATTTAAAATCAATTATTTATTTTACTGAATAATAATTTTGTAAATTTTTATTTATTATTAGTTTTTTTAGTTTCTTGTCATTTGAATTACTGTTGTGAATTTAGCCTTTTCTTTAATTGGAGGGTATGAATAATTTTGAGGACAACATAAATGATGCGGGCAACCTTGTGTAGCCTCTAAATAAGGCATTATCTGCCACGAACTCCTTCATTTCACCAATGTTTTGCTATGAAACATTAGTCGGACCCTCCTGTTAGCTCGTAGCAGCTTTGAATTGCTTATTTGTGGCGATCCATAAATTTACAGGATGCAAATAAATGTAAATAAATGTAAATGCAAATAAATGTAATAAATGTTTGATGAATAAATGTATAAATGTAAATACATTTACATTAATTTAATAAATTTATTTAGAGTAGGGATGTTTGACACAGGCTTTTTTACCGATATCAAATATACCTATATCTTCCTCCCCCCCCCCCCCCCCTCTCCCCCCCCCCCCTGTCTAACTCTTGAATTTCGATATCCAATATCAATCGATACAGATATTTGCAGAGAACTGTGAGGTTGTATGTCTCATATTTTGATAAATACAACTATATTCTGCTCTGTGAGCAAAGATCCCAAAATATCCTTAACTCAGCCAGAGGAGTTCATTTTGGACATCTGGCTGCCAGATATCAGATACTAGCAGGTATCAGCCAACATGTGGCTAATTATAATGTTTCTAACAACTCGGTAACTTAACCAACAACTTAAAACCAGACATATTATCAGCAGCTTCAAAGCAAGTCAGTCTGTAGCAGCAGCAGCTGCACCGTAGTCACATGACTCTAAAGGAATGCTGGGATACAAAGTTCTTCCAGGATAACGGGGACTTCAACATGCTGGACCGCTGCCAATGGAACAAAATCTCGCGAGATTCCGTTGCTCGTCGTAACAAAGTCTCGTGAGATTTTATTGTTCAAAATATCGGCCCCCAAAAATTGATGTCACATTTTTATGCCAATAATTTAGAGTAAATTTAAATTTACTGAGTAAATTTACAGACATTTCCTTGCTATGGTTTCGCATAACAGTGACATCATCAAAGCTGTTGCAGTAAAATGTCCGAAAATAAGGACGGATCACCACAAAAAAGCCACTTCAAGCCGCTTGGAGCTCACAGGGGGGTCTGACTAATGTTTTGTTACAAAACATTGGTGAAATGAAGGAGTTTGTTGCAGATAATGTCTTATTTATAGGCTTAGTGAGGTTGCCTGCATCACTTCCATTATATCGGACATACGCTGATCTGGAGCGGATCTAAATATCTCCTGAAGGAATTCAAGTTGCACCAAAACTGTCTGGGGGGAGGAAATTAACGTATTTCATGCAAGAAAATAGGTTCAGGTTGGAAAAAATACAACTTCCCCTTTAAGTTTTGATTTGTCTGGACGTTTTTTTTTCCAGTTCACACGTTTTCCACCAACCAGCTGCCACTGGAGTCTGTGCAGACTAATAATAGTAACGGTTTTCCATTTCAACAAAGACTAACAGTTTAACAGCAAGACTTCCCATGAGATTTAGCTTTGAAGTCATGGCCCCCCCCCACAGCCAGGCAGGAAGAAGCAATCTCAGCACCTCCATGAAGGATTCGTACGTTCATACAGCCTTTGTTTTGGCGTTTGGTGAGCTTGTTAACCCTGAGCTCTCTGCTCTCCTTTGTGAAATCATTTGAGTATCTGGTCCTGGATCTGAGGCGCCGAGTCCCATCTGCGACCGTCGTCCTCCAGCTCTTTGGAAGTAAATCCCTTTAAACTCTTACTTAGAGGTCTTGGCTCTGCTTCGCTCACTGCTGGAAATAAATTCCTCACCTCTGGCTGTTTCCCAAACTGCTTTGAAACAGAGTCCATGTCCCGGAGACACCCAGCCTTCATCCATCCTGTCCTCTGAACTACAGAGCAGCCTCCAAATTACCTCTCAGTGGTGAGGTCGTGGAAGGAAATTGTTGTTAAAAGACTTTGGAGCAATGGAACAGCGATAACATCTTCATTCGCTTTCTGTCCGTTTTGTGCCGGCAGTGCAGACAAAAGGCCGACGTCCTGGATATTCTCACATTTTGAAACAGCAGAGCAGCGATTAGAGCAGCCTGATCTGACGGGAAATTAACCGGGATAGAATGGAAGACATAAATGAGACATTTTTAGGGAAAAATGGCATCTTTTTAAAATAAAAAATTATTTGTTGTGCTGTTTCGAGTGGGAAAATGATTAAAAAATATATATATGGTTAAGAGTAGAAACATGTTTAAAGACAAACAAATGCCAGAGTAGACTTGCAGGTCTGGAGACCACTTTTTCGTGGTCTTGGTCTCGTCATGGCTTCGGCAGTCTTTGGTCTCCATCTTGGTTTCGGTCTCAGGTTTCTCGGCCTCGCAATGTCTCCGACTGGCCGAGCTTTCTCAGAGGTATCATCTATAAGGTAACCTATAATATTTTTTTCCACAAATATCATCATACGCCCCCTTCAAGTACCAATCAAGTACCAAATACTACAATCTAAGCAGATGAACCCAGGATGGTGCTTAGGTTCGACACCTCGATCGTCTGTCGTTTGATTCC